>CM038682.1:399389257-399674257 GCA_021605205.1 Aegilops longissima
TGTTACATCCATACTGCGTCCTCTCTGAACTTTGCCCAGACACAGCATCCAACAATAACCTTCTAGCATTCCAATGCATTTGTTGGACAGACACGCCGAAAAATATACCGTTGCGGATGAACATCAAGGTCGGACGTAGGTTCAGGGATCCAACAAATACAATGGTGGGAAACCACTTGGACATGTTCACTGTGCTTATAACGGTGATTAACAACCCTTTTCACAAAAAATTGAGGGCCGTTGAGTTATTGCCACCTATACCAGATGCCCAAGACACCACTGCTGGCACCGCTCCACCGCATTGTTTCCTTCAAGACATAGAGGTTGATCCCGATAGATTCGAAGAGCTGTCCCACTCTATACTTCTCAGCCAAGGAGATGGTGCTAACCCTGTAAGCGCACAGGAAATATATTATGAAATAATTCAGTATGTGCCAGCGGCTAGATACGTCGATGTGAAACAAATTAGCTTCGACACTTTCCTTTTGCACTATAGAGACCATGTTCAGTTTAACGTGTTTGCAGCATTCAGATCATCTGTTATTGCCAGGGGACACATAGAACTAGCTGGGCACATCTTCAGGGCTATTCCTTGGTGTCCTTCCTATGGCGGCCAGCAGATTTCTCTTACACGATTTGTTCGAATCACTATGAGTGAAATTCCAGCTGGACTCCTACAGCATGAGATAGCAAGCCAACTGCTAAGCCCATTCATTTTGGTTGAAGGAAATGACATGCCTGGACAAGGCCTGGTAGGCACGGACAAATATAGCTGCCTAGGATGGGTTGACAGTGTGATCGATGTCCCAGACTACATAACCATCTACATAACTTCACGTGGATGCCGATCGGACTATACGCATACTGGGCATCACTATATGCCGTTGTATGTGCGGCGTGCAAAGATAGCGATTGAGCCTCCGTACATGCTACAGAACTAAGGTATAATACTCGTGTATCTAAATTCCTATACACATGCCAACATATTTTATGTTGTGACAATCAACATTGTTTCTCCAATCCTTACAGGAACATGGCTGGTCCATTTTAGTTTTCGAGTAGATCAATACAAGTAATGCAAGGCAAGAAATTGCGATCTCGCTCTAATAGATGGGCTACCATAGCATGTCTTAAATATGGCATTTTTGTATTATTATTTTCAATCTGTAATTCTTATTTCAGACCCTAAATTGTAACATGTACACTTGATCTAAGAATTGGATTGCCTGCTTTTTTTCAGCTAAACATTCCTTCCAATTCCGAATTGGTGTGTTTATTTGTATGCCATTTTTTTCGAGGTGCCAACTATTACAAGCAGCCTGAAGTGTTATTGGTCTGTATGGGCCCAGAAACAACAGCCCAACAGCTAGGCCCATAGGTTTGTCATATAGTCCTGAGAAGCCAGACAAATGAAACCCTAGTTCGACATAGTACTCCCATACGTTCAGCAACTCCCTCCCTGCCAATGGCGTCACTACCAGGGGCACGCTCAGATCTATTTGATGTTCCCCTCCTTCGCGTTTTAGCACCTGGTGATTCGGAGCAGCTCCCAGGAGAATCACAGGTGAGTACACCTCCCACTTGATAATTAGATTAGAGATCTGTGCCTTTCTTTCTAACTAGAGCTAGACCCGTACTTTTACAGCAGCTACCAACGGACACAGAAGAGATACGTGCCATATTTTCTCCAGCCGAAGAGCATTCCGTCAATGACCAGCCTAAAGAACAGACGGATGAGGTTACTTCCTCTCCCCAACAAATCAGATGTTTAAAGTGATTTCTTTACCAATTACTGTAATGCCTATAATTTTTGTCATGCCCATACGCCACTGCTCATATTGTTTGACTTCTGGTCCCAGCTCATACTATATTCTGCTGTTGATTGACAGAATTCTCTGTTGTTAATGATATGCTGCAATTAGGTTCAACCTAGGCATTATAAAATACAGAATGACAGACGCAAACAAACAGAACATGTACAAGTGCAGAATTCCTAAGAAATCTCTTTTATAACCAAACTAAACAATTAATTAATAACTGGAAAAAACGAGTTTTCACCATTGTAGTATTCCTCTCCTTAGCTTGCTATGTGCTTCTCTTAAATGTCAACAGCCTGTATAACCTACTCCCTCCGTTCGGAATTACTTGTCTCGAAAATGGATGTATCTAGAACTAAAATACGTCTAGATACATCCATTTCTGTGACAAGTAATTCCGAACGGAGGGAGTACTAATTAATATCTGCACACTGCAGGATGAGGTGACAAGCATGGAAGTAACCCACAGCCAGTTTTCTTCATATACAGAATGGTTCAAACAATATGAGAATTCACGGCACGGTTCTGAGGTTAGTGATTACAATTAAAAACAACCAGTCCCAGTTATTTCAGAGACAACCTAATATTAGCATTGGCCTATATATTATCACGGCATTCAACTAGCTCCATTTACAGTTTATTTTAGCCATTTTATTCCTTTGGACCTCAAAATAGTAACTCACATCACATTGTTTCCAAAATATCATCATTTAATCTGTAGAAAGAGATGGTGTTTGCGCTGGTTGTGATTTTTTTGATTTCATTGCTGGAGAGAACCAATTATCTTATTTCGCAAATTTATACCGCCTCTGTATTATTGTCATGCTGCCCTTCTAAACAGTGGCATCTATTTAAAACCACAGGCAGTACCAGCGATGGTCAAAATACCTTACATGATGATGTTGGATGTTCTTTTAGAGACTCTGGGCCTTCCACCAGCTGAGTACCGAACCAGAGTATATGATGGCAGCAGGGTGTGTGTGACAGTATTGTTCCATACACCCACATCATATGTTGGGAATGATAGGAATCGAATGGCTATTCCCGGGGTACAATCTGTTGATCATTTTATGTCAGAAGACAGTGCTGCTATGGAAGCAATTGGGTACATTAAATGCACAGTGAAGATAGAGATAAGAGACTATAATTACAGCACCATGAAGAAACTCGAGGAGGAAAATCGGTCTCTAAAACATGAGCTTAATATAGCTAGGTACAACAAGAAGAAAATGAAGACAAAAATCAGATCCATCAAGAACAAGCTAATGATCGCTACATATGAGAAGAAGCAAAACAATATGGGCTGGTTCGTCTTAACAAGGTACATGCATGGATTATCTGATCATGTATCCAACATAACGGCGTTGAATATGTCACCTGGGGAAGGACCTGTAGATAAGATTATCAATGACCCTCTTATCAACATAGAGAAGGTGGCGCAGAGACTCAAACGTCGGGTGATCAAGTCAGAAAAGAAGCTAAGAGCCATCAGGATGGATTTTTAGAACCTGGGCCTTTCAATCTATGTTGTATTCTGCTCCTTTTGCTTGCCGTGGCTGCAGAAGCTAGGTGCAATTGTATAATTAGCTTCCTCTTTAAACCAAGACTTGCCAAACTAAGAGCCATCAGGATGGGTTTTTAGAACCTGGGCCTTTCAATCTATGTTGTATTCTGCTCCTTTTGCTTGCCGTGGCTGCAGAAGCTAGATGCAATTGTATAATTAGCTTCCTCTTTAAACCAAGACTTGCCAAGCTATGTGTGTAAGAAGTAATGTTTCTTATGTTAAAGTATTTATTACGTATATCCAATTCATGCTTCTATGGACACGTGCTCAACATCTGCCATTTAATATATTCCTGTATGAACGATGTAGACACAATCATTCATATAAATAACTCATTACCCCCCTGGTTATGGTAAAGAGCTGATATTGTGAAGCTAATTTACTGAAAAATATTGATGCAACTAATACATGGTTTTATTTTCCATTTGTTACATACTATTTGTCCAAAAGTAAAATAATTAATACATGGTTTTATTTTCAAAGCACACATGGGATCAAGGGGCCTCTGCGCCATTTGGCGCAACGGGTCAACTAGTGAATTTCAAACACGAGGGCACTGTTGATTGCCGGCAAAACATTGAGATACTTGGTTTTAAAATTCTAGTAAATCCAAAACTCGTATAAAATTCATGAAACTTGGCTTGCTATAATGGAATGGCACCCGACATGCCGTGGTAATTTTTTGTGCCATTTGGGGCAGGTTTGGGTATAAGCTTCTCACAGACCAGAGCTTCTCAAAACAAGCGTGATGGTTTCGGTAGGGAACGTGCCACCTTTGGGGACGAAACGATATCCATTACCTCTTATTACTTTCAAAAAATTTCTAGTGCCAACATAGAAAAACAGGAGTGTTGTGTTTAATTTTGGATATTTTCGGGGTTCGTTTAGACATTTTTATACATTAACTGGGTTTTCTAGGCATTTTATGTGCATAATTCAAATTTGAACAACGTGCATATGCTCCAGTGCATATAAATTGGTTGAAAAATTAAATCTGTGTCCTTCGGTGCATGCTTAGGTCCCATGCAAGAAATGAGAATGAACTTCAAACACCAGGGCACTGTTGATTGCCGGCAAAACGTCGAGATACTTTGTTTTTAAGTTCTAGTAAATCCCAAACTCGTCTGAAATTCATGAAACTTGGCATGCTATAATGGAATGGCACTCGACATGCTGTGGCATTTTTTGTGTCCATTTTGTGAGAAGGCGCACTCGAATAACAGCCAACAAAGGCATTTTGAAACAAATAGCTGCCCTTTGTAACATCTCAAGCGTTTTGTGTAATTTAAATTGTGTGCGTTACATTAACCATTCACGTGGCGCCACACCTCACTCTTTTAATGGCTAGGGGTGCCGTGCGGGCAGGTGCTTGAGTGCTTGACTAAACGGGAGGCGTCTGAGCTGTACTCCAATCGGAGGCTCACTGGAAGCGTCTGAGCTGTACACCACGCAGAGCTCACCGGAAAGAGCGCCCTTTGACTTCCATGGTGCTTTGCCTTGCTCGCACCCTCTCCATTAATGGCGCCCAAGCCATGATTTATCTGGTTTTAAATATAAAACACTCATCGCAAACGTTTTAGTTAGAACACCCATATGCAAAACCGACAACTTCCCTAGAAAGCCAAGGGAAAATGTGCCTAGCAGGATTTGTGCAGCTCTTGATCGCAAAGTTTTAGATAGAACACCCGTATGCAAACTGACAGCTTCCCTAGGAAGCCAAGAGAAAATGTGCCGAGCAGGATTTCTGCAGCTCTTGATCGCAAATGTTTTAGATAGAACACCCGTATGCAAAGTGAGAGCTATGGTCTTCCCCCCCTTAAGTCAAGGGAAAATTCACAGCGCAAGATTTGTGCATCCCTTCAATGCAAATGGTTGTTTGGATGACCCGTGTGCAACCACATAAAAACAATTTGGTAAGATTTGCATTTGTCATATTGGGTATGTTGCCATTTATCAAACTAGAAAGATTGACATTTGTTGATCTAGTAACATTGCCATTTGTCAATCCTTGTAACACTGCGATTTGTCAAAATATGCAGCTAAAAATCACTAGCACTATCTAATTTTTGCAACTAAAATTCAGTAATTAAGCATAGATTTCATTCATAGATTAAGCAGTCATTCTTAATTTATACAAACAGTTCAACCCGGCAGCTAAAACGACCAAACTTTTCCGCAATTGTTGCCAACCACGTACTGAAATAGCTAGGTCAACTATATATACTAGCTAATTTTAAGTACGTTTTACAGTTCCACCACACATCTATAGTCAGATGAACTTAACAAAATAGCTCCTAAATACTACTACTACTACCACTTCCGGTAGCCTCTCCTCTACCGAGCGCTCAGTAAGAGGCAGAGGAGGAGGAGGAGCCTCTGAGCATTTAGCTGGACAAATGCAATCTGGTGCTGCCTGCTGCTGCACGTTCAGCGGCCTTCGCCAGCTTCGAGCATCGCCGCCGCTCGGGCGATCCCTCTCGAAGCAGCCGGACTGCTCGTAGATCTCCTAATTCCTCGCCTCTGTGTCGGCGTGTGCTGCGGCCACGGCTGCGGTAAGGCTCTTTGCATGCTCGACGAGGCGCTCCTCCTCCCGCGGGAACTCGATGTAGCGTGCAAGGTCGCTGACGCACGTGCGGGCCTCCACGTCCGCCTCCCTCCTTCGGGTGGCGGGGATGGAGCGGGTGATGATCCCGGCGGTCGACGGTGGGCTGGCGGCCACGGCGGCCGACGATGGGGTGGCGGCCACAAGGGCCACCTCCCGCCTTTGGGCCGCGGTGGCGGAGCGGTTGATCGCCGACAATGGGATGGCGGCCACGACGGCCACCTCCCGCTTTCAGGCCGCGGCAGTGCAGCGGGTGATGGCCTTGGCTTTCAATGGTGGTGTGGCAGCAACGGCGGCCGGCAACAGCTGCCGATGGGCAGCGGTGGTGGAGCGTGTGGTGGGTGTTCTGCGCACACCCAACAGGGACGCCACGCGCAATACACTACGCCGGGGACCGCGCCGCCACCGCAGTGTAGCCTTCTAGCTGGAGCCGTCCTCTGATGACGGCGGAGTGGCTGAGCGATGACGATGGACTGGGGCCATTTGCGATTGTGGGAGAAGCAGACGAGATAAGCTACATGGAGGGAGGGGAAAATGCAACGCAGGACTCACCGACCGTGAGGGTTTATATAGCAGGCCGGTAAGCATTGGGATTTTGGGCGATTTCAACGAGCTGGGTGGGAAGCTTGCACGAGAACCTGAGAGGTTGCGTGGGAACAGGCTCACCAACGATTCATTGGCGCCACTTTGAGCCACCGTTTGGCGAAAAGAACGCCCCCGCGCGCTGCACAAGCTTGCGCTGTAAGCCGTCTATGGCAGCGGGGTGACAAGACGTGCGAGAGGAGGACAAAAGGACACGTACACATACGGTTAATATAAAAAATGTTTGCGGTTTAATTACCTACTATACCCCCGTCCTGGTTTATAAGTAGGATTTAACTAATAAAATACGAATGCATGTCGCCAAAGATTATATCGTTGGATTCGTATTTGAACATAGTTTCCAGTTATACAATTTTTGTAACATGCATTGACACTTTTTTGATTAAATTTAAGGTTATATACCAGCAAGCGTTTGCCCGCAACACACACGGCTTATTCCATCACAAACAGCTCGGATGGATCAACTGTATGCCACGTATCGCACACGCAACTCTAATCTGATTCGTGATTGATGTCTCTGATATCGCTCGCACAGTTCTTCTTATTTGCCACGTATCACTATGCCGACCTCTGCTCGCGTCCCTCGGCAAGCTCTGCTCACCGTTAGGCGCTGCGACGCGCTTTGCTCGCGTCTGTCGGCGCGCTCGGCTTGTGGACAGCTTTTCCTTGCATGTTCAACTGCTATATGCAAATATATATGGTTGCTCCTCGTTGAGGCGACCGCGGAGCACTCTGCTCGCGTCCCGCCGCGCGCGCTCTGCCAGCGGTTGGGCGTGCGCATGATCACGTCGGGGACCCCATATACATGCGGTTGCGCCACGCGCGTTGCCACGCGATGCAGTTTCGTGCGACACGATGGAGTTACGCGCTGCAAATTAGAACTGCCATCAGGGCCTGCCGATATTCCTGGCCGTCCGGCTTCCCCTTTAATTCCCGCGGCCATTATAACCTTAGTCTCTTCAACCCTTCAATCGCGCCCCACAACACAACAAGCACACCCACGACGACACATAGATAGGGGATGTCTAGCAGCGCTCCATTGGAGTTCGGCGAGCATAGAGTGGAGACTCACGCGAGGGAGACGGATATCTCGGTGGTGTACAACATCGACTCAGCTGTGGTGGACGACTACATTAACAACGTTGAGCAGTTGCTTTCTTGAGACAAGTACAAGGTGGTCGGCATCGACCTCTAGTACACCACCGGTCGTCCCGGCATAGATCAGAAGGTTGCCGCCGCCCAGTTGTGCGTGCGCCATCATGTCCTCATCTACCACTACTGCATGGCCACAGAGCCTTGCGACCGTTTCAACAGGTTTGTCAACAGCACCGACTACAAGTTCGCCACAGTGGAAACCACCGACGATGTAAAAGCGCTCAATGTTACGAGCTTGGCCTGCAAAAACCTTGTTGAAATCCGTGACCACTATAGGGTCTGGGGCAGCACGAAGAAGGACTCCCTGGTCGAACTCACCTCGGCCATCATCGACCCCTACTACGAAAAGATGAAGCAGGATGCCCAGAGAACAAGTCCCATATCCTCGCACAGTGCCTGGATGCGATAATGTAACATCCCATATTTTCAATTTGGAATGTTATACATTAGATCATCATTGCATATCATATTTATTGCATTTTGGTTGATCCTAGAAATTCTACGCAACTCAAGGACCCGCGGAGAGAGTTGGGGATTTCATTATTTTCATATTCGAATTTTTTCTCGAATTTTGAAAAGAGGATCGTTTGATTTTTATTATTTTCTCGTCAAATATTTCTTTTATAAAAATAAAAGAGAGAGGATAAAATGACTTCCTCAAAATAATGAAATATCAGAGATTTAATATTTAAATCAAATAAGATTTTTATTTGGAATTTTATCGCTATTTTATTTGAATTAGGAAATATATGCGTTTTTCAAAATTGCGTTTTAGGCCCAAATAAATGTTCACCTTGTCCGGCCTATTTTTAGAGGACAGGGAAAATTTATTTCGGGATATTGGGAGTCAATTTAGTATTTATTTTCTTTCTTTTTCTGCACATCGGAATTATTTTAAAAAAAAGTCAAAACGACTCCGGGCCGTACCCGAGCGGGACTCCGCCCGGGGGGGCTTTATAAGTGAGGAAGTTCTAGAATAGGGGGTCTCCGGACAGCCGGACTATATCCTTTGGCCGGACTGTTGGACTATGAAGATACAAGATTGAAGACTTTGTCTCGTGTCCGGATGGGACTCTCCTTGGCGAGGAAGGCAAGCTTGGCAATACGGATATGTAGATCACCTCCCTTGTAACCGACTCTGTATAACCCTAGCCCTCCCCCGGTTTCTATATAAACCGGAGGGTTTAGTCCGTAGGACAACAATAATCATACCATAGGCTAGCTTCTAGGGTTTAGCCTCTACGATCTCGTGGTAGATCCACTCTTGTAATACTCATATCATCAAGATCAATCAAGCAGGAAGTAGGGTATTACCTCCATCGAGAGGGCCCAAACACAGGTAAACATCGTGTCCCCGCCTCCTGTTACCATCCGCCTTAGACGCACAGATTCGGGACCCCCTACCGAGATCCGCGGTTTGACACCGACATTGGTGCTTTCATTGAGAGTTCCTTTGTGCTGCGTCACCGTAAGGCTGATGGCTCCTTCGATCATCGGTAACGATGCGGTCCAGTGAGGTTTTCCTCCCGGACGAGATCTTCAATATTCGGGGCTTCGCGCTGCAAGGGCCAACCGGCTTGGCCATCTGGAGCAGATCGAGAGCAACGCCCCTGGCCACCAGGTCAGGTTCGGAAAATTGAACTACACTGCCGACATCCGCGGAGACTTGATCTTCGACGGCTTCGAGCCCATGCCAGGTGCACCGCACGGCCATGACGAGCATGATTTAGCTCTGCCGTCGGACAGTGTTCATGAGATCACACCGGCAACTACTCCGGCCTTCAATCCGGAGCAAATTGCACCATCCGGGGACGGGTGGATAGACTCCGCCATGGAGGCCGCACTCTCAGTGGCGATAGAGCCGGATACTGACTTCACCCCTTACGAGAGCCATGTTGCCGAACCACTGGATTCGGCTCCAGCCACTGACTCCGAGCCGCCTGCGTCCATGCCTATCGAATCCGATTGGGCGCCGATTATGGAGTTTACCTCCACTGATATCTTTCAGCACTCGCCTTTCGGCGACGTGCTAAATTCATTAAGGTCTCTCTCCTTGTCTGGAGAACCTTGGCCGAACTATGTCCGGCTAGGATGGGATGCGGACGACGAAGAAATTCGCTGCCCACCCACCACCCACTTAGTAGCCACTGTCGACGATTTAACCGACATGCTTGACTTCGACTCCGAAGACATCGACGGTATGGATGACAATGCAGGAGACGAACAGGAACCACCGCCCATAGGGCGCTGGATCGCCACCTCATCATATGATATATATATATGGTGGATACCCCCAAAGAAGGCAATGGCGACAAGACAGCAGAGGATGACCCCTTCAAGAAGCAACCCAAGCACCGACGTCAGTGGCGCCGCTCTAAGTCCCGCCACAACAAAAGTAGTGATACCGGCACAAGAGACAATAGCACTCCGGATAGTGCCGAAGACGACAACAATCCCCTCGGCATGATTTAGGCGGCGGGGTGAACAAGCTAGCCCTCGAGCAGGCGAGATGGAGAAATGGAGGATGACAATTACATGCCTCTCTCCGAAGATGAGGTGAGCCTCGGCGATGAAGAATTTATCGTGCACGAGGATCCCATCAGTAGGAGCAACTTCAAGCGCCGACTTATAGCCACAGCAAATAGCTGAAGAAAAAGCAACAACAACCGAGTGATCAAGATTTGCTAGCGAGACGGATGGACCAAGTCCTTGCGGCCGAGGAATCTGAATTGAATGCCCAACCAAGAGTTATCCAAAGCGCGGGTTACTACCTCAACTAGAGGAGGAAGCATTGAAACCTACGTCACCAGCGTATGATGCAGCTGATCGGCCACCTCGTGGCCGACACAGAGAGGCATTTCAGCCCGAAGTCCAGCCCGCACCCCGCCGCCAATCAAACAAAAATACCAATGGCCGGGGCAGCACGCGGACCTGCGAGGTGTATTGGAAAACAAGGCAAAACACGCAAGATTGATCTACGGATCACGGGGGCGCGCACCAACACGAGACGATGATCGTCATGCCGGATACACTAAAAGTAAATCCGGCCGAGCCGAACACGGCAGACATGATTCATATGAACTGCGTCGTAATATAACCCGGCACAGAGGCGCCGCACACCCCCTATGCTTCACTGATGAAGTAATGGATCACGAATTCCTAGAAGGGTTTAAACCCGTCAACATTGAATCATACGATGGTAATACAGACCCCGCGGTATGGATAGAAGACTTCTTCCTCCACATTCACATGGCCCGCGGGGATGACCTACATGCCATCAAGTATATCCTGCTAAAGCTCATAGGGCCGGTTCGGTATTGGCTCAATAGCTTGCTGGCAAACTCCATCGGAAGATGGGAGAGCCTGGCAGAGGCATTCCTGGACAATTTCCAGGGCACTTATGTGCGGCCACCGGACGCTGACGATTTAAGTCATATAACTCAGTAGCCAGGAGAATCGGCCAGGAAAATTCTGGACCCGGTTCCTAACCAAGAAGAGCCAAATAGTCGACTGTCCGGATGCAGAGGCCTAAGCGGCATTTAAGCATAATATCCGTGACGAATGGCTAGCCCGGCACCTCGGCCAAGAGAAGCCAAAATCCATGGCAGCCCTCACGACACTTATGACCGCTTTTGTGCGGGCGAAGATAACTGGTTGGCTCGTGGTACCACTCTGACAAGCAAACTGGCATATCGAAGCTAGGGATAGCAACGGCAAACCACGGCGCAACAAACACAAGTGCCGCAAATATGGTGAAAACGCCGAAAATCGGCGATTAATGCGGGTTCGAGGGCTCAAAGTCCGGTCGATGGAATGGGCCACCCAAAATAAAAATCCGGGTCCATCGATGCGGACCGCATACTCGATCGCCAATGCCAAATTCATGGCACCCGAAGCCGACCACCCATACCAGCGAGAATCACGGGTCTTCAAACAAGCCGGCGGGGCAGCGCCCGAGAGAAAGGGGTCTCAAAGCGACGATAGCGACGAAGAGCCCAGACCACCGAACACAGGAGGGCAAAAGAAATTTCCCCCGCATATTCAATCGGTGAACATGGTAAATACCACCCAAATTACCAACTCGGACCGGATATGCATCCTTAGGGAGGGCGACTCAACGGAACTTGTCATCCCACAATATAAACTGGGGCCGGTCACGTTCAACCGCACGGATCATCCGGTTAACGCCAATCAGGGCAATCCAGCCGCACTAGTCCTTGACCCATTAATATACGGGTTCCACCTCACTCGAGTCCTTATGGACGGCGGTAGCAGTCTAAATCTGCTTTACCAAGACACAGTGTGCAAGATGGGCATCGATCATTCGGCGATCAAACCCACTAAAGCCACTTTAAGAGGCATTATACCAGGTGAGGAGGCTCGCTGTACAGGCTCCATTACCCTTGAGGTAGTCTTCAGATCACCAGAAAATTACCGTATCGAAGAGTTAGTCTTCGAAATCGTCCCTTTCCGCAGTAACTATCAAGCACTGCTCGGACGAACTGCATTCGCTCGATTCAACGCGGTGCCACATTATGCCTACCGTAAGCTCAAGATGCCCTGTCCACGCGGCGTCATCATGGTTAATGGCAAGGCCGAACCTTCCCCCGGCCCCAACATATACACCACTGCCTTAGTAGCAGAAACAACGAGCAGCACCTTGCAGCCGAACCTCGAGCTGACGTCCAGGCTTCCGGACACCATCAAGGGACTCCGAACTACTTCGCGGAAGGATAGCCCGGCCCATCCAGGGGTCAACTAAACACAACGGCAAAGGCCAGGGCAGGCCGAACTCAGCGGGTCAACCGCCCTCCGGCACATAAATATTTCTTACATTTCCTTCGTAGGTTCACCTTTGCACCGACCAGGACGGGCTACACGGAGGCAGCTTGAACGCATAAGGGAATCCTTAGACATTCCCCGCAGTGACCGTCCGGCTATATTACGGATCCACACTCAGCCTCTTCCCCCTGGTCTCAGCAGGTTCCGCAATCATATTCCTTTTTTATCACATTACTTGTACCCATATGCATAGACGTACTATTCAAATACAACATGTGGATTTATATAACATTTACCTGCTGTTATTTCTTGTTGAAATCATTTTTTCAAGTGGCATCCGTACACAGCGATATGCCTTAAAATATGCCAGGGGCTTCGTTTTACCCATAACACGGCAGTAAAGTCCGAACACCTTCATGGAATCTCGGCACCCCGAACCTATAGCATTATATGCATTAGCTCCGAATCATGTCTCGGGTCAATAGTTGGGTTTGCCCGGCTCCCATGTTTTGGTACCTTACGTTCCACTATATCGGCTAAGGTAGCACTGGGAGAACTACTGCGATTGTGTCCTGGTTCTTTCGGACGAGCACCTCAGTAGAGAAAGCCGAAAACTGATTGTTATGATACATCGAGAGCTGGTCAGCCGTTCGAGAGGTCACAAAATCTTTAAGGATTTCTCCCGCATAATGCCATAACCAATGCAGCGTGCGATGGATCGGTTCTTTCTCCGATCAGGTGCTTATAGAGCCCCTATTACGGTCTTCCGAACACCAGGGGCTGCACCGACCATACTGAAGCTCCTATGGCTAAGTGAGAGTGATAAAGCCCTATAGTCCGATTGCCTGGTTCATTGTGCTGAGCACCTCCTTCGAAGAACCCAAAACTTGGATAAAGAGTGCTCAGGTTTATCCCGAACACCCCCGTACTTCTTATGTGGGGGCAGAAGCCGACGACTGGCCAACTCTCAGTTTTAACATATAAAACAACCGCACAGGTGGGTAAACTTTTATATAACAGGCGACAAATAAATGACCTTGTTCAAACACTACAAAGGACAACATGATTGGTGCTCATGGAAATATAATGTCCTTGGTGCATAGCCGCGCTGCAAGGTAAGATCCATCTAGGACACTCTCATAATATAGTTCGGGCTTGCGGTGCTCCTTCCCCTCTGGCGGTCCTTCGGCCATCAGCTTTTCGGCATCCATCTTCCCCCAGTGCACCTTTGCGCGGGCAAAGGCCATTCGCGCACCTTCTATGCAGACCGACCGCTTGATGACATCAAGTCGAGGGCAAGCGCTTACGAGCCGCTTCACGAGCCCAAAGTAGCTGCTTGGAATCAGATCGGCAGGCCATAGCCAGATAACCAAATCTTTCATGGCTAGTTCCGCCGCCTTATGCAGTTCGACCAGCTGTTTTAGCTGATCGGTAAAAGGCACCGGATAATTCGGTGCCAAATACTGCGACCAGAAGAGCTTATCTGCAGTTTCCTTTTCTTTGGCTCGGTAGAATTGAGCGGCATCTGATATGCTACGAGGTAGCTCGGCAAATACCCCCAAGAAATCCGGATTCAAAATTGGAAACATAAGTTTTCCACCCAAATACTTACTCTACAGGGAAAAGGCCTTACCAGCCGCGGTCTTTCTCGCCTCTTGGATCTCCTGCAGGGTGCTTTGGGTTTCCTCTCGGGCATTGCTCATGGCCTGATGCACCTTGGTGAGTTTGGATTCCTTCTCCGTTAAACTCTGCTCCAAGGTCACGCATTTCCTCATGGCCTCTTGTAGCTCCTGCTCAGCTTTAATAACCCTGGCCTCGTGTTTCTCACGAAGAGCCTGCTCACTGGCCGCCTTTTTCTTGGCCTCGGCCACAGCCTTCTTAAGGGCTTCGACTTCGGTCACAATCCCTAGCGCAAGTCATAAAACTCAGTTCATACTGAAAATTGATTCGCAATAAACGCGAACATGATTTGTGCATACCTTGTTTATCCCTCAACTGCATTTTCAATTGGCCAAGTTCTTGTGTGGCCCGCTCCAGACTTTGATTCAGCCCGGAGTTCTCCGCAGTATGAGAAGAAGCAGCCGTTACAGACACCTTCTTATAACAGAAGTGAAATATATGCAATTCAATGAGTCTTCCTGCGAACATAAAATTCGATTCTCTGTCTGGTTCTTTCTTTCACCGAACAGAGTATCAGGGGCTACTATCTATACTATGACACTCTTCGACAACTCATAAAACATACCTCAAAGCCTTTTATAAGGCTGATGCAGGCTTTGTTCAGTCCACTCTCAGTTGACTGAATCTTCTCAATCACCGCACCCATAAGGGCACGGTGTTCATCAACGATGGAAGCGTCTTTCAACGCCACCAACAAAGCATCCGACACTTCTGGATAGATAAAGGTCGCCGACGGAACAGGCACGCCCCCTCCAGCCGAAGGCTGCCTGTTTGATTCGGGAGCCGTATAGGTCTCTGGAATCGCATCCGGCAGGGAGCTGAACTCAGGATCGCCCCCACCGTCAGCCCCCATGGGAATATTTTCCCCCACGTGTCCGGCCCCTGAGGTTTGACCTCTAGGCGCTGCCTTCACGGTTTTTTCATTTCCTCCTTGTCTGGGGTCCTTCTGGGATGAAGCCTCGGTGTTATCCACCTGTTTGGAGGAAGGGGCCTTTGAGGGCGTCCCGCTCTCCATAGCATTTGAGCTTAGCAAGTCCTCTGATGAGGATTGTTTGGTACGGGACCTCGCTGGACTACAAAAAATATGGCTTAGGTTAAAGTACTAAGCCACGATGAGTCCGGACGCCTAAAACGTACTCGGATTTTATACACTTACGAGTTCACCGGGGGCTGGACCACAGGATCCCATGCCGGGCTCTTTGTCGGCGGCGGTGGACTCCTCGGAAGAGGGCCTTTCCCTTTTAGGCGTCTCGGCTTCCAAGTATCTGAGGCCGTCCTCTTCTTTCTTCCCCCAAGAGGATTTATCTTCCTCCCCTCCTCGTCCTCTTGAGGCGGAATGGGCATTAGAGCCTTGGATATTGTGTCCGAAGTGCATGCAACGAAGGCCGCCCAGTCTTTGGCCTCCTTCTCGGCGTCTTCTTGAGCACCTTGTAAGGCGCCGGGAACAACATCTTCGTCAGAAGTGGGATGGCCGGTTCTTCGGGCAGCGGGGCCGGACAATGGATCCGCTCGGCCTTCTTCATCCAGCCCTGGGAGAATTGTATAAAACACGTTAAGCGCTTCCTTTGGGTTACGCGGATAGAAAAGTTTGATAACTCACCGAACTTGCCGGGTGGGACAGTTGGTACCCACGGTCCTCGGCGGAGTCCGGCCACGATTTGCTGGACTTGAAAAGCACCTTCTAGATGTCCTTGTGCGAGGGCGAAAAGCTCTCAAGGTTTGGTGCTGGCGGATCAAATTCCCATAAATTGCAAGTCCGGTGCTGACAAGGCAAGATCCGGCGAACTAACATCACCTAGATCACATTGGCAATTTCAATGTTCTTGTCTCCCATATCTTCAATGCGTGTCTGGAGCACCAACAGTTCATCGGACGAGGACCAGTCCAGACCTTTCTTGACCCAGGATGTAAGCCGCAGGGGGCGCCGGATCGGAACTCGGGATAGGCGGCCCACTCTGTGCCGCGCGGCTCAGTGATATAAACACTGCTGTTGCCACTCCCTGACAGAATCATTAAAGGTTCCCGTTGGCCATATAACGTTGGGCATCTTGCTCACCATGGTGCCCCCACACTCGGCGTGCTCGCCGCCCACCACCTTGGGCTACACATTAAAAATCTTCAGCCATAAACCAAAGTGCGGTGAAATGCGGAGAAAAGCCTCGCACACGATAATGAATGTCGAGATGTTGAGGAAGGAATTAGGGGACTGATCGTGAAGATCGATCCCATAATAATACATGATGCCTCAAACGAAGGGGTGGAGGGGAAACCCTAGCCAGCGGACAAAGTGAGGAGAATACAACCCTCTCGTGGGGTTTGAAGTAGGGCGATCTGTCCCGCCGTCGGAAACGATGGCTGATTTTCTTGGCCAGGTACCCGGCCACCGAAGCTTTTTGATATCCTTCTCTCGGACGGTAGAGGCCATCCATTTGCCTCCTGCTCCGGATCCGAACATCTTCGGAAGACCTTTTGTGGGCAGGGAAGAGGAGCGCTTGGGCGCTGGAGCTTGAGCAGAAGGGAATGAATCGGGAAGAAGGCGTGGGTGAAAAGAATAAATCCTTGTCCCTTTATAAGGGCGGAAGAGGTGATGCGCCTCCCCACTCTCTTGGTAAAGCCTCTTATTTCCCAAGCGACGTAATTGATGGCGTGGTTGGGTTACCCACATCCGTATTGATGAGAATCCAGTGATAAGGGGCACGATCTCTAGTTCGACAAGACGTGCCAAGGAAACCGCCTCGCGATATGTGCGGTGGCTGGTTGAGAAAAACGGTTCGGATAATGACCGGGCCGTGGTATGATGTCATGCTGTCAAACATGTCAGCAGATTAGATGTGTGGAAATATTATTCTCTCTAGGGTGGTATGTGGAACTTGTTTTGCAGAGCCGGACACTATCCTCGCGTTCAAAATCTTCTGTGGAGTATTCGGAGGAAGAACTCGCCTTGGAATGCCGAAGACAATCTGCGCGCCGGACTCGTTTTCATTGAAGCCTGGTTCAGGGGCTACTGAGGGAGTCCAGGAATAGGTGGTCTTCGGACAGCCAGACTATATCCTTTGGCCGGACTAAGATTGAAGACTTCATCTCGTGTCCGGATGTGACTCTCCTTGGCGTGGAAGGCAAGCTTGGCAATACGGATATGTAGATCTCCTCCCTTGTAACCTACTCTGTGTAACCCTAGCCCCCTCCGGTGTCTATATAAACAGGAGGGTTTAGTCCGTAGGACAACAACAATCATACCATAGCCTAGCTTCTAGGGTTTAGCCTCTACGATCTCGTGGTAGATCAACTCTTGTAATACTCATATCATCAAGATCAATCAAGCAGGAAGTAGGTTATTACCTCCATCGAGAGGGCCCAAACCTGGGTAAACATCGTGTCCCCTGCCTCATGTTACCATCCACCTTAGACGCACAGTTCGGGACCCCCTACCCGAGATCCGCCGGTTTTGACACCGACAATAAGCAGCCGCCCCAAGCCGCCCGAGGCCCAGCCCAGCCGCATCCGCGCCCCAAACCCTAACCCGCGCCGCCGCAGCAACGCCCGCCTCGCCTGCGCCGCCGCCCTTGCGATTGCCCGCCGCCCGCGGGTAGCCGCCCGCCAGCCGCCGCGCCGCCGCCGAACCCGCCGCCGCCATTCGCCGACTCGCCGGAGGTAGCCGCCGTCGCCTCGGTTTTCGCAAGAGAACCGACGTTTTCTTTTCTAAACCTAGATCCGTTTTTTAGATCCGGTTTGCTTTATTTTTTTCTGGTTTAGTTATTTAGTGAACGCCCGTTCGTTAGTTCGTTTTAATGAAAGGTTTTCACCATTTAGCCGCAGACAACGAACGTTCATTCATTAGCCTGTTCGTCAGTTTTTCTTTTTCTCGGATTTTCCGCGATTATTTTCGATCACGATTTCTGATCCGATTTTTGTTCTAGTATAACGCTTCGCTCGTTTATTGGAATCAGGCGATTCAAGCGCCTAGAGTTTCGTCTCGAAACCCTCTTTCTGTTTAACCAACTTAAACAAGATTTTGATACTGTAAAATTTGACTTTAGTCCATATTAGTAAACGAAGCTTGTTTCTTTCGCTGTTTGAGTTTTGTTGCTTCGTTTGATTTGATTCTTTTTGCAAACCGGAGTTCTTAAGTTGAAGTTTCTGGTTAGATCTCTTATTTGAGTTTTACCCGTGCCCTTGCTTGATTGCTTATTGTATGCTTGTTTGTTTGCGATAGAGTACCCGTAGTGCGAAGCGTGCTACTACGAGTCTCTAGGTTTCACGGATCATCGGCAAGGCAAGTAACACTTTGATCATACCTCTTTCATACCCAGTTTTACTGCATTAGATCAATTCTCAAAAAATTGCATGGTTAGGATCTGATTTAAATTTTGGGTGGTAAGTAGATGAGGTAGTACCTATTCACCTGTTTATTATCAAACCCTGGGATTAACTTCTACGTTGCTTATATTTCTATGCTATGCTCATAGATGTGGTTTGGGTTTGAGAGCATTCATGACAGATTTGAGATTGTTAATCAATGGTTAACTTAAGGTGGCAACTTAAATACACATCTGGGTGGATTGAGGCACCTTGGGAATTCCAGTGATTGCCTGTATTTTTTTGGAAATCCCGGGGTACCGTGTGATTCTCCTATGGACTGCCACCCAGGCTCAAAGGGATCATAAGATTATTCATACTAGAAACTTCCGTGTGCAGCCACATGCCATTATGGGCTAGCAGATGTAGGGGATTGTAGGTGTATAGGCCTATCTATCGGTTAAGGGGACCTCTTCGGAAAGACTGTGTCTCAGTCATCCGTTTCTCAAACATCATGTAGTGCGAGAAAACCAACGGAGGAGATCGAGTCTTGTGGGGAAAAGTGCACAAACCTCTACAGAGTGTACAAACTAATCATGGTTAGCCATGTCCCGGTTATGGACATCTTGAGTATCTGGTTTTTGGATAATCATGTGGATCTCATCACTCTTAATTATAAAATTTGATTGGGTTATTGATTACTTTTAATTGGGATTGAGATGGGGTTTACCATTCTCAATGTTTAACAACCACCATGATAGTTAAATAAAATATATTCCTTTGTTGTAGGGAAAAATTGGCTTTTCGCAAAACATATTAACCATACAGCCTCCACCAGCCATATATGCATGTAGTGATAGCACTATTTTGTTCATTACTCTCTTGTGTTACCTTGCCATCATATTCCATGTGCTGACCCGTTTTCGGGCTGCAACGTATCATGTTGCAGACTTTTCAAACGACGAGTAAGGAGCCTTAGGTCGTGGTCTTTCACTCAGTGATGTCGTTGGAGTTGATGGACTCACTTTATCTTCCAAGCCTTCCGCTGTTATCGTATTAGATGGCCTTAAGCCATATTTATTGTAATAAGTTCTCTTTTGAGACATTCGATGTAATAAGTGTGTGATTGCTACTCTGTTATTAATCCTTCAAATACTGTGCGTGTCAGTATTACCGATCCAAGGATGACACTGATGCACAGAGATCCGACTGTTTGAGGTCTGGTCGCTACAGACAACTAGATGAACCTCACCTCAGGTTCGCGGCCAAGAGCGTGTACACATGCTACAAGATGCACATGCGGATCGTTGACATGAGGAAGTACCTCCTTACCCAAATCGACGAGCCCAGATCAAGCAAGTAGAGCAAGCGTCAGAAGAAGTAGACGGTGATCAGATGATCGTTTATGCTAGTTAATCATGCATGTAATATATAGTTTACTTTATTGGTGTGTGGAAATGTCATGTGTGTAGTAGCCACCTATGTAATTATGCATGTAATAGTTTACTTTGGTGTGTGCAAATGCCATGGTTGTAGTAGCCACCTATGTAAGTGGATGTTTAATTTGGTTATGCAACCATGTCCTTATAAGTGTGTAAATATATATGTTGTTGTTTTGTATGCAATCCCATCGCACAACACACACGTCTTGTTAGCAGCAATCGTCTATGTTATTATCTGTCTTCACACACATTTCTGATTACACACCTGTTTGTCGCGTATCACACACATCTTGTTATATTGAACCATTTCTGTTCTCTTATCTCAACACAAACAGTTCATCCGAGTGAACCGCATGCCGTATATCGCACACACCTTCATCTGGCTGCACATTTCTTTTGTTCCTCCTCATCGTAAACAGTTAATTGAACTGAACCGTATGCCCTGCATCGCACACGCAACTAAAATCTGAACCGTGTTTGATGCATCCTCCATCGCAAATGTTTTGCACCTTTTTTGACGGTTTTTTACACCACTGTTTGCGACTATTGCATCGCACACAGTTTCGTCGAAGGGTCTCTGATCATAGTGTCGCATTAGCAGCATCCTGCAGTAGTGTATGTCTCATGATTTTAATCTCTCTATATTTCATAGACAACCACATGATAAAGAATTGCCTAGTAAGGATGAAATTATTGGTCTTGCTTCTATTGCTGTTCCTCCTGCTGATCCTTTAGAACAATATTTGCTAGACCATGAAAATGATATGTTTATGAATGAAAGAAGGGAAATAGATGAAGTATTCTTTAATAAAGGGCCTATTTTGAAACACAATTTGCCTATTGAAATCCTTGGGGATCCTCCTCCACCTAAGGGTGATCCCGTGTTTGAGCTAAAACAAATAACTGGTACTCTGAATTATGCTTATCTTGATGAAAAGAAGATATATCCTGTTATTATTAGTGCCAACCTTTCAGAGCATGAAGAAAAGAAATTATTGAAAACTCTGAAGAAGCACCGTGCCGCTATTGGATATACTCTCGATGATCTTAAGGGCATTAGTCTCACTCTATGTCGGCTCAAAATAAAATTGGAGAAAGATGCCAAGCCAGTTGTTGATCATCAACGGCGGTTAAATTCTAAGATGAAAGAAGTGGTAAGAAATGAAATACTAAAGCTTCTGGAGGCAGGTATAATTTATCCTATTGCTGATAGTCAATGGGTAAGTCCTGTTCATTATGTCCCTAAGAAAGGAGGTATCGCTATTGTTCCTAATGATAAGAATGAACTGATTCCTCAAAGAATTGTTACAGGTTATAGAATGGTAATTGATTCTTGCATATTAAATAAAGCTACTAGAAAAGATCATTACCCTCTACCTTACATTTTTGCTTTCTAGATGGTTATTCTGGTTTCTCTCAAATACCTGTGTCAAAAGATGATCAAGAGAAAACCCCTTTTACTTGCCCTTTTGGTAACTTTGCTTATAGACGTATGCCTTTTGGTTTATGCAATGCACCTGCTACCTTTCAAAGATGCATGAGTGCTATATTCTCTGATTTTTGTGAAAAGATTGTTGATGTTTTCATGGATGATTTTTCCATTTACGGAACTTCTTTTGATGATTTCTTAAGAAACCTTGACCGAGTTTTCAGAGATGTGAAGAAACTAATCTTGTCTTGAATTGGGGAAAGTGCCACTTTATGGTTAATGAAGGTATTGTGACTCGAGAAGAAATTCACGTGAAGACTATGGAGTGTGAAGACATAGTTGTTTCATAGTTTCCTTTCCTTCTTTGTTGAGTCATAGGAACCACCGTACTGTTAAGTGGGGTCCAAGTGAACAAAGTCAGAGTGACTGAAGTGATGCTCAACCAAATCCTAAGTCTTCGAGCGAAGACAATGAGAGCAAATCTTATCCAGAGTTGGATGAGTCAGAAGACTTACCAGAGTGATTGGGCAAGGACTAAGTGTCCTTAGGTCAAGGGGAATAAGGTGAAGACGCTGTCTTCTTAGTTGAATCTTAGCCTCCCTAACCAGACGTACAGTTGTCACAGCAACTAGAACTGGTCCAACAAATCCTTGTCCTCACTAAGCAACTGGTTATATCTTCTCCCTCTCTTTACTTACAGTTCATCTTCGTGAGGTCATTGTCTGCTTGCATTATCTATTTGACTTCACTGTGTGACGACTCTTGTTGTTTGGCTTCATACTATCTTCCATCCTGATCCATACTACCTGGCTGCTATTAGTCTTCGTGCTTCCACTCCATTGAATACTTGACTATGGCTTGCCTAGTGTAGTCTACCTTCCGCTGCATACCA
This sequence comes from Aegilops longissima, assembly GCA_021605205.1. NCBI lineage: Eukaryota > Viridiplantae > Streptophyta > Magnoliopsida > Poales > Poaceae > Aegilops > Aegilops longissima. Next base: position 399,411,520 of record CM038682.1, read on the forward strand.
ATAGGTTCATTTCTATTGTTGGTCTCCGAAACTCCCATGTTTTGAGGACTTCCATAAAAATCGCCTATTCACCCCCCCTCTGGTCGATAACTAGCACTTTCAATTGGTATCAAAGCAAGGTACTCCCTTGTTCTGTGTGATTCGGTTTAACCACCTGGAGTTTTAGCTATGTTGACTGTAGAGATAATCAAAGTCTCCGCTGCGTGCGCTGTCTTCGATGGCATTGATTACCCCTACTGGAAGAATAAGATGCACATACATCTTGAAGCCATTAATGTCGATCTATGGTATGTCGTCAAGAACGTCATTCCCAAAACCGGTGAAGGTGTCACCCCTGCTGATGTCAAGAAGTTCGTTCAACAGGATTCTACTGCCAAGAACATCATCTGTGGTCATCTGACCAAAGGACAGTATGGCCGTGTGAGTGCTCAAGAAACATCGAAGCTAGTCTTGGACTGGCTCTCCAAGGTCAACGAAGGCGTCTCAACCCAGAGAGATCAAAGGATCAGTGTCCATTACAACCTGTTCAACCGCTTCAAGAGAAATGACAATGAGAATGTCCAGCTCACGTTTGATCGCCTAACTGATATCACAAATGAGCTTCATGCTCTCGGCGCCACTGAAATCACCAAGCATGAAATCGTCAAGACACTCCTGAGATCACTTGACAGCTTGTTTGACCCCCTAGCCTCTATGATTCAAGAACGCCCTGAATTCAAGACACTCGATCCGTCTGACATACTTGAGAGGCTCAACACACATGAGTTTCAGCTATCTGAGAAAAGAGACATCTATGGTCCCAACTATGGACGAACTCGCACTTTGAAGGCAAAGGCTGTTTCCTCATCCGAAGAAGAATCCGACTGCAGTTCTAGTGATCCTGAAGACATTGGAAAGGAGCTTGCTATGCTTGTGAAGAAGTTCCAGAAATTCACTAAGAAGAAGGGCTTCAGAAAGTCTTCACGATCCAGCTCAAGAAATGATGAAGCTTCCACTCATGACCACGAGAAGAGAACATGCCACAAGTGCAAGAAACCTGGTGACTACATCTCTGAGTGTCCACAGTGGGACAATGAGAACAAGAAAAAGAAGAAGAGCAAGGAATATGATTCTGATGACAAGAAGAAGCAGAAATCCTCAAAGTCTTCTTCCAAGTCTTCGTCCAAGTCTTCATCACACAAGAAGAGCTCATCTGGCAAGGCTCGTTCTTTTGTTGGCAAGGAGATGGATTCAGAGGAGGAGTGTGCTTCTGAGGAGGCAGAGGTGGAGTCTGAAGAGGAGTCCGACTCTGGCGTTGCAAGTCTGGCTCTAGCTACAGCCTACGTTGCCAAGTCCATCTTCAACACTGAAGACAATGGCTCCGTCACCAACGTTGATGCTAATGACAAGGGCGACTCCGCTCCACCCTCTTGCTTCATGGCACGTGGTGCCAAGGTAAACCCACGCGATGCTTACTTTCCAACATCAAGTGAAGATGACTCTGACTGTGAATCCAAACCTAGCTACAAAACACTTGCTAAAATTGCAACTGAACAACAAAAAGCTATGGAACATATTCAAAAACTGTTAGACAAAAGCGATGACACTGTTGGGCGAAATGACCCGATCTCAGTCCTTAATTGAAGACATAAAAAATCTTCATGTTAAGTACGAGGAACTTGAAAGTCGTCATGAAACGCTCTCAACAACTCATGAAAATCTTTCGTATGATTATCTTCAAAGAAGCAAGAACTCGAGGAATTGAGAGCAGTTCATGAAGATCTTCAAAAAGGTAACGAGTCACTTTGCGCTCAACAGATCAGTCCTGCTCAGGAAGGATTTGAACCACCATGTCTAAAATGCCTTGAGCGTGTGTCGGAGTAAATGACCATGGGTAGCCTAGCCGGCTCCCCCTGGGACTTTTGAAAAATTTACAAGCCAATCAAGCCATCCAACATCCAAGACGCAGGGCCGCCTTCCCCCGGCCGGCTGCCCCTCAGGCCGGCTGTCAGGAGGCAGCCCGGCCCCAAAACCTACAGGAAGAAGGCCACGAGAGGGCCGGCTTCCAAGGAGCCGGCTACCAGAGAGCCGACTCCGCGAAGCCGGCCACCAGAAGGCCGACTCCACAAAGCTGGCCCCCCAGCAAGCGGCCAAGGCCGTACCCTCAGAATCGGCACCCACATAACGGTGATGAGACGGGGCATGGCTCTGATGAAGTCTTCCACCCCGCATCCGGGCCAGCGCATGGCTACTGATCGCCCGTCTGGGCAGCCATCACCCGTCTGGCGGCAACTTTGTTACCATGTTGACCATGGCATCACCCGACAATTTGTCGGTCGACCCGCGGTGACAGGCCCCTCGGTCGAGAGATGCCCAAAGCGGCTCGGCCTCCCGGTCGGCTGAGATATGGCGGCTTCCCATAGCCGGCTTGTTCCCTCCCTCGAAGAAGCGCCTCATTAAGGAGACAAGGCGAGGTGAGACTACAGTGATCACCGCCAAGGTGGCGGCTGCTTGTAGCCATGCTTACCGAAAAAGCCCTCGTCATCGAGGATTGATGCAGCGATAACCAGCCCTCGACCGGGCCCTCGGCGGTGGGGCCGCTTGTCGACCAAGAAGGCGGCGGCGGGACCCACCAGCCGGCGGGCCCGGCCGGCGGAGAAGCCGACAAGCGTGAACAGCGGCAGCTAGGGCCAGCGCTCAGCCGGATTACCATTGTACCCACAGGGGTAGGCCTATATAAACCCCGGGGCACCCATGCAGAGGTTGATCTCTTAGAGTTTTAGACACCACATAGAGGGAAGAGGAGAGCTAGCCGTGCCTTCTTCTTCCTCTCACCGAACAGCTCAAGGAGCTTCTTGTAGCCACTTGTTCATCTAGTGATCATCACGGAGACCCTTGAGCAGTAGTAAGGGTGTTATCTCCACGGAGAGCCCGAAGCTGGGTAAGATTCGTCGGCGTGCATGTCTTCGCCTCATCCCGTTTCCAGGCACCGGCGACGTATTATTGGCTCCCACAAGGATAAGCCACCCGTGGGCATATGTCGCACCTACCACCCGACATTTGGCGCCCACCGTGGGGCCAGGTGCACCGTCGTCCGGAGACCTGTTCTGGACGGGAACCCTCTTCCTCCCCAGTGAGCGTAGCCAGCCCGGCACGCCCGATGGCGCTTACCCCGACTCGCTGCTAGGCGTCGTTGACGCTTGCGTGGGGAGCTGCCTCGCCGACCTTCTTGGCGAGGCTCGCATCTCCGACGAGCCCGCCTCTGATGCGGGCACAGGCTGCCCCGAGAGCCACCTCGTCAGCCTCCTTGACCAACTCCACCTCTCCAGCGAGCTTGCTGTGGATTTGGAGTCGGTCGGCTCCACCGACCCGATGCTTGTTGACTCCGACACGGCATCACTCGACGCTTTCCCCACCAACGTTGTGATCTTCAACGACCCACTCCCCCAAGCCGACAGCTGTGGCAGCGCCGTCACCGAGTCTGGTCATCGATCATGGCGGCCCCTCTGCGAAGCCCGCCCATGCGCCCATAGCGGCGCTGCCGACATGTCGCACTTCTCGGCCGCCGACGTGGCCAGAGACTTGGGCGCGTCGCCTCGCCCTCCGCGGAGGGCAGGAGGATAACTACCATGAGGCGCCTCACGAGGCTCACGCGTATAAAGTCGATCGCGCCGCCTTTGGCACGCCACCTCCCGGCGGGCCGAGGCGAATCGGCGTCGTCAAGAAATGCAGCGCATTCGCCGCCCGACATCTTTGGAGTGGACCGCCCGATCTCGCCCGCCCCTCGAGAACCTCGCGCTGCCCGGTGACCGTAGAAAACTGAAACGGACTAGGGCCCGGCGAGCTCCCCTATATGGCTAAGCGCATCCAGCAAGCTGATTGGCGCGGCAGCGGCGGCATGAAAGGCGACGCCAGCGCGAAAGCCCTCCCAGCGCCGAAACGCGGCGCGGCGTGGCCTACGCCGACCGCGGCGACACTGCGCCTGGCGAGAAGGAGCCGGCTGCCAGCCACAGCCGAACCCGGATCTCCATCGAGCGCGACATAGAAGGCCGTCCTCGAGCCATGGAGCGGCGAGGCAACCGGCCCCCTCCTCCGCCTCGCGTGGAAAGATATCCCATCCGCCGTCATCGCATCCGACTCTCGGTGACTGGTGGGCGCCCAGCGAAGAAGGTCGGTAACAGCGCCCGCCACGGATCGACCGCCTAAGCGCGATCACGGCATTGGAAGAAGAAGAAGATGTCGGTCCGCCTTGCCGTCCCCGCATCCGCGACGAGCCCTTCCTAAAGGGTTCTCGCTCCCAAGAACACGCCCAAGTACAGCGGCGGTCGGCATAGCGAATAGCAAGCGCGTTGCCGTGAAGTGTACCCCTCATGCTTGAGACGCAGCGCGAACCTGGCTCAACAGCCTCAAGCCGTATAGCATCAGCGGTTGGCTAGACTTCACGAAGCCTTCATCCGCCTTCACGGCACCTGGCGGGCTCCCAAGCCCGGAAGCTATCCTTGTGCGTACAAGGACCCACCGAGTCGACTCGCGACTACCTCACAGCGTTGGGCGAGCTCCACAATTCCTGCGAGGGTGCGAGGTTCAAGCCATAGAGTACTTCACCGGGGTGCCGAAGGCATCCTCCTCAAGCACAAGCTTCTGCGGCGAGCCGACTACCCTCGACGAGCTACTAGTCATAGCGGACAAGTACGCCACCGCCGACTCCTCGATGAAGACCGAGCTCCGGTTGGACGCCTCCGGGAAGGTACTCAACTCAGCTCCCAAAACGTCGGCTGGCGACTCCAGCCGACGTCCGTACCAGAACGACAACAAGAGCAAGGGCCCAATGCCACCTCCAACCAGTCGGCAGGTGGCCACCGTCGAAGACGAGCAACCCGAGGGGAGGCCCGCGCCCAAGAAGCCGTAGGGCGGCAGGCCGGCTTGGCAGCCGACTTTCTCCTACGAGCAAGCCCTCGACGCCCCTTGCAAGTTCCATAGCGGTGCGAAGCCATCCAACCATACGACCCAGAAATGCCACTGGCTCACCCGAATCACCAAAGGCGAAGGGCTGGTGCCACCTCCGCCAGCTGGACAGCCGGCCGCTCGACCAGCAGTCGGGACCGTCCAAGACGAATTCCCCAACGAGCATGCCGCCTACATCATCTTTACAAGCAAGCCTGAAGACCAGCGCAGCCGGCGCCAGCACACCAAGAAGTCAGCGATGCGCCTCAACAACCCAGTACATGCTTTGGTCGAGAAAGGCCTATCGGTGGGCAGGGCCGACCACCCAAAGGTGATACCGTCCCGGGCTCTTATCGTTAGTTACGGGCGACTCTAGCAACAGACAGGCTTGCTGCCCGATTCTCCCGCGTACTGATAGACGGCGGGAGCAGCATCAACATCATGTATCACGACACCATGGAGAAGTTAAACATCAAGACCAACCACCTCATGCCAAGCCGGACCGTGTTCCATGGCATTGTACCCGGCCTGTCCTGTTCACCAATCGGCAAGATCAAGATAGATGTTCTCTTTGGAGAAAAGGATCATTTCCGCCGAGAAGCGATTTGGTTTGAAGTGCTGGACCTTGAGAGCCCCTATCATGCCTTTGCTTGGCCGACCTGCTCGGCCAAGTTCATGGCTGTACCCTCGCCTACCTCAAGATGAAGATGCCAAGTACCAAGGGCATCATCACCATAACCGGCGATTACAAGAAATCTTCGAGTCTTGCAGCAAGACAGCCGGCTGGCGAGTCCTTGTGATTCTTGAAGAAGAAGATATTGGACTGAGTCGTGGCCATGGCCGGCAAGCAGCCAGCCCTGTCCCCCGACCCCAAGGAATGCGATGCCCAAGGTTCTTTCCAGCCAGCCAAGGAAACAAAGAAGATACCTCTGGACCCAGAGCACCCAGAAAGGTTTGCCGTCATTGGGGCAAACCTGGACAGCAAATAGGAAGGCGAGCTCATCGATTTCCTCCGTGAGAACCGGGACATCTTTGCATGGTCCCCAAGGACATGCCGGGTGTTCCGAAGGAATTCGCTGAGCACAAGCTACACGTCCGAGCTGACGTGAAACCAGTCAAGCAGCCCCTCCGCCGGCTATTGAAGGAGAAGAGAAGGATTGTGGGAGAAGAGATAGCCTGGCTCCTGGCGGCCGGCTTCATAATGGAGGTGTTCTTTCGGAGTGGCTTGCCAACCCGGTCCTCGTCTTGAAGAAGAATAACAAGTGGCACATGTGTATAGACTACGAGCCTCAACAAAGCCTGCCCCAAAGACCCTTCACCCTGCCAAGGATTGATCAAGTGATAGACTCCACGGCGGATCAGCTGCTGAGTTTCTTGGATGCCTACTCGGGCTACCACGGATAAAGTTGGACCCGGCTGACCGCTGAAGACCGCCTTCATCACGCCATTTGGAGCTTTACATTGCGACTATGACATTCGGCGAGAAATGTCGGTGCCACTTTCAGCGTTGCATGCGAAATGCCTCCTCAAGGAACTTCGGCGAAATACCCATGTCTATGTAGGCGATATCATGGTGAAGACGGCGAAGCTGGCACCTTCTTTGAAGACCTCAAAGAGATTTGAGAACTGCGCGGTTTGAGATCAAGCTCAACCCGAAGTGCGTGTTAGGGCGCCCGGTGGCCATCTTCTAGGCTTCGGTCTCGAGCAGCGGCATTGAATGCAACCAAGTAAAGATCAAAGCCATTGAGAGAATGGAGATCCCCACCAAGTTGCGAGATGTCCGAAGTTCTGCGGGTGCACGGCCTCCTGAACCGCTTCATCGGCCGGCTTGGGAAAAGGCTCTCCCCTCTACCGACTCATGAAGAAAACCACTCACCGAGTGGAGCGACCAAGTCGACCAAGCTTTCCATGAGCTAAAGAAGATCTTGCCCGCCGCTTTGTCTTAGCGGCGCCGGCGAAAGAGCCCATGCTCCTTTATACCGCCGCCACCGGTAGGGTGGTCAGACACCGTCATCGTGGTCCAGCGCCCGGAAGAAGGCGAGCTCAGCCACTCCGAGACCGGTGTATTACTTAAGTGAAGTCTGTCCACCTCGAAGCAGAACTACCCACACTACGGAAGATGTGCTATGGCGTGTGCCGCCGCCAAGAAGCTGAAGCCCTACTTTCAAGAGCACCCCATCACGGTCGTATGCACCGCCTTACCCGAGATCATAGGCAGCCGGGGCGCATCCGGCGGGTGGCAAAATAGGCCATTGAGCTGGCCCCTTACAATCTTCTACCAGCCTCGCACCGCCATCAAGTCCCAAGCATTGGCCGACTTCCTCGTCGGCCCAGGCGAGACCCGATACCTGCCGCCGGCTCCCAACTCCACTCATTGGCGGATGCGCCCGGCGGGTCCAAGATGCGCACCGGCTTGGGAGCGGCATCATCCTCACCTCTCCCAAAGCGACAAACTCAGATACACATTGCAAATTCACTTTGCCACCTCCAACAATGTGGCCGAGTACGAGGCGCTCATACACGGACTCGGCTAGCCAAAAGCTCGGCATCCGCCGGATCACATGCTATGGCGACTTCGGTTTGGTGGTCCAGCGATCATCTGGCGGGGGGCGCCAGGGCGCAAAAACATGGCTACTACCGCTTCCTTGTTTAGCAAATCAGCGGGTACTTTGAAGGATCGCGAGTTCCTCCACCTGCCACGGGCCGACAACGAACAGCGGATGCCACAGCACGAATAGGCTCAACTCGACAAGCTATACCAACGGCGTCTCTCCGCGCCTCCTCAAGCCGTCCATCAAGCCATCTCGAATCCGATTCCATCTTCGTGCCGCTTAACCCGGCGCGGCGGATCCGGCTCGGGGAACCAAGCGGCGGCCGGGGACTTCGGTGGCGGCTCGGGGACTGCCATAATCGCACCAGCCGGGGACTTGAAACCGGCCGGGGACTTCTGATGGTCGGCCGGGGACTGCATCAACACCACGGTGGTGGCCAACTCCAGCTCTTCACCACCCATCCCACCGCCCAGGTTGCGATGAGCGTGTTGGCTATAGAAGAATTCATAGCTCCATCATGGGCTTAGCCCATCCTCAACTTCCTGGTAAACAGAGAACTGTCGGCTGACGAGATAGCGGCAAGACAATTCCAACGCCGAGCCGGAGCATATACAATTGTTAACAGACAGCTCGTCGGGACGCAGTGTCCTTTGAGTCTTCGGTGCTGCCTAGAAACGAGAAGAAGGGCATAGCAATCCTCAAGGACATTCACCAAGGCGAATGCGGCCACCACGCAGCCTCAAGATCACTTGTCGCCAAAGCTTTCCACCATGGATTCTTTTGGCCGATGGATTCTTTTGGCCGACTACTTTGGACAACGCCAAAGAGTTGGTCAAACATTGCAAAGGGTGCCAAGTCTTCGGCTCCAAGCAACACCTGCCGGCTTCGGCACTCAAGACCATTCCTCACGGCCTTTACGCCGTGCAGGGGCTGGACATGGTGGGCCCGTTCAAGGCGGTAGCGGCGGCATGACACCTCTGCTCGTCGCCGTGGATAAATTTACCAAGTGGATCGAAGCAAAGCCGATCAAGAAGCTGAATGGGCCGACTGCCGTGACATTCATTGCAGATATTACAACTCAGTACGGCGTGCCACACAGCATCATCACCGACAACGACACGAATTTTTCCAAGGGAGGATTGGCACGTTTCTGCGCGACGCAGGGCATCCGACTGGACCTAGCGTCTGTTGCCCACCCGCAGTCAAACGACCAAGTTGAGCGAGCCAACGGCCTCATCCTTTCGGCATGAAGCCCCGGTGGTCGTGCCATTTGGAGCGTTCGGCGGCTGTTGGCTCGACGAGCTGCCGGCGTCCTCTCGAGTCTGCGCACTACCCGAACAAGTCAACGGCTTCACCCTTTCTTCCTTGTATATGGTGCGAGGCTGTCATCCCAAGCGACATCGAGTTCGACTCGCCTCGGGTGACCATGTACACGAGCGAAGGCCAAAGAAGCACGAGAAGACAGCGTCGACCTCTTTGGAAGAAAGCGGCTGTTAGCCCTCACCCGGTCCGCCATCTACCGGCGGGGTTTGTGCTGCTATCACAACTGGAAGGTCAAGCCAAGATCCTTTCAAGAGGGTGACCTTGTGCTCGGTTGATCCAGCGAACAACCGGCCAGCACAAGCTCTCGGCCCTTAGGAAGGCCCGTTCATCATCAATGAGCATTGAGGAGCGACTCCTACTACCTAATCGGCGCTTACGAAGCGAAGGCACGAAAGAGAGATGATTCCGGCAAGGAGTCAGAACGACCATGGGACGCCAACCTCCTCCGAAGATTTTACAGTTAAAATGCAGTATGTACCATGCTACCTTTTGTACTAAGTATGAGACAATGGGGCCCCCGAGGAGCACTTGGGGAATGCCACCTTTTATTTATGAATGACGAGTATCATGCTTATGATTTTGTCATTACACTCTTCCTCCTCGTCCGGCACCGGGTTCGACTAGTCGGCCCGGGGACTGGCCACCTTAAGTTATATTCAAGTTCCACCTGCAGTCAGACAAGTAGTGTGCCGGCACCCAAGCCCTCTCTTGTCAAAAGTCACAGCTCGAAGAACCGACTGTCTGGCTGGCAAGAGTCAAAGGCAGGAAAGGATGCCCACACGAAAAACGGCTAAGGACTAACGAACTCATATAACAAAAGCCAGCTTCCTCCATCGCCGACCGGCTGCCGAGTAGCCGCACGGCGACTTCATTCCACCTTGCCACAATCCAAGAAAGCTCAAGTACTTGCCTTCCCACAAGTAGCCAAGTTCCTCCCCACCCACAGATGCAGAGCAAGCTGTTACATTTGGGAAGGCGGCGACTAAGGGAAGCGGCAAAAAACAACCTAAGGATAAAAAGCAAATTGAATGGAAGCCAAACACATGCATAATTATATTTACACAAAAGCCTTGAAAGGCGGCATTCAACATAGTTTGAATACACCCCGATGGGTGGAGCTGCGCAAATTTAATAAAAAGTTGTTCAAGAGTAACAACAGGAAAGCAAAACGGCGAGATCAGGACAAAGGAGCGATAAGCGAGTCGGGCAGGTCGGCGGGGCGGCGATGCTGGCTGAAGGAGTGGCGGTGGCGAATCTCGGCCTGATCATCACCTGGCGAGGCAAGGCTTCGCGCGCCGCCTCGTTCTTGGAGGCACGATCGGTGAAGCTGGCTGGTCACCGCCCGTCGGGCCTGACGTCTTCACCGCCCTCCTTCTTCGTCTTCGCCGTCGTTGGAAGCGATCTCCTCCGCCGAGTCCTCACCTTCCGCGGGTTCAGCCCGAACCACTCCTCCGGCTGGGCGGCGCGTTGTCATTCACTTCAGGAGCAAAAATGCTGGTGTCGGTATATTCGGTGATAGCCGGCGTCTTTGGATGATAGACGGCCGCACCGCCACCAGCTCTCGTCGGCCTCCTGCCTCCGGTGCTCGGTGGCGCAAGCTCAGCCCGAGATACCGAGCTCGTATGAACTCCATCGCGCGCCTGGCGCCGGACCGAGCAGCGGAAGCCTTCCAGGCCTCGAAACGGCCAACTGCAACCTCCAGCCAGTCGGCAGTCCGACTAGGGGTATGGGGAATCGCCTCGCCAGGCCAGAGGGCGGCCCGCACTTGCGCCCCGGCACGCTGAAGATGGCGGAGCATGCGGTGAGCCGGCTGCAGCCGGGCCTGGATCGCCAGAAGTTGCTCCTCAAGCGTCCGGCTGGCATCTGACGCAATCTCAACCCCTACTTGCCGGCGTGCCTCGCGGTGGGCCTCGATGGCTTGGCTGGCGGCGACGGAGTAACCGGGGAAGTAATATACGTGAAGAACAAAGAAACAACATAAAAATCAGAAGATAAACAAGAGGGCAAGGGGCAAGCAAAGGGATGAAAAGGAAGGCGGCTTATCGTCGATCAGATCCTCGACCCGTCCATAGCCCTCACTCAGCGCCTGCCTCGCTTCAGCCCAGCCCGCCGCCTCGGTCTCGAACTTGGCCTTAAGGGCGGCCTCGCTGTCCTGCGCCTTCTTCAGGGCCGCCTTATGGCTCTCCTCCTGGTCGGCAGCCTCTTGGCCAGGCGGTCGCATTCCTGGGACAAGGCGCTACACTCAGCCTCCTTGGCGCGAAGGGCGGTTTGGGCAACGCCTAGCTGCTCCCTGAAGTCAGCATTAGCCTCTGCAAGCGTGGAGAAAAAGAAAAAAAACAATAAGGAAGAAGTCGTCAAGGAAGATCCGACCCTACTGCTCAGCAGTCGGCCCGAATCTCGGGGACTACACCCAGTGGGTGTGCTGACGCGCCCCCACACGAGATAAAAGAAACAAAGCACTCACTCCGGCTAAGTCAGGTCGGCGGCCTTTTGGCTCAGCTCCTGGGCCTGGAAGTTGAAGGCAGCCGCGCGAAGATTGTGATATTCCTGAAAATCAGACGGAGTGTGAATAAGAATAAGATTGCCGCCAAGGCCTGCTAAAAGTTTCAAGCCTCCTGCTTTCGTGACCGACTCGAAACTTCGGGGACTACACCCGGTGGAGTGTGGCAGCGCTCCCCACGGAAGAAATCAAGAAAGAAATCGACCAAGGCCAGAAGACTCACTCGGATAACCGCTCGCGTAGCAGGAAACTCCTGGGTGTATCATTGCAGCGAGGCGGCCTGTGTCTGAAGCCGGCGTCGGACCTCCTGCGCCGCCATGTTCAGCTCGGTCGTTCCGCTGCTGGGCGTCGACTCGGACGAGCTGGCGCTGACCGCCTCCAGGTCCTGAGCCGTCGAGCTGGCGCCCGCAGCTCTCTGCGGCTCCGGCACCGAAGACGCCTCTCCCACGCGCCGGCACGGCGGCGACTACACCACAAGATCCGCCCCCGCCGACGGCTCGCTCCCAGACGGCTGCTCAGGCGCCGCAACAGGTCGGCCACCTTGGACCGTTCCAGTCAGCGCCGGCTGTGGCGCCTTCCCCAGGATGGTCGCGTCATCCTCCCTCCTCTCCATCACCGGCTGGTCGCGGTCGGCTTCCTCCGACGGGGGCACGGGGATGTTGGGAGCCATGGCACGAAGAGGAATAACGAGCCGCGGAGGCTGATTGCACAGGGCCTCTACCTCCCTCTCTGCGGCCGCGGCCTCCGCCCGGGCCTTGGCCATTGCGTCGACTTGCGCCTTGGCCGACTTCTCTGTCGCCTCCTTGGCGGCCCTTCGCTCCTCCGCTTCCCGCTCCTCCCGCGCCTCCCGCGTGTTCCATTCCGTTGCCTCCATGAGGTCGGCGCGAGGATCCACACGGCGGGAGCTCGAAGACCCTCCTGTCGGTCCGACTATGGAGGCGGGGTCAACCCGTTCGAGGGAAAGCGGTGCCCTGTTCAACAAATCAAGAAGACGGCTTAGATGAGCCTCAACCAAAGAAGACAACAAAAAAGTACGAGACATCCGACATTTACGCCGAGACCGCCTGTGGCTGCTTCACCACCTTGCGGAAGCGGGCCGCTTTCGCGGCCGCCTCATCCCGCTTGGTCGCCTCCGTGGAGCCCTTGGGTTTTTTTCGGCCGGCTGCCGAAGAGACCCGGCCCGGCCTGACGCTTTTGCGCGCCACCCCGAGCGGCTGGCGCGGCAGAAGGTCCCGCGCCTTGACGATCGGCCGCCGGCTGGCGGCGTGGGATGGCCTCGGCTTCGTCATCGTCTGGCCAGTCCCTGAAGCCGGCCGTGAGCTCGGGGCCGCCTGCCTCTCCGCCGGCTCCGCCTATGGCGTCGTCCATGGCAGCCGTCCCCAGATCTGGGTCGTCGGGGTCGTCCACCTGCGGTCGGCCATAAACTGGTGCTCCGGCCTTGCGGCCCCGGCCGCCGGTCGAAGAAGGGGGTTCTGCTCAAAGACAAGCCGACTAGTCAAAAGTCGGCCGCCACGAACCCGGCAACAAAAGAAGAAGAAAAGAAGGAAAACTCACCACAAGCGGGGGCTCGGCCCGAGAATACGACACCTCGCCATACTGCCACTCCTCAGTGAGCTTGCAGTTGGAGATGTAATTCACCATATAAGACACCTCACCACGAGGCATCTCTCTGGTGCTCAGCCGGCAGGGGTCGAAGCGGCCGCTCATCTGGCAGATCATGTGCGGCCGGCCTTGGAGCGGGAGCACCCGGCGCTCCGCGAAGGCGGCGACCAGGTCGGCCCCCACCAAGCCCTCCGATTGGATCATCACCCGAAGCCGGTTGACGGCGGCGTTCCCGGCCAGGGAGAGCGACCGGGCTCGGAAGGACCAAGATGGCTGCCTCCCAGCCGGCGGGCCGGCTATGTAAGCCGGCAGGTTGACGAAGTCGCCTTGCGAGGCAACGTTCTTCATGTAGAAGTATGATTGCTGCCAAAGCTTCACTGACTGGATCAACAGGATGGGCGGAAAGGGGTTGTTGTCGGCTGTCCTCCGCATGGCGATGAAGGCACCACAGGGGGCGGGCACACCCGCGGAGTCGGTGCCGAGCTTGCACTGGAAGAACTCCCCGAAGAGCTCAAGGGTGGGGAGAATGCCAAGAAAACCCTCGCACAGGGTGACGAAGGCTGACAGCAGCATCACCGTGTTGGGGGTGAGATGATGCGGCTGGAGGTGGTAGAACTCGAGGAAGGAGCGGAAGAACCCGCTCGCCCGGCAGGCCGAGGCAGCAAGCAGCGGTCTGGCGGAAGATGACCCGCTCACCCTCCTCCGGCGCCGGTGAAACTTCCGCCTCCGGCGCGAGGCGAGTCTTCACGAGGTCCTCGCCCGGCAACCGCCGCGTCTTGCGAAGCCAATCGCTATGGTCCTCGTGGACGTTGGAGCCATCCCACGAGCTAGATAGCTCCATGGGAACAAGAGGAAGCGAGAGAGACGCCGCGGCGGAGAGCACATCCACGCTGCGGTGGAGCCGCGGCAGACCAAGAAGGTCGACGGTGGAACGGTGCGGTCGCGAGGGCGCTGCGGCGATGGAAGGAAGGAGAAGAAGGTAGAGGGAAGGATGGGGCGAGGGCAAGCGTGCGAGCGTCTGCCGCTCCCCCTCCTCCCCCTACTTATTGGCTCGTGCGGCGGAGCCGAGGAGGCGAGGCGTGGGGGAACGTGGGATTAACTGCGCCCACTCCCCCCACGTCCGTGATTATGCGCCCTAAAGGCGTCTGAAACCGCCAGGAAGGCAAGCGGTCCGTTCGACGCGGAGGATCCACACACGGCGAGGCCTAGGTATGGTGGGCCCGGCATGCGGCGGCGTCCGTCGCGCGCGTGGGCTGGCAGGCCTTTACGGCGCGTGGCGCGCGGTCAGCCTTGATTCGCTCGCGTTCTCACATTCAGCTGCGGAACTTCCCAAGGCGGCACACCCGCTCAAGGCCAGCTCCTAGCTGCCGGCTCCTCAGGATAGTTAGCTGATCGAGCTTCTCGTCCTCCTTTCAGCCTCGAAGCTCAGTCAGCTTCTGGGACTACTGTCGGAGTAAATGACCACGGGTAGCCTAGCCGGCTCCCCCTGGGACTTCTGAAAAAATTACAAGCCAATCAAGCCATCCAACATCCAAGACGCAGGGCCGCCTTCCCCCGGCCTGCTGCCCCTCAGGCCGGCTGTCAGGAGGCGGCCCGACCCCAAAAACTACAGGAAGAAGGCCACGAGAGGGCCGGCTTCCAAGGAGCCGGCTACCAGAGAGCTGACTCCGCGAAGCCGGCCACCAGAAGGCCGACTCCACAAAGCCGGCCCCCCAGCAAGCGGCCAAGGCCGCACCCCCAGAATCTGCACCCACATAACGGTGATGAGACGGGGCATGGCTACAGTGAAGTCTGCCACCCCGCATCCCGGAGCGCTCGTGGCTACAGTACGCCGTACGGGTAGCCATCACCCGTCCGGCCCGACACTGTTACCATGTTGACCATGACATCACCCACGACAGGCTGTCTGTACGACCCGCAGACGGCGGGCCCATCCGGTCAGAGAGATGCCCGAAGGCGGCTCGGCCTCCCCCAGTCAGCCTGAGATATGGCCGGCTTCCCATAGCCGGCTTGTTGACTCCCTCGAAGGAAGCGCCTCATTAAGGATACAAGACGAGGTGAGACTACGGTGATCGCCGCCAAAGGCGGCGGCACTATAACCATGCTACCCGACAAAGCCCTCGTCATCGAGTTGAGGCAGCGATAACCAGCCCCGACCAGGCCCTCAGCGGTGGGGCGACTTGTCGACCAAGAAGCCGGCGGCGGCGGGACCCTGTGGCGGGGGCCCGGCGGCCGGAGAAGCCGACAAGCGTGAACAGCTGATAGCTAGGGCCCGTGCCCACGGATTACCATTGTACCCACAGGGGGGTAGGCCTATATAACCCCCAGGGCACCCATGCAAAGGGTTGATCTCTTAGAGTTTTAGAAACCACACAGAGGGAAGAGGAGAGCTAGCCGTGCCCTTCTTCTTCCTCTCACCGAACAGCTCAAGGAGCCTCTTGTAGCCACTTGTTCATCTAGTGATCATCGGAGACCCATGCAGAGTAGCGATGAGGGTGTTATCTCCACGGAGAGCCCGAAGATGGGTAAGATTCAGCCAAGTGCATGTCTTCGCCTCATCCCGTTTCCAGGCACCGGCGACGTCTTATTGGCTCCCACAATGATAAGCCACCCGTTGGCATATGTCGCACCTACCACCTGACAGCGTGATAATCCTACTTCTGTTGCTAAATGTTCTATTGCAGCTACTGTTGCAATATCTTCAACTGCTGATGTGGTAACTAACCCCTCTGCTGAGGATACCACTACTATTGCTGATGAAAATGCTAGGTTGAAGACAATGCTTGAGACTGGGATGTACAAAAGTCTCAAGGGGCATCAGACACTATGTGATGTCCTCAAAAAGCAGATTCTGAACCGAAACCCTAGGAAAGAGGGTGTTGGGTTCGAGAGGAAAATGAATGTTGATGGTTCTTACTGGAAGCCTGAGAAGTACCCCAAAACCACATGGGTTGCTGCAAAGGGACCTTCAGCGGACCCATCCACCTTATCTGGCTTCACTTGTGCTAACCCAATTATCATTGATGAATCCTTTTATGCAAACTATAAAATGTTTAAGAATCAGAAAGGTGAAGTGTTTGCCAGGTATATTGGTACTAACTGCAGGAACGGACCACCTATGAAGAAGATCTGGGTGCCCAAAAGGTGTCTTGAGAATCTTCCTGTGAATGTCATCATGACACCACAAAACAAGAAGACAAACCCCAGACCAATGGCTTCATATGGTCCAAAGGCTTCATACAGACAGAGGACTCACCTGCGTCACCCTAAAACCAATGTTTTGCAGGGAAATCATACTCGGACTCATGAATATGAGCGTGTTTCTTCAAACCGCTGTGTTCATAAAACTAAGAACTTTTCTGCCTATCCATATGAGTATTATTCACCTCCTGGCTATTTGCTAGGGCTCAAAGCCGAAGTTCTCAGATGCTGCACTTAGACTCATTACTTCGAAGCCACCCCTGAAAATGTGGGTGGTTAAGAAAACTTAACTCTCTTTTGTAGGAAAGGTCTCCAGCTGGAAATCGAAGGCGTCCAATGCTATTGCTGGGGACCTAAAACATCTTGTGGGGTGCAAGATAAAATTCCCAAATGATCTTATTATGTATTTTGATCCTGAATCCTTTCCAGTCATCCTATCAGTCCTAACCTGGATCTAATCTTTGATAATCCGCTTGTTCGTCAAATGTTTATGCTTCACAATACTCTTGGTGAAGCCTATTCCCCTAACTGTACTGTAGGGTATGACACCAAATGCTTCAGAATGGATTATGGACAGTGGATGCACTAATCACATGACTAGTGATCGAAGTCTTCTCATGGACTCAACCTTACGTCCATCTGACATGAGTCACATCACATTTGCTGACACTGGTAAAAGCAAGGTATTGGGTCTAGGTAGAGTTGCAATCTCAAAGGATCAGCACATGGATAAAGTGATGCTTGTTGAATCCCTTGGTTTCAACTTAATGTCTATCTCAATGCTTTATGATTTGAACATGATTGTGATATTTGGAAAATATCGTTGCCTTGTCCTAATGGAATCTGACAAGTCTCTAGTCTATGAAGGGTATCGGAAAGATGATCTGTATATGGTAGATTTCTCAGCAGGACCACAGTTGGCCGTATGTCTACTAGGAAAAGCTTCAGAGTGCTTGCTCTGGCATCCGAGGCTAGGACATGCTGGCATGAGGAACCTGTACACTCTCGTGAAGAAGAAACACGTCGTAGGCATCAAGTTCAAGAAAGATCAACTGGTTCTTCTTCACGACGTGTTTCTTGGCCCTAGTGATCTCTCTTGAACATGTGGTGCCTGCGAAGCTGGAAAGATGACTAGGGCCAAGCATCCCTCGAACACAATCATGACGACATCTCAACCCTTCGAGCTGCTGCACATGGATCTCTTTGGCTCAACTCACTACTCTACTCTCACTACCACTGCTTGCCTCTATGGCTTCGTCATAGTTGATGATTACTCAAGATATACATGGGTACATATAGTCCTCTACAAGAATGAAGTGCAGGATATCTTCAGACGCTTCGCCAATCGTGCCATGACGAACTACGGCATCAAGATCAAGCACATCAGAAGCGACAACGCCACAGAGTTCAAGAACACAGGCCTCGATACTTATCTTGATACATTGGGCATCACTCATGAGTTCTTTGCTCCATACACACCTCAGCAAAATGGCATCATGGAGCGCAAGAACAGGACACTCATTAAGATGGCATGAACGATGCTTGATGAATACAAGACTCCGAGAAAGTTCTGGCCCGAAGCCATTGATACTGCATGCCACGTCATCAACTGTGTTTATCTTCACAAGCTTCTGAAGAAGACATCCTATGAGCTCCTAACTGGTAAGAAGCCAAACGTCAGTTACTTCAGAGTATTTGGTGCTAGGTGCTGGATCAAGGATCCACATCACACTTCAAAATTTGCACCAAAAGCACATGAAGGTTTTATGCTTGGTTACGGAAAGGACTCGCACTCCTACAGAGTCTTCAACCTCTTTCACTACAAAGTGGTTGAAACTTTGGATGTGTGGTTCGATGAGACTAACGGCTCGCAAAGAGAGCACCTGCCAAATGTGCTAGATGAAGTCCCTCCCAGTGAATCAATCAAGCTTATGGGTACTGGAGAGATCATACCTTCTGAGGCACAGGCTGAAGAGGAACTTATCATTTCTACGCCTAATCAACCTGAAGACAATACTCAGCCTGAAGTCAATGCTCAAAATGAAGACAATAATCAGCAAGAACAAAATCTTCGTCCAGTTCACCCTCGTGTTGCAAATGAAGTACATATTGAGAAGATAATCGACAACATCAATGCACCTGGTCCACTCACTCGTTCAAGGGCAACACAGCTAGGAAATTTCAGTGGGCACTTTGCATTTGTCTCAATATCTGAACCCAATAAAGTTGCTGAAGCCTTCATGGAACCTGAATGGATTCAAGCTATGCAAGAAGAGCTTCAACAGTTCAAGCGGAACAATGTGTGGGAATTAGTCAAGCGTCCTGACCCTCGCAAGCACAATATCATTGGCACCAAATGGATCTATCGCAACAAACAAGATGAGCATGGTCAAGTTGTCAGAAACAAGGCTCGTCCAAGTTGAAGGGATTGACTTCGATGAAACATTTTCTCCGGTGGCTAGGCTTGAAGCCATTCGCATACTGCTAGCCTATGCCAACCATCACAACATCCTTCTGTATCAAATGGATGTGAAGAGTGCCTTTCTCAATGGCAAGATTGAAGAAGAAGTGTATGTTGCACAACCTCCTGGCTTTGAAGATCCAAAACATCCTAATATGATATACAAGCTCAACAAGGCACTGTATGGGCTCAAACAAGCCCCTCGTGCTTGGTATGACACACTCAAAGACTTCCTGAAGAGCAAATGCTTCAAACCTGGTTCTCTAGATCCTACACTCTTCACGAAGACATATGATGGAGAACTGTTTGTGTGCCAAATCTATGTGGATGACATTATCTTCGGCTGCATTGACAAGAGATACAACGATGAGTTTGAACACATGATGCAAGAGCAATATCAGATGTCCATGATGGGTGAGCTGAAGTTCTTCCTAGGTCTTCAAGTTCGTCAGCAGAGCAACGTCAACTTCATATCTCAAGAAAAATACCTCAAAGATTGCCTGTAGAAGTTTGGAATGCAATATTGCAAGGGATACACGACGCCAATGCCAACCAAGAGTCATCTGAGTCCCGACGCCAATGGTAAAGAGTTCGATGAAAAGGTATACCGCTCCATGATTGGTTCTTTACTTTATTTATGTGCATCTAGGCCAGATATAATGCTTAGTGTTTGCACGTGTGCCCGATTCCAAGCAGCACCAAAGGAATCACATCACTTAGCTGTGAAGCAAATTCTTCGATATTTGGCTTACACCCCAACACTAGGATTATGGTATCCAAAGGGCTTGGAGTTTGATCTAGTTGGATTCTCAGATGCTGATTATGCTGGTGACAAGGTTGATCGCAAGTCCACATCAGGCACATGCCACTTTCTGGGACGATCACTTGTCTGTTGGTCTTCAAAGAAGCAGAACTGTGTGTCTCTCTCCACTGCTGAACCAGAATACATTGCTGCTGGATCTTGCTGCGCTCAGCTTCTATGGATGAAGCAAACTCTCAAGGACTATGGTGTCCACTTGAAGCATGTGCCACTCTACTGCAACAATGAAAGCGCCATCAAGATTGCCAACAACCCAGTTCAACACTCGAAGACCAAGCACATTGTAATTCGTCATCACTTTCTCAGAGATCATGTCATGAAGGAAGATATTGATATCATTCACGTCAACACTGAAGAGCAATTGGTAGATATCTTCACAAAGCCCTTGGATGAGAATAGGTTTTGCAAGTTGTGGTGTGAGCTAAATATCTTGGAATCCTCAAATGTCATGTGATTAGGCACACATCCTAACACTTATGCATATTGATGACTTAGATGTGCAACACACGAAGTAATGTATATCTTCAATTAATGAAGACATACACTCTAAGTGTGAATACATTAACGCGGAATTTGACTTCGGAGCGCCACGATAATTGTGCGTCGTGTGTGGGTCTAATACTTCCTATACGGTGGGTAACGCCACCACCAAACTTTTGTTTGAAGTGTTCCAATTGGCATTACATTTGCAATGTTTTCGCGTTTGATTTATCTTCGACCTAAATTTGACTTCATGTTTATCTTCTCAATGTTGATTTGGCCTTACTAAGATATATACATATTTTTGTGTTCTGTCCTCTACAACATTCACTTATAGCTATGTCTTTATGCTTGAATATTTTGGTCTAAGTGAATGTGCTCGGACCCTAACCTCTTCTATGCTTCTACCTCAAATTCTATCTGTCCAAATCATATGCATTCTATTGAAACTGTCAAATGTCTTCTCTGCGTCCTTGTCAGTAGAAGATACAGAGAAAAAATAAGGTCTATTTTAAATGCTATATCCTTATTGCCTGAAACCCGGAGAAGCCGGAACGACCACCCTACAGTCCAGGCGTGCGTGGGAACATGGAACAACTTCCAATGTGTTGCATGTATGCCACGTGTCCTTTAGATGTGAACCGCCAGGGGCACCCGCGTAATTGCGCTGTGCTATCCCTTTCCTTATAAATACACATCACATCGCGGTCAAAATCCTTCTCCCACCTCTCCACCTTGCACAAACCCTGGCGCCACCGCTAGCTCTTGACGACGCAGGCGACGAAGTGCTTAGCTGCGCGCGACCTCACCGATGCCGTCCTCACGCCGGACGCAGACCTCGTCTCCTCCGCCGCCGCCATAGGTGTCTTCCGTCGCCAAGTTAGGGCACGGGAGATTGAACTGCTCGGCCTCCCACTCCACTCCGTCTAGCAGTTCTTCGTGTGGTAATTAAATCTTACTTTTACTGCCTTTTTGATCCGATAGATTCATCCTTCTCCACCAAAAGTGGTTTCTATGCCTACAAAATTGAATCTATCATGTTCTGCATCTCATCTCACGCCTAGTATATTCACTTATGCTTCACAACAAGTTAGATTCCTCACTTGTACCTATTCTTGGATTCGTACAAATCTGGAACCAACTCTCAATAAATAAGTGAATGTCTTCGCGCTATGAGGTCAATGTCTTCAAACTGATTTATCTTCAAAATCTTCTGAGAATGCATATGACCTCTTCCCCTTCCCTCGCATCTGTAATGCTGTCACAGGTACATGTCTGTGGGAGAATCCCTTGGTTCTCATAGTCTGCATTCATTTGCAGAATTCTTACAGCGTCACATCAATTCTCCGAAGCCAGTTCTTGTCTGACCAGTATACAGAAGCCTTTGCAAGCTTTGAAGCCATTCAGTTTGAACTACATGGCCACTGAAAAGTCAGCAAGAAAGGGTGGCAGACAGCGCCGTGGAAACACTTCCAAAGATCTGCCACCAGATCTCATGAGCTATACAAGACAGACCCTGAAGAAACCTAAGGTGAACGCAAGACTCGAATCCAATGGATTTGCAGATACTGGGCTGAACAATGGTTTCTGTACAGATTTGTGACTGCAGAGTATGCAGAGAAGAATGCCATCAAGCGACCTTGGGGAGATATCTTATACAAAAACCTTCAACCCAAGTCCAAATCAGAAGCCATTGCTCAAGGGTTCTATCCGTGCATGGTTCGCGGACCACAGCCATAGAATGCTGACCCTTCATCTCTTTTATGGTGTCATGACGACAATCTATTCAAGTGCAACTACAAGTTTGCCAAGGACTCTGCTGTGAAAAACAAGAAAGCATTTGGACTCGATTTCAACACCGGTCCATCTGCTCCTTGGGCTGACGGCACCCGTGATGCTGAACCAAATATCGTCAGGCCCTTCTACAACCTCGAAGGTCTCATCAGACACATTGCTGTTCAGGGGACAACCATGGAGCTCTGCAGACGATGCTGATTCTGATGAAGCGCCTGTTCCTCCTAAGCCAAAGAAGCAGAAGAAACCAAAGGCTTCAAAGCCCTGCCCTGCTCCTAAAGCTTCGCGTGCGAAGCCACTCGCTACGGCTCCTCCTGAAGCAAGTGTGCAATCTGAAGATCCCTCTCGCATCTCCAAGAAGACTGAGAAGTCTTTAAAGAAGAAGAAGCCCATCAAAAGTTCTGGTCAAGCACTGACGCTAGCTGCCATTCTGAGGAACGAGACTGAAGCCATTGATCTGTCAAGTGACGAAGATCTTGGTGATGACGCTCTTGAGCTGCTGATAAAGTGCAAGCAAGAGGCGGAGATCTTCAATGATCTGCCCCTCTTCAATGTGGACATCTTGAATAACTTCATTGATGAGTGGTTTGAAAATCCGAGCCTCAGCATCGATGATCTTCAGCTTCCAATTGGCATTAGTGTCTCCTTCCATGGAGCCATTGCGCATGAGCTGGCTCTGGCTCAAAAGTTGTCGAACTGAAGAACAAAATTGACTATGATAAGGCTCAGTTCAAAAAGCACATGGCCAAGATCAGCGTGGCTGATGTTCAAAACTGCAAGCAAATGCTGCATGACCTCAAGGAGGCGTTTCACAAAAAACAAGAGGAAGCAAAAGGCTCGAGAGAGCGAATGAAACACCTCGCCGCCAAATGTGTTCAAGCTCAGAATGAAGTAGAAAAGCGCAAGGCACTTGGGCGTCCTGGCATCGACCCCAAGATGGCTGCCAAGAAGAAGCCTGCTGTGGCCCAAGCTGAAGCATCAGGGCGGGAAGCACCTCGCATTGTCTTCCCTGCAGCATGACAGGCACGAAGCCTAAGGCCCCCACAGCTGCTTCCGAATTGAAAAAGACAAGGGCAGCTGAGGCCGAAGCCAGAAAGCGCAAGAACAAGAACGCCACTGATGATGCACAACATACTAAGAAACGAAAGACAAAGTCTGCATCCGAACACCAAGAGCGTCAGATTGTGATCCACGAGCCTGCTTTCACAGAGGCTCCTGAAGCTGAAGTTCCAGCTGTTGACCCCACAGCAGCTGAAGACATTGGTCCCCAAGACAATGTAAATGATGATGAAGTCCTTCCTCTGATAGAGCACCAAATGGTCTCATCGCCTGTTCTCACGAACAGCGAACTCATCTGCGTTGGTCGTCCCCTGAGGCCAATTGCTCAGGATGATTCATGGGCAGATCACCCTCAAGACTCCCCCCGTCACGAAGAATCGCCAAGTACTCCACCACCTCAAGTCACCACTCCGGTGCTTGATGATGACGACTATGTGGTCCAGCCAACTCCCTCTCCAAAAGTGCCGCCCGCATTCCGCAGGTTTCGCAAAGGACCAAGGCCACAAGTCGATCTGTCGAGCGTTCCAAAAGGAGAAGAGCAACACAACTCAGTGGCACGACAAGTGTTTCCTGACGCCACTCCAACTGTGAACGTCTCTGCGTCTGAAGCCAAAGCTACTGAAGACATTCCGGCTGCATCAGCCGATGACCCAGAAGAACCCCGTCAAGAAGAAGAGCGAGCTGCTACACCCCCTACCAACCAAGAAGCTGTTCTCGAGGAGAACATGTCTGTGCCAGACCCTCCAGCTACACAAGTGGAGGTTGAAAATAATGAGGCGGCCACCAACGACAACACTAAAGCCAATGACGTTGTCATGGCTGAAACTAATGTGTCGCCTGAAGTGAATGTGACCCCTGAATCCAATGTTGCACCTGAAGCCATTGTGCAACTTGAAGCCCATGTCAATGCCGATGCTCCTGTACCACCTCCAAGACCTCACACTATTGAGCTGGCATTTGATCGCGGCCAACCTTTCATGGTTCGATGGCCTATTCTGGTTCCTCCTCCTGCTCCCGAACCACAATTTGACTATCATGTGGAGCACTAGCCTCAGGTCCAGAAGCCTAAACCAAGGCTGCCAAGGTTTTCAGGTACTGCATCTTCACCTAGATCGTTCAATGTTAATGGCTTCACGGCACACAACACCTTCTTTGAGAGTGCTAAGAACCCATACACCAAGCCAAGAATTTCATCTGATCGGTTCTGGAGCTATCAGCAGCGCAGTTACTATTCTTGTGTTCTTTACAATCAAGGGTGCATCTTTCCCCATATGCGTTTAGACTGCGAAGCTATTGTTGTCCTGCCCTGCTTGGAAGAAGCCCTCGACTGCTTTAGAGAAGCTGGCCTTCTACAGTTTGTGACCGACAAAGAGAACTGGAATGAAGAGTTTCTGCTACAATTCTATACCACCCTCCACATTCGCGGCTACAACAAGGATCCGAAGACATGGGTCCTTGAGTGGATGACAGGAAATGTACATCACGAAGCCAAAGCTCTTGATATCATTGAGCTCACTACCCTGCCCACTCCAGGTGAAATGTATGAACCTGGTTGTCAGCTTCACCGCAATGCATTGGAGAGCATATTTCAGAAGCCTAAGCCAAATATGAGCCAAATGTTGAGCATGATGAAGCCACTTCCACAAGATGTTGAATATCCAACGGAATTCTTTGTTGAAGACCTAGAGTATCTGCCCCGCACCATCTACCATATCATCACGCGAACTCTTTGGCCTGTCAAACGACATTCTTCTGCAGCAAAATTTGAAGGCTCTATGAAGACATTAGTTTTCTATATTCTCACTGGCATCAGCTTCAATGCTCAGGATTTCTTCATCAGGCATTTGGCTGCATCTGGCTCCGATCTCTTTGGTCTGAAGTTTTAAGCATCATTACTGGCTGAAGCGTCATATGCAAAGCCTCTTGGTGGATGTCAATCGCATTCGCAACCTTGCCACCAAGAATGCCTTTGTCACTAATGAAACTTGTCGGCGGTCATGGAAGAGTCTGACATTGATGAGCTCTGAAGATGATCTTCAACAAGATGGCTTCATAGAGAGATTCAAATTTGATTCCACTCCTCCCAGGAATGCTGTCTTGCGTTGGACTCCCTCACTCGAAGACTCTGACTCCTCCTCCTCAGCGGCAACTGTCAATGCAAGAGTCATCGGTGATGAAGATGATGCTACTTCGCCAACTACAACGTCACCGCGTATCGACAATGCACCAAGTACCTCTGCACCACCGGACACCAACGTCGACCCTGAACCTTCTCCTACTCCTCATGGGAACGAATGGAGGCTCTATGTCTTCAAACCTTTCTGGTCCTTACTTCCAAAAGGGGGAGAAGCATATGAGTTGATAGTCTTCAAGAGGGTCCATATTGGTGATTTCTTTATATTTTGCCAAGTGTTTACAACTCTCGCTTTTGATACATTTGGTTCTTTGAGTTGTAACACTTAAACTTGATGGTCGTCTGCTACCTTTTCTGTCAACTATGTGATGCGATGATAAATTCCACATGTGCGACGAAAAATTCCGCACGATGTCATTCCGCAGACGTCCATTTTTCATTATGCATGTCATTATCTTCGTTATATCTTTTCATGCATGATGAATTGTCTTCATAAGTTGAAGAGGATCTCCACAAGTGCCATGTGCATTTGCATTCCAAAGCAAAACACTTACATGCACATCTTCAGGGGAAGCCTTTTGCCAATTTATGAAGACAATACCTTAACCCTTACACTTTCGCATACTTTTATCCCCGTTGAAAACTTCAACCAGTTTGTCATCAGTCACCAAAAAGGGGGAGATTGTAAGTGCATCTAGTGCCATCCCTAGTTGGTTTTGGAGTATTGACGACAAAACTGGTTGAGGGACTAATGTGTTTGTGAGAATTGCAGGATAACACATGCACTAGTCCCTCATTGATTCGGTTTACCTACCGGAGATGACCCCCTAAAAATGTGTCAAGACATTGAAGACAACGGTGGTATGTGAAGATATTCACAACAAAGATTATGACTCGAGAAGACATTCACATGAAGACTATGGAGTGCGAAGACATAGTTGTTTCGTAGTTTCCTTTTCTTCTTTGTTGAGTCATAGGAACCACCGTACTATTAAGTGGGGTTCAAGTGAAAAAAGTCAGAGTGACTGAAGTGATGCTCAACCAAATCCTAAGTCTTCGAGCGAAGGCAATGAGAGGAAATCTTATCCAGAGATGGATGAGTCAGCTTTACTTGTAGCCCAAGTCAAGCTGCCGCGTGTGTTTGAAATCTGACCATTGGAACACATGTCAGTTCCTTAGTGACCCAGGGTCATTTCGGACAAATCAGGTCGGGTTGCCTAGTGGCTATAAATAGCCCACCCCATACACCATAAATTGGTGGCTGCTCAGAGTTAGTGCACGACTTTTGTCATCTGAGAGCAACCCACCTCCGAAGCATTTGAGAGAGAGATCCTTGCGAGGACAAAAGCCCAAAACACCCAGAGCCCAAAGTGTGTTTGGCATCACTGAAGTCTTTCTGTCCGCGTGATCTGAAGACTTGGTACACTTGAACTGTGAATCCTCCAGCCGGTTAGGGGTCGCGTTCTCAGCATCCAAGAGTCATTGTGGATTGCCGGTGAACGAAGTCTGTGAAGGTTCGGAAGTCTACCTTGAAGACTTACCAGAGTGATTGGGCAAGGACTAAGTGTCCTTAGCTCAAGGAGAATAAGGTGAAGACGCGGTCTTCTTAGTTGAATCTCAGCCTCCCTAACCAGACGTACAGTTGTCACAGCAACTAGAATTGGTCCAACAAATCCTTGTCCTCACCAAGCAACTGGTTCTATCTTCTCCCTCTCTTTACTTACATTTTGTCTTCGTGAAGTCATTGCCTGCTTGCATTATCTATTTTACTTCACTGTGTGACGACTCTTGTTGTTTGGCTTCATACTATCTTCCATCCTGATCCATACTACCTGGCTGCTATTAGTCTTCGTGCTTCCACTTCACTGAATACTTGACTATGGCTTGCCTAGTGTAGTCTACCTTCCGCTGCATGTCAATAGGTTCATTTCTACTGTTTGTCTTCGAAACTCCCATGTTTTGAGAACTTTCATAAAAATAGCCTATTCACCCCCCTCTAGTCGATAACTAGCATTTTCACTTATATTGTTGATTCCAAAGTAATTGTTCACACTAATCATGCTGCTATTAAATATTTATGGAAAAGAAAGATGCTAAACCTAGACTCGTTAGATGGGTTCTCTTGCTACAAGAATTTGATTTGCATATTATTGATAGAAAGGGAGCTGAGCACCCCGTTGCAGAGAACTTTCCAGGTTAGAAAATGTTCTTGATGACCCACTACCTATTGATGATAGCTTTCTTGTTGAACAATTGTCCGTCATAAATGCTTCTCGTAGTACTCCATGGTATGCTGATTATGCTAATTACATTGCTGCTAAATTTATACCACCTAGTTTCACATACCGGCAAAAGAAAAAGTTTTTCTATGATTTAAGACATTACTTTTGGGATGACCCACACCTTTATAAAGAAGGAGTAGATGGTGTTATTAGACCTTGTGTACCTGAGCATGGACAGGAACAAATCCTACGCAAGTGCCACTCCGAGGCTTACGGAGGCCACCATGCTGGAGATAGAACTGCACATAAGGTATTGCAATCCGGGTTCAACTGGCCCACTTTCTTTAAGGATGCCCGTAAGTTTGTCTTATCTTGTGATGAATGCCAAAGAATTGGTAATATTAGTAGACGTCAAGAAATGCCTATGAACTATTCACTTGTTATTGAACCATTTGATGTTTGGGGCTTTGATTATATGGGACATTTTCCTTCGTCTAATGGGTATACACATATTTTAGTTGCTGTTGATTACGTTACTAAGTGGGTAGAAGCTATTCCAACTAGTAGTGCTGATCATAACACTTCTATTAAGATTCTTAAAGAAGTTATTTTTCTGAGGTTTGGAGTCCCTAGATATTTAATGACTGATGGTGGTTCACATTTTATTCATGGTGCTTTCTGTAAAATGCTCGCTAAGTATGATGTTAACCATAGAATTGCACCTCCACATCATCCTCAGTCTAGTGGTCAAGTAGAATCGAGCAATAGAGAGATTAAATTAATTTTGCAAAAGACTGCTAATAGATCTATAAAGAATTGGTCTAAGAAACTTGATGATGCATTATGGGCTTATAGAACTGCTTATAAGAATCTTATGGGTATGTCTCCATATAAAATGGTTTATGGAAAAGCATGTCACTTACCTCTTGAACTATAACATAAGGCATATTGGGCTATTAAAGAGCTCAACTATGATTTCAAACTTGCTGGTGAGAAGAGGTTATTTGACATTAGCTGTCTTGATGAATGGAGAACCCAAGCCTATGACAATGCCAAGTTATTTAAAGAAAAAGTTAAAAGATGGCATGATAAAAATATACAAAAGCATGAGTTTAATGTAGGTGATCATGTTTTGCTATACAACTCTCGTATAAGATTTTTTGCAGGAAAACTTCTCTCTAAATGGGAAGGCCCCTACATTATCGAGGAGGTCTATCGTTCCGGTGCCATAAAGATCAACAACGCCGAAGGCACAAATCCGAAGGTGGTAAACGGATAAAGAATCAAACATTACATCTAAGGTACTCCCATAAATGTTGAGACCAATATGATTAATACCGTAACACCAGAGGAGTACATAAGGGACACTTTCCAGAATGTTTGAGACTCCGAAAAGGAATAGGTATGTGATACGGTAATTAAACCGACTCCAAAATATTTCCAATGATAATTTTTCTCTATTTTGGAAAATTTCAAAAATTAGGAAAATTAAAAGTAGTCCGAAAGAGACACGAGGCCACCACAAGGGTGGAGGGCGCGCCCTACACCACTGGGCGCGTCCCTTGTCCTTGTGGCCACCTCGTGTGCCCTCCGGACTCTGTTTTCATGCACAATACTTCTTTTGGTTGGTAAAAATTCATTATATAGTCTCCCAAAGGTTTTGACCACCATACCACGACAAAATCCTCTGTTTTCGTTTTGAGTTGTTTCTGCAGCAGATTTGGAGCAAGATGTCGTCCCAAGATCCGGAGGGAGAGAGCTACATGGCTGATTATATCACAAACCCAAAATCATATGGGGATGTGGAACATTATGGTTGGACCACGGAGGAAGAAGAATACTATGATCCAAAGGGGAAGGAGGACAAAATCTCCGATGAAGAGGACTACCCACTACCTCAACCTAGCGATATGCATGTGGAGTTCAAGAAGTCAAGCCTACCTAAAGTCCAATCTATCCCACCATGTTTTTCGCAAGACAGCAAGGCGGCATTATGCAAAAAGATAATGAAACTCGAGCTCGAGAATGAGGATCTGAGGGAGGAATTTTTTTGCCTCAGAAGCATGCTAGAGAAGAACAATGCAACAACTCCTTCATCACCCCTCCGAAGAAAGAGACATAAATACATGGGTATGGGCACTCCCCTTGGCAACTGCCAAGCTTGGGGGAGTTGCCCCGGTATCATATCACCATCGCACCTCTATCTTTATCATTTTTCTTAGTTCGATCCTTTTGGTTATATCTTGATCTAGTAGAATAAAGTTTTGGTATGATCTAGCTTTGAGTTTTGTTTCGATCTCTATCTATGTAATTGAGTCCATGAGTTATATAATAAAGAGTAGTTTTGAGTCGAGGGCTTTGCTTTCTTGCGATGATCTTGAGGGAATTAAATAAAAGAAAGAGTAGAAAGAAATAAAAACATCATATATTGATCTTATGAGGAGTAATGACTTCACATTTAAAGAGTATGGTGAATAAAAGGTGTTGAGAGTTGACAAACATAGTTTTGGTCATTGTTGTAATTAATAGGAAGTAATAAAGAAAGAGGCTTCACATATAAATATACTATATTGTACATCTTTTGTAATTGTGAGCACTCATTAAAATATGACATGCTAAAAAGCTGATGTTGGACTTGGAAGACAACATATTAGGTTATGTTTTCTTATATCCGAATAGAATTTATATTGTCATGGATCATCCAACATGTTGAGCTTGCCTTTCCCTCTCATGCTAGCCAAACTCTTTGCACCAAGTAGAGATACTACTTGTGCTTCCAAATATCCCTAAACCTAGTTTTACCATGAGAGTCCACCATACCTACCTATGGATTGAGTAAGATCCTTGAAGTAAGTTGTCATCGGTGCAAGCAATAAAAAGATTGCTCTTTAAATATGTATGATCTATTAGTGTGAAGAAAATAAGCTTTATACAAACTTGTGATATGGAATAAATAAAAGCAACGGATAGCAAAATAAAGGTCCTTATCACAAGCGACAATATAAAGTGACGTTCTTTTGCACTAAGATTTTGTACATCCAACCATAAAAGCACATGAGAACCTCTGGTTCCCTCTGTGAAGGGACTATCTTTTACTTTTATCTTCTATCCTGATACAAGAGTCATGGTGATCATCACCTTTCCTTTTTACACTTTTTCCTTTGGCAAGCACTATATGTTGGAGAGATCATAGTTTGTTAGTTTTCAATGAAGTTTTTGATTCATACTTTATCTTGTGAATGAATTGTTACTTTAGCATGAGAAACTATATGGCATTATATTTTGCTATTCTAAAGATGAACATGATGCCCTCATGTCCGTATTTTATTTTATCGACACCTCTATCTCTAAACATGTGGACATATTTTTCGATATTGGCTTTCGCTTGAGGACAAGCGATTCTAAGCTTGGGGGAGTTGATACTTCCATTTTGCATCATGTTCATATATTGATATTTACTGCATTATGGGTTGTTATTACACATTATATCACAATACTTATACCTTTTCTCTCTTATTTTATAAGGTTTACATGAAGAGGGAGAATGCCGCCAATTGGAATTCTGGGCTAGAAAAGGAGCAAATATTAGAGACCTATTATGCACAACTCCAAAAGTCCTGAAACTTCACGGAGCATGTTTTTGGAATATATAAAAAATATTGGGCGAAGAAAGTAACAGAGGGGGGCCACCAGCCAGCCACAAGGCTGGAGGGTGTGCCCCCCGCCCTTGTGGGCCCCCTGGCAGGCCTCCGGTGCCCATCTTTGGCTATATGGTGTGTTTTGACCTGGAAAAAATCAGAAGGAAGTTTTCGGGATGAAGCGCCACCGCCTCGAGGCGGAACCTGGGCAGAACAAATCTAGGGCTCCGGCGGAGCTGTTGTGCCGGGGAAACATCCCTCCGGGAGAGGGAAATCGAAGCCATCGTCATCGCCATCGATCCTCTCATTGAGAGGGGGTCAATATCCATCAACATCTTCACCAGCACCATCTACACTCAAACCCTAGTTCATATTTTGTATCTGATCTTGGTCCCAACACCTCAGATTGGTACCTGTGGGTTGCTAGTAGTGTTGATTACTCCTTGTAGTTGATGCTAGTTGGTTTATCCGGTGAGCATGATGAAAAGTAACTTGACAACAATTCCCATGTGTTCTCGGGAGCGCTTTGCTTTATATAAGAGTTCATCCAAGCTTGTCCTTTGCTATAAAAAAGATTGGGCCACCTTGCTGCACCTTAGTTACTTTATTTACTTGTTACCGTTACGTTTACCTTATCACAAAACTATCTATTACCGATAATTTCAGTGCTTGCAGATAATACCTTGTTGAAAACCACTTGTCATTTCCTCCTGCTCCTCGTTGGGTTCGACACTCTTACTTATCGAAAGGACTACGTTAGATCCCCTATACTTGTGGGTTATCAAGGATCGACTGCTCTGGCCCGGGATTAATCGCCATAATTGAATTTATTGTGTGATTTATTTGGGTTACCAAAGAGGAGATAGTTTACCGCTGGTGAATTTACTATATTACCATAGATTCGGTTTGCCTGGCTAGATGAAAATTATTGTATATAGAAAACCGGGAGCAAAACCAGTGGAGGTGCAGGAAGTCTATGGAAGGGTGGGGATATCGCAAGGGGAGGGTTTGGCGACGTAAGAGGGGAGAGGCAACATTAGGTGTGTTTAGCTAGACGAGATACGAGTGCGTATCCCAAAATTTAAGAGGGGGATAAAACCAAGTCCTCACAATCACCAGAGCACATGGGATTGTCAGATCCGATCTGTAGCGAGATCCTGACTGTCGGATCTCGGCCTTGATGGACTTTGGCCGTCCATTTTTACCCGTCCGCTCTCAGCCGCTAATAATGAATAGTGCCCCATAGTATCCTAGCCCCCACTAGGGCATTTGAGTCATTCGCATGTGGGCTATAAAACAACGACGACTCCCATGCACGAGACCAGGTCGCCTCCTCCCGCACTCGTGCCTCCCAGCCCCATTCCCTAACCCTAGCTTCTCCTCTACCCCTCCTGCGGCCAGAGTCTACCAAATGCCACCACCATCTCCTATGCCCGGTCGGCCACTGTGCACGCTCCCTGCCGTGCTGCCACCTCCGCTTGCCGTTACATCGTCGGGGCATATCCTCCTCCCCACCCCTTTGGCGCTCAGCAGGAGGAGTGAGAGGTCTTCGATCTCAGTCAACTTTTCCCGCCTCCACCACCACCCACCCACGAGAGGCCCTCTCCGCTCCTCCTTCTCCTCCATTGTGTGGTCATCACTGTGAAGAGCGTTGGCTGGCACTGACGCATCGGCTTTACCTGGAGGCGTCACCATCGACTAAGAAGCGTCGGATTGCTGTCCAGCGTTCGTGCACCTCTGAGAAGAAGACGACCAAGGTGAGCCATGCGAAGGCAGCAATGAGAACCCTCTCCACTTCTCCCATTTCATTCCACCCCTCTCTCTCTCTCTCGCCGATTTGCCTGTTCATCTGCTCAAGATTCAATTTGATATGTTGATGTGTTCATTTGCAGGGGGCAGTCCTTATGAAGATGAAGATGGGTAAGATCCTCTTGCCCTTCTACCCCTTAGCTGTGAGGATCTGTATATGTCCTCGTCTAGCTTTATGAAGATTGTTTATGTGTGATGCGTCTATGAATTATGATATGAAATCGATCCTAATTATGTGACGCATCTGTGCTAGTGTGGTGCATTGTCTTATTTCTTGCTGGCTTGATCCAATAACAGTACCAATGTTTTTTTTGTAAATGGTATTTTGTTTACCATGCGCATGTTTGCATTTTAGTGGGAAGCTATATTTTATTTTATACAAGTTCAAAAATCATGGCTTGTGTTTGTATAATGTATAGGTTATAGGTTAGTGGACTACTGCAGTGGTTCTATCCTGTTTAGTTGGCATCACGACATGCTCCTACCTTGATGGTTTAACTTTCTACTTCTAATGGCATGACGACAACTTTTCTGCATAGTACATGATAATGCCTTACTTAATCCCATCTAATTCCAACTACCTCTTTGTGTTCCTCTCCCGGTCAGTAATTAATCCATTCAAATTGCTACGGGAAACTAATCCCTTCTAATTTTTTACTTTCCTCAGATTATTCTTATCTTTAGGGCATCAACCATTTAACAAATGTAATTGCGTCGTAAGAAACCATGTAGTTTCCCTTGGTTGATATAGGTAGCTTGGGCACGACAGTTGGTGGCGAAGGCATGATAGCTGATTATGGGAGTTGTTGCAGCTGGTGGATGCATGAGGTGCAAGTCATCATTTTGTCATGGAGTATCATGCAATTACGTTTGTGATTATTAGCCTATTCTAATGGCTTAGATCCATTAAGTTTGTTGGGTTAAGTTGATGGCTTGCTGTTTTTTAGTCTGATAGGTCGGTTCCTTGTGTTTGTACATTTAGGTCTCCAACGAAGAGCTTTTAGTCCATATGGACCTGATGTTGTACAGCTCTGACGGAAGTTTGGTCATTGGAATAGTACTGATGATGTGGAGTTTTTTGAGTAAGTTTTTTTTGCGAGCTAGTTTTTTGAGTAAGCTGACTGGTGATAAAAGGGCGTCTCCAATACTGAACCGCAAATTTGCATCAATACCCGTCCGTGGATAGGGGGACCAGTCCACCAAAAGGGATGCGGGAGCCGGCCAATGATGTTCGCATACATCTCAACCACTGTTTAAACGATGGAGGAAATTCAGGTAAATACGACGGATTTCATATAAACCGGATGAAATTCGTTACATTTCAAACATTTTTCATATAAACCGGATGAAATTATTTACCTTTTTATATAAACCGGACTAAACTCTACTCTAAACCTAATCTAAATGATCGCCGGCACCCGTTCCCCATGTCCGGCAAAGAGCCTCGAGAACTGAAGCTCCCTATAGGATCACAATTAGGTATTAGACCGCTTGACCAAATAAAAACCTAGTCTTTTCCCAATTTTAGTTCTTGGCAAGTTTTGGCAACTCTGACAAGTCAAGCAAGACCCTGCACATGCAAGTCTAGAAAGTAGGAAACATAAATTAAAAACTTTGGATGTGAACATAAATGAGGGATCGGAGAAATCAAACGCCATGAAGGCATGATGATTTTTGGCATGGTTTCGATAGGTGGTGTTATCGTACACCCACGTTGATGTAGACTTCAACCCACGGAGGATAACGACTGCGTGAGTCCAGGGAGGACTCCACCCACAAAGGGTCTACAAAGAAGCAATCTTGTCTATGCCATCATGGCTTCCGTCCACGAAGGACTAGCCTTAGTCGGGTAAATCTTCACGAAGTAGGCGATCTCCTTGCCCTTACAAACTCCTTGGTTCAACTCCACAAGTTTTGGAGACTCCCGAGTGACACTAACCAATCTAAGAGACACCACTCTCCAAAAGGCAATAGATGTTGTTGTTGATGATTAACTCTTTGCTCTTGTGCTTTAATAGATAATCTCCTCAAAACTCAATCACTCTCTCAAATATTTGGCATGGTAGTAGGAGAAGGATTGAAGTGGAAAGCAACATGAGGGGGGTACAAATTAAGGATCAAATGTTGGATTGGAAACCCCTTGATTTCAACACAAGTATAGGTGGTTCTGTCTCAGAAAAATGGATAAGGGAAGTGGTAGTTTCATCCTGGTTGCTCTCTATGAGAGTTGGTGGAATAAGTGGGGTATATATAGCCATCACCAAAGATCTAACTTTTACACACCTTTATGCACAACTCGGTGGGACCGGGCGAAACCACTCGGTGAGAACGACTAGTGCAAAAGGTTTGAACTTTAGGCTTTTCGGTGAGACCGGATGAAACTATTCGGAGGGACCGATGGGTGATGACCTAAGCACTTTCCACACTTCGGTGACACCAATCGAAAGCACTCAGAAATTTTGAGATGAAATCAATAGGTTACAGAAGTTTTGCCAATGCACTTTGGTGGGATCGAATGTCATCTCGGTGAGACAGAGTTCCTAGGGTTTAGGCAGTGGCTCTGTCAAGTGTACCTCGGTGAGTCCGGGTAGATATATGTCGGTGGGACCAAGTTTAACTTTAGGGTTTTGGACACATAGGAATGTGAGGGGGTGGCTGAGGGTTTCTGTAGGATCGGAGAATATAGGTCTAGAGGGGGGGGGGGTGAATAGACACTTAACCAACATAAGGTGCAGTTTTTAGTTTTCTTGAAACTTAGGCAGATTTTGGCACAAGTTATGACAACACCAAGACTTTCTACACATGCATATCTAGAGATAGAGCAGCGAAAATAGTAAATCATGCAATTGTGTGGAAAGTAAGGGGTATAGTCGGAAGATCAAACACAATGAAGACACGACGAATTTTGGCTTGGTTCCAATAGGTGGTGCTATCATACATCCACGTTGATGCAGACATCAACCCATGGAGGGCAACGGTTGCATGAGTCCACGAAGGGCTCCACCCATGAAGGGTCCATGAAGAAGCAACCTTGTCTATTCCATCATGGCCAACTCCCACGAAGGACTTGCCTCACTCAGGTAGATCTTCACGAAGTAGGTGATCTCCTTACCCTTACAAACTCCTTGGTTCAACTCCAAATGATCTTGGACGCTCCCAAGTGACACCTGACGTGACTAGAGACTGTGTCTGTATTTCCCCAAAGAGGAAGGGATGATGCAGCAGAGCTACAATAAGTATTTCCCTCAGTTGTGAAACAAAGGTATCAATCCAGTAGGAGAACCAAGAAACACTATGTAGATGGTACCCGCACATAAAGAACAAATACTTGCAAACCGATGCGTAAGAGGGGTTGTCAATCCCTCAGTAAAAAGATAGATAAATTTGTATGAGTTTGGATAAATCGATCTAAATAAAACATGAAATAAAATAAGTAAAGAAGAAGTGCAGCAAGGTATTTTTGGGTTTTTGGCATAATAGATCTGTAAAAAAATACGGCAATAGATAGATCGGAAAGCAAATATGATAAAAGATAGACCCAGGGATCGTATATTTCACTAGTGGCTTCTCTCGAGAAAATAGCACACAGTGGGTAAATAAATTACTGTTGGGTAATTGATAGAAGAACAAATAATTATGATGATATCCAAGGCAATGATCATGAATATAGGCATCACGTCAAAGATTAGTAGACCGACTCATGCCTGCATCTACTACTATTACTCCACACATCAACCGCTATCGAGCATGCATCTAGTGTATTAAGTTCATGGAGAAACGAGGTAATGTAATAAGAACAATGACATGATGTAGAAAAGATCTATTCATGTAGGAATATATACCATCTTTTTATCCTTAATAGCAACGATACATACGTGCCTCGCTACCCTTCTGTCACTGGGTGAGGACACCGCAAGATCAAACCCATCACAAAGCTCCTCTTCCTATTCTAAGAAAAATCAATCTAGTTGGCCTGACTAAACCAAAGATTCAGAGAAGAAATACGAGGCTATAAATAATCATGCATATAAGAGATCAAAGAAGACTCGCATAATGTTCATGGATAAAAATCTGATCATAAACTCGAACTTGATCGGATCCCAACAAACACGTTGCAAAAAGTCATTATATCAAGAGATCTCCAAGAGACCACTGTATTGAGAATCAAAATGAGAGAAGAAGCCATCTAGCTACTGCCTACAGACCTGTAGGTTTATGGTGAACTACTCACGCATCATCGGAGGAGCACCAATGAGGATGATGAACCCCTCCATGACCGTGTTCCTCTCTGGCAAGGTGCCTGAATAGGGCTCTAGATTCGATCTCATTGTTCTGGAACTTGTGGCAGCTGGAAATGTGTTTCGTCTACTCCCTAGGGTTTCTAGAATATTTGGCTATTTATAGATCCGAGAGGCGGTCGAGGAGACCCCCGTGGGCCCAACAACCCATCAGGGCACGCTAGGGGCCTCTGGCACGCCCTGATGTCTTATGGACCCCACGGGCCTCCCCATAGGTGCTTCCTTGGCTCCCAAGTTGTCTTCTGGTCCAAACAAATCTCCAAAAAGTTTCACTGCGTTTGGACTCTGTTTGTTAGGGATATTCCGCGAAGTAAAAAACAAGCAAAAAAACAACAACTGGTACTGGGCACTATGTCAATAGGTTAGTCCCAAAAATGATATAAAGTTGCTATAAAATGTTTGTAAAACATCCAAGAATGATAATATAACAACATGGAACAATAAAAAATTATAGATACATTGGAGATGTATCAGCATCCCCAAGCTTAATTCCTGCTCGTCCCCGAGTAGGTAAATGATAAAAACATAATTTTTGATGTGGAATGCTGCCTAACATGTTCATCACATTTTCTTTTCTTTTATAGCAAGGACATTTGGACTTTTAGATGGTTCAAAGCAATAGTCTATATTTGGCATGAAGACTTCAATACTCAAGCATATCAACAAGCAACCATGTCTTCCAAAATATCAACACTAAAGAAAGTTATCCCTAGCCCATCATGCTCAATCATTGATCCATTCACGGAACACACTCGAATATTAGCTACATCTAATGCTCAAGTATGATCATAGTGCTCCCTAGTTGGTGCTTTATAAGAGAAGATGGAGACTCAAATAAAAATAAAAATTGCATAAAAGTAAATAGATAGGCCCTTCGTAGAGGGAAGCAGAGATTTGTGGAGGTTCCAGAGCTCAAAGCTTAAATTGAGAGATAATTTTTTTTGGGAGGCATACTATTTCCGTCAACGAGAACAGCAGGCTCGATACATCATAAGCGGTTCCCAAACATAAAATAAATTTTATTCCTTTTTCCATCATTCTTTCACAATCGATGGCTAGCTGTTGATACGTCTCCATCGTATCTACTTTTCCAAACTCTTTTGCCCTTGTTTTGGACTCTAATTTGCATGATTTGAATGGAACTAACCCGGACTGACGCTGTTTTCAGCAGAATTGCCATGGTGTTATTTTTGTGCAGAAATCAAAGTTCTCGGATTGACCTGAAAATTTACGAAGATTTTTTGTGGAATATGTAAAAAATACTAGCGCAAGAATTAACTAGAGGGGGTCAATCCAGAGGCCACAAGCCTGGGGGCGCCCCCCTAGGACGCGCCTAGAGGGCTTGTGGGCCCCCTATACCTCCTCCGACCCTAACTCCAACTCTATATAAACCTATTCATGGAGAAAAAACCAGAGAGAAGGATTCACCGTGTTTTACGATACGGAGCCGCCACCGCCTCCTGTTCTTCATCGGGAGGGCTGATCTGGAGTCCGTTCGGGGCTCCGGAGAGGGGGATTCGTTGCCATCACCATCACCAACCTTCATCCATCACCAATTTCATGATGGTCACCGCCGTGCGTGAGTAATTCCATCGTAGGCTTGCTGGACGGTGATGGGTTGGATGAGATTTATCTTGTAATCGAGTTAGTTTTGTTAGGGTTTGATCCCTAGTATCCACTATATTCTGAGATTGATGTTTCTATGACTTTCTTATGCTTAATGCTTGTCACTAGGGCCGAGTGCCATGATTTTAGATCTGAACCTATTATGTTTTCATGAATATATTTGTGTTCTTGATCCTATCTTGCAAGTTGTGGACACCTATTATGAGGTATGATCCACATACCCCAAGGTGACAATAATTGGGATTCTTTCCGGTGATTATCGTAGTTTGAGGAGTTCATGTATTCACTAAGTGCTAATGCTTTTGTCGGGTTCTCTATTAAAAGGAGGCCTTAATATCCCTTAGTTTCCATTAGGACCCTCCTGCCATGGGAGGGTAGGACAAAAGATGTCATGCACGTTATTTTCCATAAGCGCGTATGAATATATACGGAATACATGCCTACATTATATTCATGAATTTGAGCTAGTTCTGAGTCACCCTAGGTTATGACTGCTACATGATGAATATTATCCAACACAATTATCATTGCCGATCCATTGCCTACGAGCTTCTCACATATTGATCTTTGTTAAGTTACTTTCGTTGCTACTGCTGTTACAATCACTACAAAATTGCTATCGTTACTTTTGCCATCGTTACCGTGAGTTCCATACTACTTTGCTACTAAATACTTTGCTACATAAATTAAGTATTTCGGGTGTGGTTGAATTGGAAACTCAGCTGCTAATACTCGTGAATATTATTTGACTCCCCTTGTGTAGAATCAATAAATCTGGGTTGAATACTTTACCCTCGAAAACTATTGCGATTCCCCTATACTTGTGGGTTATCAAGACATTTTCTGGTGCTGGAAGCATAGCTCTATTCTCCTAGTCGCTTGGGATTTATATCTGTTGATCACTATGAGGAATCAAAAAGATACCAGAACCAAGATTTTTCCCTCTACTATGAGGGTAGGTAAGGAACTGCCATCTAGCTCTGCACTAGATTGACCTTCCATTTTGAGTAAGCTTGTGACACCACCACATGCTATGAATTCTGATATGTTGCAAGTAATTGATGATGCTACTTCTGCTATGCATGACGCTTATGATGATACTACTACTTTTCTTGATAATAATGTGCCACTGGGTGAATTTCTTGATGAACAACTTGCTAGAGCTAAAGATATTGAGAATGCTGAAACTGATGATATTTCGGAAATTGATGAAAATATTGAAACTGAACACTTTGAAACACCTGTTATACCTAGCTCTCCTATATATGAATTACCTGTTATACCTGAGGGTTATGTTATGGATGGAGAGGTAGCTTGGGACTTTCTTGCTTGTAAGGATACAGATGATCTTAAGAAATTACTATGCAAGTGGAAAGAAAAATCTTTGAATGCTAGAATGCAATATGATCCTACGTTTGATACTTCACCTATATTTGTTACCGATAAGGACTATGAATTCTCTGTTGATCCTGAGTTAATTACTTTGGTTGAATCTGATCCTTTACATGGTTATGAATCTGAAACTGTTATGTCACATCTTACTAAATTGAATGACCCAGCCACCCTGTTTGCTCATGAGGAAAAAAAATTCTATTACTATATTCTTAAGTTGTTTCCTTTCTCATTAAAGGGTGATGCTAAGATATGATTTAATTCTTTTACTCCTGATTGTGTGCGTAGTCCCCAGGATATAATATACTACTTCTCTGAAAAATATTTTCCTGCTCATGAGAAACAAGCTACTTTACAGGAAATATTTCACTTTGTGCAAATTGAAGAAGAGAGTCTCCCACAAGCTCGGGGGAGGCTTCTCCAAGTACTTAATACTTTGCCTGATAATCCTCTCAAGGAAAATGAAACACTTGATATCTTTTAGAGTGGACTAACCGATGCTTCTAGGGACCACCTAGATAGTTGTGCTGGTTGTGTTTTCAGGGAACAAGCTGTTGAACAAGCCGAAGTGCTATTGAATAATATATTGAGTAATGACAATGATTGGACTCTTCCTGAACCACCTCCTAGGCCAATTCGGAAAAAGAGGGGTATTCTATTTCTCTGTCCTGAAGATATGCAAGAGGCAAAGAAATCTATGAAAGAAAAAGGTATTAAAGCTGAAGATGTTAGGAATTTACCACCTATTGAAGAAATACATGGTCTTAATACTCCGATACTATGTGTAGAACTGTTAATGATCTCAAGATTGTTAGTAAACATGCTTCCATGGTAAAAACTCAAGTAGAACAAGTTCTCAAAGCACAAAATGATTTGCTCAATGAAATGAATAATAAGATGAATGATCATGCTATTAGAGTTATGACTAGAGGTGGTAAAATGACTCAGGAACCTTTATATCCCGAGGGCCATCCTAAGAGAGTTGAGAAAGACTCTCAGAGAATTAATACTGATGCACCTAGTCCTCCTAGTAGTAATAGAAAGAAAAAGAATGATGATAGGACTTTGCATGCTTCTAGTGAACCTGTTGTAGACACACTTGAGATACCAAATGATATTTCTATTTCTGATGCTGAAACACCATCGGGTGATGAACATGAACCTAGTGATAATGTTAATGATGACGTTCATGTTGATGCTCAACCTAGTATATGATAATGATGTGGAGATAGAACCTGCTGTTGATCTTGATAACCCACACCCTAAAAATAAAAGATATGATAAGAGAGACTTCATTGCTAGGAAACATGGTAAAGAAAGAGAGCCATGGGTTCAGAAACCCATGCCATTTTCTCCTAAACCATCCAAGAAAAAGGATGATGAGGATTTTGAGCGCTTTGTTGAAATGCTTTGACCCGTCGTTTTGCGTATGCGTTTGACTGATATGTGAAAATGTCGCCTTATGCTAGGTATATAAAAGACATAGCTACTAATAAAAGAAAGATACCAGAAGCTGAAATTTCCACCACCGTTGCTAATTATACATTTAAGGGTGGAATACCAAAGAAACTAGGGGATCCGGGAATACCAACCATACCATGCTCCATTAAAAGAAACTATGTTAAAACAGCTTTATGTGATTTGGGAGCCGATGTTAGTGTTATGACTTTCTCTTTGTATCGTAGACTTGAATTGAATAAGTTGACACCCACTAAAATCTCTTTGCAAATGGCCGATAAATCAACTGCTATACCCATCGGTATTTGTGAGGATGTGCATGTCGTAGTTGCAAATGTTACTATCTTAACAAACTCTGTTATTCTTGATATACCCGAGGATGACAGTATGTCAATCATCCTTGGTAGACCCTTTTTGAATACTGCAGGGGCTGTTATTGATTGCAACAAGGGCAATGTCACTTTTCATGTTAATGGTAATGAGCATACGGTACACTTTTCGAAGAAACAATCTCAAGTTAATAGCATCAATTCTATTGAAAAATTTCAACTGTTGCTATAGGAGGTTTTGAATTCCCTATTCCTACTGTCAAAAAGAAATATGATATTCTTATTGTTGGGGACATGCATATCCCCGTGGAGGTAACCTAGTGTTATATGAAGGTTCCCCAGTTTCATGTCATTCGGAAGAAGTTTGTTAATAAGACATGATCAACCTTGTTAATGGATTCCTTTTGATGGGCATGAGATGGATGAATTTAGTAAACACAACTCTTTGTACCTACTTTTTACTTTATGTTATTGTGAATTAATAAAGCAAAAATACTGTTATTTTTCTGTTTTCTGGATTATTCGTGCAATAAAAAATGAGAAGAAAATAAAAGTTCATCAAATTCCCTGAAAATTTAGTATGATTTTTTCTAGAATATTTAAGAATTTTTGGCACTGAAAACACCTCAGGGGGGTGCACCAGTGGGCCACAAGCCCACAGGGCATGCCTACAGGGCTTGGGGATCCCACGTGGGCCCCCCTCACTTATTCCAACACCCATCCACTTCGTCTTCCTCCAGAAAAATCCCACCATTGCTCAAACCCATGTTCTTGCTCATTTTGCTGCCATTTTCGATGTCCTTGCTCGGAACTCCATTTTTGAAACTGTTACGCGGGATTGTTCTTCGGTATGTGACTCCTCCAATGGTCCAATTAGTTTTTGTTCTAGTGCTTTATATATTTCAAATTTTTGCTGCTTTGGTGACCTTGTTCTTGAGCTTGCATGTCAAATTTATATGGTGCAAAGTAGTTTTGTTGCATGATATAGCCTCTAGACACCTGAGGGAGTAGTTTCTATCAATCTTGTTGAGGTTTGTTCACTTTTATTTTGAGTCACTAAAAATTTCAAAAAATTTCATAGGAAAGAAAAACCATGAGGAGGTGGTTAAGGGGTTGTTCGAGCCGGAATTCAGAGGGAAATGAGAATGAGGAAAAGAAGAAGCCCAAGTACAACCTTCCTCGCACTGCGGAGCTTCGGCCATGCGAATGGCCAAGTGATGCATTCTTGAGGGAGGTCGGAATTTATGATGATTTCTATTATTTGGCGGAGAATGCCAACATCACTGCCTTTCTCCATGATAAGTATGATCAATACCTCCTCCTCACTAATTCGTTCGTGCAAAATTTCAACTTTCATTCTAGGAAGGATCCTCCCATGGTACAATTTCACTTGTATGACGTGCCTAAGCGAATGGCACTTTATGATTTTTGCGATGTTTGGAAAATACCTTTTGAGGGCAGTGTCAGTGAGCCACGTCCTAGAGACGTGGAGGATTTTATTGCTGAAATTACTATGGGGGAAGAGAGAGGGGTGTTGGAAGTGAGAGTGGCTAGCTTATATTTTCCTGTTTTACACTATTATTCATTATTTGCCAGGAGATGTTTGATTGGTCGTGGGGAGAGTGGAGGCCTCTGTGCCCCTGACCTTGCCACTTGCACTATGCTTTATTTGTTGATAGAACTTTTAGTTTGGGCGCGATTGTTGCTCGACGGCTAGACACAAACCTCTCGAAGGGTACCATTTTTTGGAGGTATCTATGCCTCCCGCCTTGCTAAACATTTTAAGATACCCATTAGGCATGACGAGGAGGGGGAGATGTTGTTACCCACTAAATATTTAAACTATGCTTGTATGGTAGCACATGATTTTATTAAGAAGGATGAGGACAAGAGACTCCTCTACAACCTAGTATTTAGTTAGGGTACTTGTGAGATTATTACCTTGCCTGCACCTTCTTTGTTGGATATTCATTCAGGCAGGTACACCATTATGCCCGATGATATTTACACATACTGGAGGTTGACACAACCTCCGGCACCTCAGCCAGCACCAGTTCCTGATCCTTATCAGGAGCCTGTTTATCGATGGGAGCCACAGGAGCTCGCCAACCAGTGGAACCCTCAATAACTCCGCCGTATCGAGAAGAGGGTTATTTCCAGCTGTGGTCATAGACCAACTTAGGCCAAAAGCCTAAGCTTGGGGGAGTACGTATTTCTCACCGACATTACATTCATGTTCACACATTCATTCTAGTTGTCGGTATTCATACCTTTCCATTGTATTATCCATGTTAGTTCATTTTTCTTGCTTCCTTCTTGTGTGTTTGAAAAACTTTGATAAAATCCAAAAATATTTCTCACTTACTTTTGGTTTTTCTTTATAATTTATTTAATAGTAGTAGTATTAAAGGGAAACACAAAATGATTTCTCGTTCTTCTTTTGCTTGTTGGGAGCTTTCCCGTGTAAATAGTTTTTCTCGTTTTC
This sequence comes from Aegilops longissima, assembly GCA_021605205.1. Lineage (NCBI taxonomy): Eukaryota > Viridiplantae > Streptophyta > Magnoliopsida > Poales > Poaceae > Aegilops > Aegilops longissima. Next base: position 399,455,626 of record CM038682.1, read on the forward strand.
GTTTTTGCTTTCTTTAGAAAAATAAAAACTCCAAAAATATTTTCAGTGTGCTTCTTTGAAATCCGTTTCCTTTTCTTTGGGTCGTAAGGAGAAGACTACGATGAAAATGATGAGTGGCTCTCATATGCAATATTGTTGATCTAACAAAGAGCCCATATTACCTTGTCTTTTCCTAATAAATGTTTGAAGATTCCACCTTAGTCCAATGCATGTGCACTCTTATTATTATCCACACCATTCGCTCGTGCAAGTGAAAGGCAATAATGACGATATATGACGAAATGATTGAGATGAGGAAAAGCTGGTATGAACTTGACCTATTTTGTTTCTGTAAATATGATTAGCTCATCGTTCTTGATTCAACCCATTATGAACGAAACATTTGCAATGACAATTAGAGATTATAGTTACTCATGCCATGCTTAATTAGCTAGGAGTGGATAATGGTTTATCTTGTGTGCCAACATGCTTTTAAAATAAATATGATGAAGCATGGTAGGATGGTGTCGCGGGATATCCACGGCCACCTATGGGACCAGGAGGCCCCTTGCTGGTTCGGCAGGGGGACGTCATGTTGCACAAAGAGTAGACCAGCGTACGGTAGCACGACAGAGAGCAGACAAGCAATTTATCCAGGTTCAGGCCTGTCGGGGAAGCTGATCGTGACCCACGAACACCTATGGGACCTGGCGGACCGAGTCCCTTGTGGTTCGGTGGGGGGCAGAGATTGCACGAAGAGCAGATCGAGGCGATGCACACGAGCAGTTCACCCAGCTTCAGAGCTCTCCGGAGAGATAATACTCCTACTGCTGCTTGGTTGATTGTATTGTGTTCTTGCCAGGGAGCAATGAGAGCTACAAAACCTAGCTTGAGTGAGTGTAGTCTCGAATGAGTCGAATGAGCCGAACCCTTTCTACGTTGCACATGGGCCTCCTTTTATAGGCTCAAGGGGTCACCACAGGTGGCAACATAGATGGGGGTACAAATGGAAAAACAGTGGTTGGTACACCGACTTGTACGATTATACAAAGCATATACCTAACTCGACGGCAAGGGACAAGATCAATAAATGCCCGCCCCATCGCCTAAACAAAGGCAACAGGGACCGTCAAGTGCACCACCGTTTGCCACGATGGTAAGCTTGTCGGCGCCGCTTATCGCTGCTCCCGCTGGCTGCACAGCCTCTTGACACACTGCGCTGGAATGGCCCCATGGCGACACGTTGGGTGGATGAGCTGGGCGGAGATGTAGAGAGGTTGCTGCCGCGGCAGCGCCTTGCCGCGGCTAAATCCTTGTCGCTCGGGAGCTTGTCGCTCACCAAGCCTTCCCGGCAAGCTCCTCTTGCCGGGGTCTTGTCTTCTGCGTGCCTTGAGTGGCCTTCCCGGCAAGCTCCTCTTGCCGGGGCCTTGTCTTCTTGGTTAAATACTTTGTTCTTTACTGGTTCCAAAGGAACCACGGAGGACCTTGGCGGTCACTAGGGAAGCCTTGCCGCGGGGTGCTGCTACTGCCCGTGCGAAGTTCGGGATACTAGGGTACCCTACTCTAGTACACCGACAGAGCCCGGGCCTGGGCCACACTGCGCGCCAAGCTCATGGGCTGACCCAAAACGATTGCACGGGCACGCGCGGCCTAGATCACGCCGTTACTCACCCCGGACCCACCACGTCCCCCACGAATAGCACGCGTCGAACGTGGCGTCGTGGGAGAGATCGTGGGGGCTTTCGTTATTTGGGAAAAGCGGAATGTCCGCCCCCTCTCCCTCCTTATAAGCAGGGGAAACAGGGGCAGGACGCCCACCTTGCCATTGCTGTCACATCTCAAAAACCACCTTCGCTCCCCCCTTCTTCTCTCGTCGTGAGAGCAACGCCCGCTCCCCATCGCCACCAGCGCCATCAACGCCGTCGGCCTCCTCCACCACCTCCGCCATGGCTCGAAGGCGACAAGGGAAGGGCGTGAAGTCGGCCGAGGCGCAGCGGCTCAGCGGCGCTGCGCAAGGCGCGGTTCTTCGACCCCAGCTCGGCGCAAAGGAGCTGCGGGAGGGGTACTACCTCTTCTGGTCGACGGAGACGCGGGCGCACCCGCGCACGAGGGTGATCTCCGCCGCCACATCCGAGAAGGTTTCTATCGGGTATCCCTTCTTCGCGCTCTTCTTCTACTGCGGGCTCTGCCCACCCTTTTCCGAATTCTTCTGTGATGTCATGAACACCTACGGGTTTCGCCTCCTTGATTTCACCCCCAACGCCGTTCTGACCATGGCGGTTTTCGCACACCTCTGCGAGAACTTTGTCGGAGTCCACCCAAATGTAGCCCTTTTCCGCCACTTCTTCATGCCCCGCGTCGAGAGAGGAGAGCCACTTGCCGGAGGGATTGCTTGGATCTCCAGGATCGGCAAGAAAGAATCCTACCTTGAAGGAGAGCTCCGCAGCAAGTGGGAAGAGTGGAGAGCCGATTGGTGTTGGATTGTAGAGGAGGACCCACAGCCTTTTACTGCCCAGCGCCAAACTCCCATAGTGCACGGCAACGATTGGAGCAACTTGGCGCCGGAGGATGCTAGGTTGAAGATAGCTGTGACCCGGATCTTGCGCCTCAGGCTTGCCGGACTCACCGTAGGCGCAGTTGGCGCATATTTCCTTCGCCGCCGCATCGCTCCCTTGCAAGAGAGAAGGAGGCCTGCTTGGGAGTTCCAAAACCCGGCAGATATCATGAGGTTGCGCCTGGGCCTTAATTGGAACTTCACTGTCTTGGAGTTGGACGCAATGCTGCTGGAGTTGTTCAAGCATGACCCCGATCACCCCGAGTGGTTTATGTTGCCGAGGGGGTCGCCTTTGTGCAACAATTCTTCTCTTGACCGCATCCGCGCCATGATGCCCTTGTGCGATTCCCATGGGATCGTTCCAACCTGGCAAGAGCCTTCCGACGACATCGTGCGGCAGTTCTTCGACAGCTTGGAAGAGGTGCCGATCCGCGCCGACGAGCAGAGGTGGCTCACCCGCGACACCACCGAGCAAGAGATGGTGCGCATTGCCACAAGGTTGGAGGAGGCGGCAGCAGCTGCTGCCGCTGGCGTGTTTGGGTTCACCGTGGAGGAGGCAGAGGCAGCCGAGGCGGCAAGCCTTGCCGATCGAGAGGAGTTTTCCGGCGAGGAGGAGCAGGCCGAGCCCGACGCTGAGGCGAACGAGCCTGCCGGGGACGCCTCCCCTTCACCTTCAGATAACTTGTCGCGGGAGGAGCCCGCAGCTCCACCAAGAAGGCGCCTCCGCTGGACTGGGGAAGTGGCGGGGCGGCAGACGGGCCAACAGCCGTCGCGCCGCGCGACGCGCTCCACCGCGGCAAGCTCCGTTGTCGCGGGAGCGCCTCACGCCGCCACAGCAACTGGAGCGGGGCCTTCTAGGACCACGGCTCCCGCACCCGCCAAGCGTCCGAGGGAGCCTACTCTTCCAGCTCGTCGCACCGGAGGTGGAGCGGAGTTCGACTTCTCCGCTCTCAGCTCCGAGGAAGAAGAAGAAGAGTAAGATCTTGTCGCTGTTACTTGTAATTCTTCAATTTGCTGCTTTGTCTTGTATCTGATTTGCTTCATTCTGAACCCTTTCCTTTTTCAGGACGCTGGCTCAGAGAGCGTCGAAGAGGGCCAAGACTCTGGTGGTTGTCATCGAAGACGATCCCCCCGCGGCGACAGGAGGCGCGTCTGAGACCCCCTTGCCGGATCCGGCAACCCTTCTTCAGAGCAGCCCCCAGCACAGCCCCCAGCGTAAGTATTTGGATTATTTCTTACGGTTAGGTGTGCACGGGTGCTCCTTCTTTATTGATATCTGACTTGTTGATTTGTGTAGGTGCGAGCAGCCTCATCAGAGGCCCCAAGTCACTCCCAAGTTCTATCTGCTTCAACTCGCTGCCAAGGGAGAATTCTCCGGCAAGGGCGCCTCCCAAGGGAGCGCTCTCCGCAAGAAGGCTTCTCCGACAAGGGATGCGATGCGGCGATCCTCCGATGGTGGAGACCGCGGCCACAGATCCCATCTCAGGTAATCTCCTTGCTTGAAAATTTCCCTTGGGTTCCTTTTCTTCTGTTCTTCTTTTCGAACATTTGCTTGACTCTTCTTTCTTTTTCGGATCATCAGATCCATCCGCCGGAGAGCCGACGGAGACTGAGGTTGCCGGCGAGGAGGACGCGCGCGGCAACAATGACGACGCCACCAACATGGAGGAGGAGGCTGGCGCCGATGGGTCCGCCAGCAAGGAGGCCGCCAAGGCTGATGGCGCAAAGGCTGGGGAGGGGTCTGGTGATCGCACTGACGACCCTGAGGCCGCAGGAGCGCCAGGCGCTACGCCGACCGCCGATCCCTCCGCCACCGATGCAGCACCAGGCTCCGAAGAGCCCCAGCCCGACGCCTATCGAAGGCCGGGCGGTGTCTTCATCAAGCTTCCATGGGCGTCGAGCTCAGGCGCCAACGAGGAGAGACCTTCGACGAGGAGCTGCTCGCCTCCGCTGGGCTGTCGCTAGTTGACGCGCCAAGCAGCAGGAATGGCGAGTCTGAGGAGGAGCAGCTGCTGAAGAAGCTGCTGTCGCTCTACCGCGCCCGACAAGCTAAGCTGGAGTCCAGGGAAGCACTTGTCGCGAGGGCGGGAGCTGACATGGAGAAACGCGCAGAAGAGCTCCGGCGCGCCAACAAAGAAAATCTCCGGGACATAGCAGAGGCGCGGGAGCAACTCTCCGAAGAGCGCACAGCCTTCATTCTCGAGAAGGCTGAGGTCGAGGAGCAGCAAAGGCTTGCCGGCGAGAAGCTATCTGTGCAAGAAGGCAAGCTGGCGTAGCGGAAGATCAACCTCGACAGCTATGAGGAAGATCTTACCGCGCGCGAGCAATCAATTGGCGGAGCACTCAAGGAGGCAAAGGACGCTGCCGCAGCTGCCGAGGCCGCCAAGGAGTTGGAAACGAGGGTGACGCAGCTGGAGGCCACCCTTCAGAAGAGCGGCGAGGAGGTCACCGCGCTGAAGCACGAGCGTGAGAAGGACGCCTACACTCCTGGCGAGTTGCAGGGCCGTCTCGCTGAGAAGATCAAAGAGCTCGACGCCGCCAAGGACTCCAAGGCGGATCTTGAGCTGAAGCTGACCACCTTGACGGAGATGCTGGACGGCGCCAAGGAGCGGAAAGTGGGTTTGCTGGAGAAGATCAAGGCCAATGAGGAGCAGCTGGCGACTGCCACGACTGCCCATAACACCTTCAAGGAGAACGTGATGCACTGGACGGAGGGTCTTGTGGATACTGCCGCCGCCATTGACAAGGAGCTGATGGAGATGGGGATGGTGGACCTCGGGTACTCCACCGACGAGCATCTCCAACCCAGCGCCAAGCTCAGCCTGTTCTTCAAGGGCGTGTTGGCGGCTCTCCAGCGGCTCCGGGAAGAGATCCCAAAGCAGCTGGCCGACGAGTCGCGCCAAATCTGTGCAGGGGCTCTTCAGAAGGTGCTGATGAAGGTGGCCTTCCGCAATCCAGGCGTCAGCTTCGCCAACGTCCTCAAGTCCCTGCCGCCGACTGCTGACGTTGAAGCGCTCAAGGCCCTTGTCGCACCCATTGTGGACAGGGTGAGCGGAGTCAAGAGGGTTGATGGCGACCGCGTGGACTAGGCCGCCAAATTTATCTTTCTTTTGTCGTTGTTGATCATGTTTAGGAGAACAGTTCATTAGATCTGCGACAAGTTATTTTTGTAATATACTCTATCTTAGGCAATGACTGCAATGTTCTTTCCTTTACTTGATTCCTTCCTTTGTATGTTTGTGCCCTACGCTTTTAGGGAACTTATCGGCGCGGGCACTGTAACACCCCGGAAGTAACTTTCCATATTTGTAACTCCAACTCTTGCCATTTTCGGCATTGTGATATGATATTCCCTCCGTGGTTGGGTTTTTCTCCTTTTTGCATTTTGTCCATGTCATGCATATTTTATCATGCCATCATGTGCATCGCATTTGCATACGTGTTCGTCTCATGATTCCGAGCATTTTTCCCGTTGTCCGTTTTGCAATCCGACACTCCTATCTCCCCCGGCGGCCCCTTTTACGTTTTTCCGTGTGCGGGTACTAAACCTTCTCGAAATGGACCGGGGTTTGTCTAGTGGCCTTGGTATACCACCCGTAGACCACCGGTCAAGTTTCGGGTCATTTGGAGCTCGTTTGGTACTCCAACGGTTAACCGCACTCTCGCAAAGGCCTCTTTTAATTTGCAGCCCAACACCCCTTCAAAACAGCCCAATAACCCATCTAAGTCACTTCCATGCTCTCCGTCGTTCGATCACGATCGTGTGGGCGAAAACTACACCTCATTTGGACTCTCCTAGCTCCCTCTATGCCTATTTAAGCAAACCCCCCCTCCAAATCCGGGTCTTCTTCCCCGAAACCCTAAAAAATTCATCCTCACCACGGACGGACGCTGCCCTGCCGCCGACGAAAATCGCCACCGCCCCTCGCCCAATCGCCAGCGCCACCTGTCCCAGCGCCCGCCGCCCGCGCCGCCCGCCCGCCCGAACCAGTGGGCCCGCCCGGCTCACAGCGCGCCGCCGCCCGCCGCCGCGCCTCCGCGCCCGCTTTCGGGCAGCGCCGCCGCCGCTGACCGGCCGCCCGCCGCCCTCCGCCGCCTCGGCCGGCCGCCGTCGCCGGTCATCGCCTCCGTCGCCCGCCACGGCTCCCGCCGTCGCCGTCTCCGGCCCTCGCCGCCCGCCGTCTCCGGCCCTCGCCGCCCGCCACGCCGCCCCGCCGCCTGCTCGGGCGCCGCCTGCCCAGCCATCGGCCAGCCCGTCGCCGTCTCCGGCCGCCCCTCCGCCGTCGCCCCTCCCTCCGGCCACCGGAGCTGCCGGCCGCGCCGCCGCCTCCCACGATCCCGATCGGATCGGCTCGATCCGGACCCAGCGCCCGTTGACTTTCTTCCCCCCTCCTCTTTTTCTTCTAAGTTTTTCATCTCGTGGGTTATTTTGTGTCATTTTCAATGTAGTATAACTTTGCATCTGTAGCTCCATTTTGCGCGCATAATATATCAAAATGTTCGCCTCGAAGAGTAGATCATTTCATATCATTGCATCATTTTCATTTGAGCTCATCTTGATTCCCGAAATGCTGCTAGAAGAGGGCTATGTGATGTTAGTTTCTGTTTCTTAACAGAACTTGCACTTTTGTTATTTTTGCTATGATTGATGTGTGCACCCTATGAATTTGAGTCCTACATGTGTTTTGTAATATGCCATGCCATCTTTCCAGGGGTGTATGCCATGTATTTTTGTGATCTATGTGGTGACTAGCACAAGCATGCAAAGTAGGTGTCCTGATGTTGCTGTTTTCAGTTCTGTTTTGCTGATATTTTGATGCCATGTTAACTTGATGCTACCGAGAGATCCATGCATATTTTGAGATACTTCAGTAAGGATGTTTTGTTAAACATTTCTTGCTCTATCCATCCATGCATTTTTTTGCAATTATGGATTGCCATAGCTTGAGTCAATCGAGCTCTACTTTTGCTATCAAATGTTTCCTGGCAGATTGTTTACATGTTATTCAATTTTGCCTAGGTTGTTGTGGTTGATCCATTTATGCTATGTTATTGTTATTGCCATGTATGTCTTCTATGCCATGTTTTCTTGATGTATGTATTCTTAGTTTTTCATATAAGGCTCTGTAGTGAGTGCATTGAGCTTGTAAACATGCCTACTTGTTATCAGTTTTTGACATGCCATGTTGCTGAATCTGTTGACGAAACTTTCGATATTGACATGGGTGTTACTATATTTTCTGATCCTTTTTGGCTTATGGTCAGTAAGGGACTTTTGTTCTATGATTTGAGTAGATTCATGCCATGCCTTGTTTTGCTATTATAAGTTCCTGTAGCATGTAGTTTTGTTGCTCTGAACATTGCAACCTGATGCTGTTTTTGCCATGTCCAGCCTGATACTTTGTGCACTTTTGCCATGCTTGTTTGAACTTGTTATGATTTGAACTAGCCGTAGCTCAGTGTTCATCTTTTGTCAAGCATCTTGTGTAGATCACTACCATATACTTTGTTGGTACGTTTGGGTGCAGTAGCTTAATTTCTTGTTGCTTGCTAAGTGGCATCATGCTGTTAATGGCAGATTTGTGCCATTCTTGTTTTGCTTGTCATTTGCAAACCGTGCATCCGATTCGGTGATCTTTATATCGATTTCAACGAAATCATCTCATCTTTCCAGTGGCATGCTTGGTTTGCCAAGTTGATGCCTGGTTCATCATTTACCTTCCGGAGCGCACATACGCATTGCATATCACATCCCGCATATCATGTCATGTTTTGCATCATGTTGATTGTGCATTGCACCGTGATTTATTGTGGTTCCTTTGTTTGTGTTGTTGCTTTGGGTAGATCCGGGAGACGAGTACGTGAACGAGGAACCTGTTGAGAACGCTTACGAGGATCAAGCTTTCGACAACTCTGAGAACATTGCAGGCAAGATGACCATACCCTCGAAATCACTTCTATCTTTGCTATGCTAGTTGCTCGCTCTTTTGCTATGCCTATGCTACGATGCCTACCACTTGCTATATCATGCCACCCATATTGCCATGTCAGCCCTAACCATCCTTTCCTAGCAAACCGTTGATTGGCTATGTTACCGCTTTGCTCAGCCCTCTTATAGCATTGCTAGTTGCAGGTGAAGTTGAAGTTTGTTCCTTGTTGGAACATGGAGATGTTGTTCCTTATTGGAACATGTTTACTTGTTGGGGATATCACAATATATATCTGCTATAATTAATGCATCTATATACTTGGTAAAGGGTGGAAGGCTCGGCCTTATGCCTGGTGTTTTGTTCCACTCTTGCCACCCTAGTTTCCGTCATACCGGTGTTATGTTCCTTGATTTTGCGTTCCTTACACGGTTGGGTGATTTATGGGACCCCCTTGACAGTTCGCTTTGAATAAGACTCGTCCAGCAAGGCCCAACATTGGTTTTACCATTTGCCACCTAAGCCTTTTCCCCCGGGTTTTCGCGAGCCCGAGGGTCATCTTTATTTTAACCCCCCCCCCGGACCAGTGCTCCTTCGAGTGCTGGCCCGAACTAGAGCCCTGCAGCGCCCCTCAAGGCAACTTGAGGTCTGGTTTTAGTTGTATGGACTGCTCATCCGGATGTGCCTTGAGAACGAGATATGTGCAGCTCCTATCGGGATTTGTCGACACAATCGGGCGGCTTTGCTGGTCTTGTTTTATTGTCTGTCGAAATGTCTTGTAGTCCGGGATTCCGAGATTGATCGGGTCTTCCGGTAGAAGAATATCCTTCGTTGACCGTGAGAGCTTATAATGGGCTAAGTTGGGACACCCCTGCAGGGTAATATCTTTCGAAAGCCGTGCCCGCGGTTATGAGGCAGATGGGAATTTGTTAATGTCCGGTTGTAGAAAACCCAAAGTTGACCTCAATTAAAATACACATCAACAAGTGTAACCGTGATGGTCTCTTCTCGGCGGAGTCCGGGAAGTGAACACGGTGTTGGAGTTATGTCTGACATAAGTAGTTCAGGATCACTTCTTGATCGCTATTAGCTTCACGACCGTGCTTTGCTCCTCTTCTCGCTTTTTTTTGCGAAATAGCCACCATATATGCTAGTCGCTTGCTGCAGCTCCACCTTACTACTCTGTCCTTCCCTTAAGCTTAAATAGTCTTGATCTCGCGGGTGTGAGATTGCTGAGTCCTCGTGACTCACAGATTCTACCAAAACAGTTGCAGGTGCCAATGATGCGGTCAGGTGGCGATCCGAGCTCAAGTGGGAGTTCGACGAGGAACGTGGTCGTTACTATGTGTCTTTTCCTGATGATCAGTAGTGGTGCCCAGTTGGGACGATCGGGGATCTGTGTTGCATTTGGGGTATCTTCTTTTTTATTTTGGTTCCGTAGTCGGACCTTGAGTGTACTCTGTATGATGGATGTTTATTTATGTATTGTGTGAAGTGGCGACTGTAAGCCAACTATGTATCTCTTTCCCTTATGTATTACATGGGTTGTGTGAAGATTACCTCACTTGCGACATTGCTTTCAATGCGGTTATGCCTCTAAGTCATGCCTCGACCGTGGGAGATATAGCCGCATCGAGGCGTTACAAGTTGGTATCGAGCCGACCCTCGTGATTACGGATGGTTGCGGACAGGTGCGTGGTCATGTTGTTCATGGCGTTTGTGACCCGTCGTGGCACCCGACATGGCACATGTACGGACCGGAAGCACGACGTTTGTGCCAAGAGGGAACGTTCTGTGGCCCGACGAGGACGTCGGTTCCTCCGAGTGGGGGTGTATGTGATAGCACGGCTTATTAGGGATGATAGACTACTCATATCAATAAGGAATTCCTTCTTTTCCGGGAGCCCATTCGGACAGAACTCCAAAGTAAAGCGTGCTCAGCTTGGAGTAGTGTCAGGATGGGTGACCGACCGGGAAGTTGCTCCCGGGTGCGCTCGAGTGAGGACAAAGTGCGCAGAAAAGACTAGTATTGATCTGTGGGGCCAGTCTAGATCCCGCCAGGAGTAACGACCACCGGCGGGTGTGTCCGGGGCGTTACAGGCACCTTTGCCGCGAGCGCTGAGTGCAGAACGTCAACAGCCTGCTGGCGATGCCGCCTCCGACAAGCAACCTTGTCGCAACTGGTTGCAGCTCACTTAAGTTGTTGAGCGGACTCGAAACAAAGTAAGGGCGCAAACCAGCCACGAGTTGGTTCCTTCGCGCACAGGTTTTCCATACAAAGTACTATCGTTCGAGGAACATAACTTAAAAATTTAAAAATTGATTGCTCAAACTTTGGCAACTTAGCTTTTCTGTCGTTCGCTTCCAAGAAGGCGATATTTCCTCGGCGACAGTTATGCCCACACCATTATCTTCTCCTTCCCCCCCGGCTAACTTGTGGGCGAAGGAACCTTCCTTTCTTTTGAGAAGAAAGAAGAGAAAATAAAGTTATGGAGCCTTGTGGCTCGTTATTTCTTACCGGGTGTGGATGCTGCACAAAATGTTAGATAACACATGCATAAAAGGATTAAGAAAGCATGTATTTGACAAGTTGTGCGCAACACATGAGCTTTACTGATGCACGGGGTCTGCGCCCGGCTTTGTACAAAGGATTACATGCAACATCGGCAAGACTTGTACAAAAGGGTGGTTGCCGGAACGGGTTCCGACAACCGCGCCCTATGGGTAAAACTTACGAAGATGCTCTATATTCCAGGAGTTGCTCACCGGAACGCCATCTTCGGTCTCAAGGCGGACAGCGCCAGGCCTAGTGACTCGTTTCACCCGATAAGGGCCTTCCCACTTCGGCGTCAACTTGTTGGAATTCTTGGCGGACTGAACGCGCCGAAGAACAAGGTCGCCTTCCTCGAAACTTCTGGCACTAACTTTGCGGCTATGGTAGCGGCGCAAAGCTTGCTTTGTAACGAGCAGCTCGTCTGCAAAGAGCTGAAGACGATCCTCCTCAAGGAGCGGTCGTCATCTTGTCGTAGCTGCTCTTGCTCAAGCTCATCATAGCGAGTACTCGAGGTGATCCGTATACGAGTTCCGTGGGAGAACTGCCTCTGCTCCGTACACTAGAGCGAAGGTGTGCGGCGATGGCTCGATTTGGCGCCGTCTGATCGACCAAAGAACCACCGCAGCTCCTCAATCCAGTTTCTTCCGCACTTGTGTAGCCTGTCGAAAGTTCTGGTCTTGAGTCCTCGCAGCACTTCAGCATTTGCCCTCTCTGCTTGACCGTTGCTTCTCGGATGAGCAACAGAAGCAAAGCAGACCTTGGCACCAAGATCTTGGACGTATTGCATGAAGGTGCGAGTCGTGAATTGTGTGCCGTTGTCGGTGATGATCCGGTTAGGTATCCCAAAACGGCAAACAATTTACCTGAAGAACTTGACTGCTGACTGTGCTGTCACCTTCCTCACTGCTTCCACTTCCGGCCACTTTGTGAACTTGTCGATTGCGACGTACAAGTACTCAAAGCCCCCGACAGCTCGGGGAAAGGGGCCGAGGATGTCGAGCCCCGCACGAAAATGGCCAGGATAAAGGGATCGTCTGGAGAGCTTGAGCTGGCTGGTGTATCTTCTTGGAATGGAACTGGCACGCTTCACACTTGGTTAATTGTGCAGTTGCATCCTGGAGGGCTGTCGGCCAGAAGAAACCTTGCCGGAAAGCTTTGCCGGCAAGTGCTCTTGCGCCAATGTGGTGACCACATATGCCTCCATGTATCTCTCGCCAACAGCTTCATCCATCTTCCCGCAAATACACTTCAATTTCACTCCGTTGAGTCTTCTTCTCAGATGCAGGTGTCTTTGTCGACAAACTGGTACATACTTGACTGCCGGGCTACTCTCTCCGCTTCTTCTTGCTCTTCGGGAAGTTCTCCTGTCTGAAGGAAATGGACGATCTGTTGTGCCCATGTTGGAGCTTGCGGCTCGACAACAAGAACTAAAGGCACATCTGCCGCTGCGGGAACATCAGCTTCTACGGCAGGAACCAACGGCTCAGCCGGAGCTTGATGATCCCCGGCAAGCTTGCCGGAGCAAAACTTGTCGGGAGCGTCTGCTTCAACGAAACAAACCCTAGGGCTTGTCGGAGCAGACTGCTCCTCAGCGATATCTGCGTTGATTTTAGGGAACTTCTTGGCGGCGGCTTCAGGGAGCTCTGCCGGAAAGTAGTCACCAGAAACCAACTTCCTCTTCTTGTTCTGTCCAGTTGATGGCGTTACAGTTGGTTGAGTCAGCTTGAGCACAAAAATTCCTAGTTCCACAGGTAACTTGAGTGCGGCGCACCTTGACAGGCCATCAGCAATATCATTCTGAGCTCTTGGAACATGTTCCATTTGCTAGCTTTCAAAGTGTTCTTCTAGATTTCTCACTTCATCAACGTAGGCTTCCATCAGCGGACTCTGATAATCTTTGTTTACTTGGCGGACGACAAGCTGCGAGTCACCCCTGACAATAAGCTTCCTGATCCCAAGGTCCATTGTAATCTCGAGACCGGCAAGCAAACCTTCATACTCTGCAGTATTATTTGTTGCTTGCTCCTTGGGAAAGTGCATCTGGACTATGTACTTGAGGTGCTCTCCGGTGGGTGCGATAAGCAACCGCCGCACCGGCGCCTTTGCAGCGAGAAGGCACCATCAAAGTACATCAGCCACTCTTTACTTGCTTCCTTGACGGGATGCTCGCCTCTCGGAATTTCTTCATCTTGCGTCGGCGTCCATTCTGCTATAAATTCTGCCAATGCTCTGCTCTGGATAGTTGAAGTGCTTTCAAACTTGAGGCCAAAGCTTGACAGTTCCAGTGCCCACTCGACAATCCTGCCTGTTGCTTCTGGATTTTGCAATATCCTCTTCAGCGGAAAGCGAGTGACGACTGTTATCTCATGTGCTTGGAAGTAATGGCGCAGCTTTCTCGAGGCCATGAGGAGGCCGAAAAGCAATTTCTGCACACCAGAGTACCTTGACCTAGCCCCCTGCAGAAGGGAACTGACAAAGTAGACTGGGCGCTGCACCATCCTTCTCTGAATATTCTCGCAATCCTACGCAGATCCGTTCTTGTCGGGACCAGAGCTTGACGGTGAAGCCCCCTGCTTGTCGCTGGATGCATCTGCCTCGGTTGCCAGCTCCTCATCTGCCTCCCTTTCCGCTATTAACGCAACACTAGCCACTTGATTGGTTGCCGCTATGTATAGCAGCAACTTCTCTTGTGGCCTAGGTGCGACAAGTATTGGAGTGGAGGACAGGTACCTCTTTAAGTCCTGCAGCGCAGCCTCCGCTTCGGGAGTCCATTTCATTGGACCTGCCTTTTCAAAATCTTGAAAATGGCGGGCGCGCTCAGCAGACCTAGAGATAAACCTCTTGAGAGCAGCCACGCAACCGCAAGTCTTCGTACATCCTTGACGCGCTTTGGTGCTTCAATCTGCTCAATGGCCTTGATCTTGTCGGGGTTGGCTTCAATTCCCCTCTGAGACACGAAGAACCCGAGAAGCTTGCCGGAGGGAACTCCAAACACGCACTTCTCGGGATTGAGCTTGAGGTTGATCTTGCGCAGATTTGCAAAGGTCTCATCCAAATCTTGAACCAGAGTTGCTTTGTCCTTGCTCTTGACCACTATGTCATCCATGTATGCTTCTATATTTCTATGCATTTGGGGCTCAAAAGCGTCATGGACCACTCTTGCAAACGTTGAACCAGCATTCTTCAAACTGAAAGGCATCCGTATGAAACAAAGATGTGCCACATGGTGTAATGGATGCGGTTTTCTTTCATCCTCTTCGCCATGAAGATCTGATGATATCTGAGTATGCATCAAGAAATGAAAGCAAATCACATCCAGCCGTGGAGTCAACAATCTGGTCGATCGCGGCAACGGAAATGGGTCTTTGGGACAAGCTTTATTAACATCCGTGAAGTCAATACAAAGTCTCCATTTCCCATTTGCCTTGCGTACAACTACGGATTGGCCAACCACGTGGGATGGAGCACTCCTCTAACAAGGCCTGCTGCTTCCAACTTCTTGATCTCTTCGCAATGAACTCTTGGCGCCCACTTTGCACGCTTCCCGACTTTTTGCTTGACGGGCCGCGATGAGGACAGACAGCTAGGTGGTGCTCAATTACTTTCACAGGAACACCGGGATGTCGACGGTTGCCATGCAAACACATCGACATTCGCCCGCAGGAAAGCAACGAGCTCGCCTTCCTATTTAGGGTCGAGAGTGGCACTGATGGTGAAAGTACCACCAGTGCCATCCTCCTTGGCGGGCACCTTCTTGGTCTTCGGCGGAGCTGCCATCATCTTCTTGCACTTGCCGGTGGAGCTCGATGGTGCGTCCTCGACGGTAGCACAGCACTCCGAAGAGGTGCGCTTGCTGGAGTGGGCATCAGAGCTCTTGCCGGACTTGGTCTTCTTCTTCCCCCCGGGAGCTTCAGCGGCAAGTGACTTGCTTTCTGTTGCAGCTGCTGCTTCCCGGTAAATCTTGTCGGCGCAGATAAGAGCATCTTTCTTGTCGCCATGAACAGAAATGACACTTATCGGGCCGGGCATCTTGAGCAAATTGTATGCATAATGAGAGGCTGCCATGAACTTGGCGAGTGCTGGTCGGCCAAGTATCCCATTGTAGGGCAATGGGAAATCAGCGACGTCAAATGTGACCCTCTCAGTCCTGAAGTTGAGCTCGCTGCCAAATGTTACCGGCAACGTGATTTTCCCTTTCGGCTTGCTCCTTCCTGGGTTGATTCCTTGGAAAGTACCAGTCTCTTCGAGCTCGCTGTCAGGGATCTGAAGCTTCTGGAGCACTGCGGATGAGATCAGGCTTAAGCCGGCCCCGCCGTCAACTAGCATCTTGGTGACCTTGAGGTTGCGGATAGTTGGTGAGACCAACATCGGCAAGCACCCGACCGCAGTTAGGCGATCAGGGTGGTCCTCAATATCAAAGATGCTAGGCGTGCTGGACCACTTCGAGGCCTGCGTGACTCTGGATGGTTCTCTGCATTAACCTCCGCATCCATTGCTTGAGTGGCGGTGTGAGGTATGCGAGAAGCACCACCACAACGCAGAGGACCTCCGTGGCTTTACAAACTCCTGCTCATCAGCTTCATCGTCTTCCATATCCTCATCGTCATCGTCGTCTTCATCCTTATCGCGGCCGCGGGAGGTCTGTCTCCTTGCCGCTGCTTGGCCTTGCCTTGCGTCCTCCCGGCCGGGTCTCTTCTTGCTAGCTGCCCCAAACCTTCCTGGCCTTCTCCTTGTCTCACCGCTCATACTCAGCCTTCTGCAGTTCAACAAGCTGCTCGACTTTCTTGCAGCTCTGGAGGTCATGGCCCTTGGTGCGGTGAATCTTACATTACTGTTTGTTGGAGCTGTCCTGCTTGTCGGCGGCCGCCACAGTTTGGCGGTCGGTGTCAGCGGCAACCTCCTTGCCGGAGCCACCAACCTTGGCCTTCTTGGGGCCACCTCCGTTGCCGGACTGCTCGACAACTAGTACCTCTTTGCTCTTCTTCTTTCTATTGTTCCGCCGCCGGCTCTTCTTTGCCGGGGCGGTCTCCTCACTGTCAGACCCTGCTTCTGCATTCTCTCCTGGGAGTCTTCTTCCTTCTTCAGCACGTGCACACTTGTCGGCCAGGGCATATAGCTCACTGACGTCCTTGACTTTGCACATCGCCATCTCCTCCCTCATCCTGCGGTTCCGCACGTTCTGGTGAAACGCGCTGATCACCGCGGCAGGGTGGACATCTGGGATGTTGTAGTGCACACGGCTGAATCTCTGGATGAACTTGCGTGAGGACTCTCCTTCCTTCAGGCGAAGCGGTGAAGGTCACTCTCTTGGCCATGAGGTTTGTGGCACCGTGAAGGCGCCGACAAACTGATGGCATAGATCTCCCAAGAAGATATGGAACTGTCCGGCAAGTGCATGAGCCAAGATCGACATTTGGCTTGAGTACCAGCGGGAAGTAGTTGGCGAGGATCTTGTCGTCTCGTCCCCCCGCAGCTTGCACCGCAATGGTGTAGATGCCGAGGAACTCCGATGGGTGTGTCCTGCCATCATACTTCTCGCACATCTGGCTTGAAGTTTTTCTTGTCGGACCCTTTGGACTTGCCGCAGCTCACGAGTGAACGTGGGGTAACCTATCGCGTCGGCAAGTCACCGTTCCTCGGCGCTTGCATGTCGACAGCGGGCCAGCGCCGCTGGTCGGATTGACGCGGCGCTTCTCTTGCGCTTCGATCGCGAGTTCGAAGCGTCTTCTTGTTGCCGTTCTTGAAGAACTTGGCGCTGGTCACGGCGAGCTCGTGGATCCGATGACGCGGTGGAGTCGCTGTCGAGGTGGATCCGAGGAGCTGGTGATCTTGGCCTTCGGGATGGAGAGTGCATGGTGGTTGCACCCCCGCAGGTTTCGTCGCCTCCGGCTCGTGCCTTGACGTCTCGCCGCGGCAAGGATGCAGTTGGTTGCCGCGGAGTATCGCCGTTGGCAAAGCCGATGAGGCTTTGAATGGTGGCCCTCCACTCATCGACCTTGTCAGCCGTTGGAGGGTAGTCCAGGAGCAGTTGAGCCCGCGCCAAAGCTTCCGCTTGAGTGGTGGGCGGCAATGGCGAACGGTGCAAGGAGCGGGATGTGCTCGGACTTCTAAATACATTAGAAGGAGCAGCATCCCGTCCAGGCGACCGTGCCCCACTCGCACCAGCCTGTTGGCGCGCGAGCTGCTCTTGAGCGTCTCTGGATCCACCAGCTCGATCTTGTCCCAACGAACGTATGGCGCTGCGAGCACCATGACGCTGTCGGTCTCGCGCCTCTTGAGATGGACGCGGTACGTATCCGGACGCCGAGGTTTGCGCCGCCTTGTCCTTGGACTTGGCAGCGTCATGGGCTCCCTCGACGACGCCGGTTCCTCCGCCAGCGTCTTCCCCACCACTCGTCAGCTCCGGTGGTGGTGGGTTTGACGCGGACGGCTCTGCTGCCGCCGAAGCCTTCTTCTTCGGTGGCATGTTGATGAAGGTGATGAAGAAGTTGCTCGTGTGACCGCTGGATCAGGTTCACATAGCCTCGACGCCCCCTACCTGGCGCGCCAAAGATGTCGGGGAAGCTGATCGTGACCCACGAACACCTGTGGGACCTGGCGGACCGAGTCCCTTGTGGTTCGGTGGGGGGCGGAGATTGCACGAAGAGCAGATCGAGGCGATGCACACGAGCAGTTTACCCAGCTTCGGAGCTCTCCGGAGAGATAATACTCCTACTGCTGCTTGGTTGATTGTATTGTGTTCTTGCTAGGGAGCAATGAGAGCTACAAAACCTAGCTTGAGTGAGTGTAGTCTCGAATGAGTCGAATGAGCCGAACCCTTTCTACGTTGCACATGGGCCTCCTTTTATAGGCTCAAGGGGTCACCACAGGTGGCAACGTAGATGGGGGTACAAATGGAAAATCAGTAGTTGGTACACCGAGTTGTGCGATTATGCGGTGCATATACCTAACTCGACGGCAAGGGACAAGATCAATAAATGCCGTCCACTGCCGCCTAAACAAAGGCAACAGGGACCGTCAAGTGCACCACCGTTTGCCACGATGGTAAGCTTGTCAACGCCGCTTATCGCTGCTCCCGCTGGCTGCACAGCCTCTTGACACGCTGCGCTGGAATGGCCCCATGGCGACACGTTGGGTGGATGAGCCGGAGCGGAGATGTAGAGGTTGCTGCCGCGGCAAGCGCCTTGCAGCGCTAAATCCTTGTCGCTTCGGGAGCTTGTCGCTCACCAAGCCTTCCCGGCAAGCTCCTCTTGCCGGGGTTTTGTCTTCTGCGTGCCTTGAGTGGCCTTCCCGGCAAGCTCCTCTTGCCGGGGCCTTGTCTTCTTGGTTAAATACTTTGTTCTTGACTGGTTCCAAAGGAACCACGGAGGACCTTGGCGGTCACTAGGAAAGCCTTGCCGCGGGGTGCTGCAACTGCCCGTGCACGAGTTCGGGATACTAGGGTACCCCTACTCTAGTACACCGACAAGGCCGCCGTGAGGCGTAAAACCCTACTCCTGCTTTGGTGGACTGATGGTGGAATGGAGGTGGCGAAGCGTGGTACACTTCCCCGGCAGGGGTTGTCTTAGGGCAGTAGCGACTACGTGCGTATGGGGATGTGGGTTCCTCAACTTTCCAACCCTTCCTACGGGTGCCATGGGCCTCCTTTTATAGATAAGGGGTCCCCAGAATGGCAAATTAGTCATTATGAACTGATATGATAGCAAATAGTGCTATCATACCTAACTCTGCGGGCTGACAGGGCGCATTAAATGCACCGCTTAGTGTCACATTACTGGTTGCCCGGCAAGGCTTCCCGGGCTATCTTGCCAGCTCCGCGCCTGTTCTCTTGACACGTCCGAGGATGGGTGTCATCTGTGGGTTTCTTTTGTAGGAAATGGCCGCCATGTGGCGAATGGCTGCCACTTAATCACCTTGCGGCTTGACACCGCACTGATCGACGATGTGGGTCGTGCTGGAGTGGTTGGTGAGGTGGTTTTGCCTCCGCGAGCCCCGGCAGGCCCTACCGGGGTGCCTCGGCGCCTGCTTCTGGGTGTGGCCTCACCCCTTGCCGGGCTCGCCTGCCCGGCAAACGAGGCCATTCTCTTGGTGATGTCTTGTTTATCTGGCTTGGCCTTAGTCTCTTTGAGCTGCATGATGGTTCTTCGAATATCTTGGTTTCTTGTACTCTGGCCTGGTCTTGGCTTGCCCATGCACGAGTCAAGGGAAAATGCATACTCCTGTATATTTTCCCCGACATAAGCCCCCGGGCCTGAGCCATACATGTCGCATGGCACGTTGGGGTAGGCCCCAAACAGTGCCCGGACACGTGATAGGAGAGGGTTGTGCGCATCGTTTCGCCATGGCGACTAGTCAATCCAACGTCCACTTTGCGCAATTACTGCTCATCATGGGGTCCTGGCACTGTTGCAGTTATGGTAAAATGGCAACTTTCTGAAGCATCACGCATCTGCCCCGCTTTCCCCCCTTAAGAGTAGGGAAAAATAGGGCGGCACGATTCACCTGTCTCTCGCCCCACTCCTCCATCTTCTTCCTCCACAAGCCAAGCAACAGTTCCTCATCTCGCTCCTCCCTCCGCCGCCACCCTCCCCAATGAATCCCTCCCCTCCCCGTATTGCCGTAGGAATTGGGAAGAAACCCGCGGAGAAGAGAAGGCCGACGCCCGTGGCGAAGGAGGCGCCGCCGAGGGGAGAAAGAGGTCGGCAGAGCTAAACAAGAAGCGGAGCGAGGACGTTGTCACACCCTGATTTTGATGCCACAGCACTTAAGCTAATTAATCATGATAAAATGTGGTTTGACAAAAACTTTTGAGTGTTTCGGTCTTTGTTTAATTGGAATTGGTTTGCTGTTTTCAAGTTCTCTTTAAAGTCAACACAACTCCACCTTCTATACTTCATCCCCTTGCTCCAAACTTCTGCCCAATGATCATACCATGTTTATAGAACAATATAGTATTTTCTTAAAAAAATAATTTGGCCAAATAGCATTTTCAAAAATTAGTTTTCCAAAAACCCCTTAATTGAGATTTGCACTGCAAGTACTTGATTTGGGGTGTGAAAAATCTTTCAAAAGGTATATTTGAAACCTATTAGGTATAGGACTCCCATAAACCACAAAAAAATAATTTTAAAAGTTATTTTCCTATTTTATTCAAAGGCTTTTTCTTAAGGCCAGAAATGGTCTTTAATAGGTTAAAATTATTTTAAAGATTCAAAATATTTGAGAAAAATCGGGGGAACTTAGTGGACATATATTTTCCATATACACTACTGGAATCAGCTTCTTTGCCGTCCGCCATGGCGGACGGCAAAGGCATGGTTCGTGGACGACAAAGCTCTTGCCGTCTGCTAGCGGACGGCAAACTGTCCGGATGAACGCATGCCAGCAAAGGCCTTCTTTGTCGTCCGCTTCCCAGAAACGGACGGCAAAGGATTACGCCGTCCGCCATCCGAGGCCAGCAGACAACAACGACTATGGACAGCAGTGCGGTGGCGTGAGAGCCGTTAGGGGTTTAACGACGCTCTTTGCCGTTTGCCAACGGAAGGCAAAGAGCTCAGCTAGGCAGAACTGGGAAGCTGCCACGTGTGCAGCTATGTCATCCGCCTGCAGACGGCAAAGAGGTATGAATCTTTGCTGTGTGCCAGCAGACGGCAAAATGATCAAATAGGCAGCCAGTGTTCCCAGTTTGCACAGGTGACTGCCACGTGTCCTCTTTGCCGTTTGCTAGCGGACGGCAAAGGCAAAGCTCTTTGCCGTCTGCTAGCAGACGGCAAAGAGGCTACATATCCCCTGATTTTATTTTAATCCATTTAATTTGACAGGGTTTCAAACACAGATATACATGGATACATCTGGAACATATCCAACAACATATAACAGCAAGTCCAACATCATATTTCATCAAATCCAACAACATATATATCCAACATCATATTTCATCAAATCCAACATAGTTCAATAAAGTCCAACATATCCATATATACATGCATAACCAGATACTAGTTTCCAACAACATATCCATGCATACATATTGAACATAATCAAAATAGTACACTCCATGAATCCAAGCTTCCTCATGTAAAGCAAATCTGCAAATTGGAAAGATGAAAGTTAGAAGAAGAAGAAGAAGAAGAAGAAGACTAGTTATAAGAAGAAGAAGAAGAAGAAGAGTAGTTATAAGAAGAAGAAAAAGAAGATTATTTTCTTCTCTTTCTTTTTCTCCTCTCCTCTTCTTTATCTTCTTGTTCTTCTAACTAAGGTAGATAAAAATGTCATTTTATTTCTAAGCTAGGTAAAAATGCTAAGTGTAGGTCATTTTAGAGCTAAGGTAGGTAAATAGGTCATTTTTAGCTTAGTAAGGTTATTATGTCATTTTCGAGGAAATTAAGCTAAGTCTATATCATTTTGTAGCTAACAAAGATTATCATGCCATTTTACCTAAGTATGCTAAGTATGTCATAAATTAACTGAATAAGCTAAGTATAGCTTATTTTTATTAACTTAGGTAATTATGCCATTTAGACTAAAAATAAGCTAAGTATCCATTTGTAAAGAAAAAACTAGAGAAACTTACCTCATCACAACAAATGTGATGAAGATCGCAACTAAGGTAACAATTGATCCAACGGCATAATGATACCAAGCCTCATTATCAACGGCATATTTTCTAATCTTCTTAAGCTTCAGGCGCATTGCATCCATCTTCAAGCGCATTGCATTCATCTTCATCTTGTGATCATCGATGACATCGGCAACATACAACTCCAATGTCATCTTCTCTTCTTCAATTCTTTTATTTTTTTCTTTCAAATACTCATTTTCTTTTTCAACTAAATTTAACTTCTCAACAAGAGGGTCCGTTTCAAATTCCGGTTCACATACCTCCTAGATTAAAATATCTCTATGTCAACTTGATGGCCATAATTTGCATAAATGCAAAATGCAACAAATAGTAATGAAAGAGAATTTAGCACATCCGAATCATAAAGCGGGCGAGGGCGACCGGGACGGAAATTAAGACCATGTCACTATGTATAAGAAACAACCATACAAAGTAAGAAAATTATAAATACCAACTATATAAATCATACAATCATACAAATAACTATATAAATCAAGTACAACATAAAATTTTTAATACCTAATAATCATTATTGGTAATGGCGTGCTCGTCATCATCATTAATAAAAGCATCATCATCATCACTATTGGTAATGACGTGCTCATCATCATCATTAATAAATGCATCATCATGTGGAAGGCCACCTTTACGTAATCGTTCAAGCATTGACAGGTCATCTGCAGCAGTAACTTCTTCTTCTTCTGGCTCTTCTTGTTCCGGCTCAGCGGTGATGTCTGATTCACTATCCTTGTCTACTTCAATGTTCTGGGGTGGAGTAGAGCGGTTCTTGAAACATTTTTTGGAAAGACGTGTTTCTTGGAAGAATTATCCTTTGTCATATGTGTCCTGGTTAATGTGAGGTTCATAATCCTTTTCATTGGGGGGAGGTGGTCTAACACGTGGCGGCACTTCTTAAACGACATCCCAACCACTGAGATTTGGATCACTTTGACAGGCCCACGGTAGATAGGAAACTTGGGTTGCCTGTTGAGCCGTAATATAGACACTGGGAACATCCAAATGGGTGCTTTGTTTGATTTCGACTAGCCCTATATATTCATGAGTCCTTCTAGTCTCCCTCGGCTAGAACCAATAACATTTGACTACGACGTTTGGTGGGTTCACCATAGAATTCAAGTTCATAAATTGCTTCAACTCTTCCATAATACTCGATACCTCCTTCGCCGATAGCAGAGACACAACAGTATGTAGACTTTTGGTCGGCCATAGATAGCTCTTTGCCATAGGTACGAAAGCGATGCCCATTGATGTCGTATTTGTCAAATGAACGGACCTTATAGTCAAAACCATTAGCTACTTGTCTCAATTCGGCATCCATAATCTCTGAATTAGCCTACAAGTTTAATACGAAAGGATTGTTGCATTAGTCGCAAATTAGCCAAATAAAAGAAAGGGTCTAATGGAAATTACCGTTTTTTTGAACCAAGAGATGAAACCGGGATATCCGGCTCCTTGTTTTGCCAGAAGCTCATACTTTTCGACGGAATCCTTTTGCATCACCGCTCCATATGAGACTATGGCGACGTATTGACTGCATCAAATATCCAGGAATAAGAGAAGTTCAAAGGAATTAGAACTTGTGAAACAATGTACTGAGATCTTACTCGATGTACGGCCGCACTTCTGTTAGGTTGTTGAAGAGATACAGCGAAATGGTCCGCCATTCTTCAACATCCAACCTTACTGGTTTCCAACCACTGGCTGGTGTGAGATTCCCTTTGAATAGGCTGGGGTTGGATTGACCCTTTTGAGGTTCATCAACATTGTACCGAGGCTTCGCATTATGCAAATGACGACTTTTGGCTCCGTAGTGTGCTGTCACGAAGTTTGCCGCCTCCTCAGTGATGAATGCCTCCGCCATCGGTGCTTCTATTCTACGTTTATTTTTACATTTTGCTCGAAGCGTCTTTCGCATCCTCTCAGTTGAGTAGCACCAACGATTTTGCATGGGCCCCCCCAATCGTGCCTAGGTCAGGAGATGCAAAATCAAGTGTTGCATTGGATTAAAGAAGCTTGGCGGAAAGATATTCTCTAGCTTGCAGATCAACTCCGGCGCCAACTGTTCCATTTCTTCTAGGAGGCCAGGCGATAGTTCTTTCGCACAAATAACATGGAAGAAATAGCTCAGCTCTGCCAGTACTAGCCATTCATCCTCAGGGATGAAGCCACGCAACATCACCGGCATTATCCGCTCAATCCATATGTGCCAATCATGACTTTTTAGACCAAATATTTTTCAATTTTTGAAGACTCGCTCCCCTCTTTAGATTTGCTGCATACCCATCGGGGAACATCAACTACATTTTCACCCACAAAATAATTTCCTTCATAGCTGGCCTTCCAAGATTGAACCATGCCTTCGCTTCGTCCAGTAGATCCCCTTTCCTTTCGGTTCTTTCATGTTTTGTAACGGTCTATCACATAGCTCCTCTTGATCGACTCTAGCCTTAGTATTATCCTTTGATTTCCCCTCTATGCCGAAAATGTACCAAAAATGGCTTCGGCGATATTCTTTTCAGTGTGCATCACGTTGATGTTGTGTGGGCAAAGGAGGTCTTTGAAGTAAGGCAGATCCTGAAGCATGTCTTGTGAGTCCAGCGTGTTCCTTATTATACCCCTTGAAATACCACGGACGCCTGGATCTGGTTCGAGAGCGTTTAACTAATCTAGGGTCTGTTGGCGTCAACGCAGGTGGTGCGAGAGTGTTTGACAACTCAACCTTTGATGAAGTTCTTCTTGTCTTTCCTGAACTTATGGCGGGATGTAGAAATGGTCTATGCAAGTCGGCAACTATACTTGCACCTGCCGTCACCAACGAAACTCAAGAGCTCCCTTGCATGTGGGGCACGGTAACCTTCCATGCACACACCAACCAACGAATAGCGCATACGCCGGCAAGTCATGCGTCGAGTACATGTACCAGGCACGCATTATGAAGTTCTGTTTGCTAAAGGCATCGTATGTCTTGAACCCATTATCCCAAGCTTCTTGCAATTCGTCCTTAAGCGGCTGCATGTACACATTCATATTCTTCCCTGGATAGTTGGGCCCTGGAATTATCAATGTCAGGAAAATATTCTTTCGTTGCATAATCTGCCCGGGGGGGGGGGAGATTGAGTGGAATGAGGAACACGGGCCAACAGCTGTATGGGGCTGCCATCTGACCAAACACACTGAACCCATCTGTGCTGAAGGCGACTCGAGGATGCCTTGGATCTGCCCTTTTTTCCTTATGTAATGCATCGAAGCACTTCCATGCTTCACCATCCGATGTGTGCACCATCATCACATTCCCATCTGCATCTAGTTTGGTTCTTTTGCCCGATTTGTGCCATGTCATCTGTCTGGCCGTCTCTTCGATCATGAAAAGACGTTGAAGTCTTGGTACGATTTGCATATACCGAAGAACATTAACGGGTATTTTGGTCTACGTCTTCTCACCCATACTGTTGTCTACCACAACATACCTGGAAGAATTGCAAATGGGACAATAGTTCAAGTCCTCATACTGAAGCCTAAATAAGACACATCCTTTCTCACAGGCATGTATCTTCTCATAGGGCATCTTAAGAGCACGGAGGATTTTGTCTGACTGGTACAGGTTTGGAGGTAGCACATGGCCTTTGGGTAGAAATCGTTCGAATACTATCATCATCACGTCGTAGCATTCACTGCCCAAGTTGAATTGAGCCTTCAAAGCCATTATTTGTGAGATGGCATCTAGATGAAAAATCTCAGTGTGCTCGTGGAGAGGGCGTTTTGAGGACTCCAACATTTCAGTGAAGGCTTTTGGAGATTCCTCCATCTCCTCGTACGAGTCCCGAGCATCGTCAAAGTCTTGCACCATGTCTGCGGTCCGGGTACCATGCTCGTCGGTGCGACGACGAACCTCGGCTCTGGCACGTTGGGCAGACTCACCATGTAATGTCCAGACCGTGTAACCAGGCATAAAACCAAACTTCTACAGGTCTTTACTCATTTCAAGCTCGTCCCTCTTTTTATAGTTGTCGCAACGGGCACAGGGGCACCAGCTAAATTCCTGGCCATTTGCAAATGCGGCTCTAACAAACCCCTTGGTTTTTGTTAACCATTCCCCGGTCCAAACTTGCTGACTAGTGTAACCGGTGTACATCCATGCACGATCACTCATATTGACTTCCCACTGGACACACAAGAAATATATACATAATTAAGCAAACCATATCCATCAGTTAATGGAGTTTGTCAGTTTTATTACGTCCATGCAACCTACACGCTAATAGGTAAAGATAGGTCCTAATCCCACCCGAGTATGTGTAGATCAGGTTCGTTTTCCCATGCTCTACTGACGATCCGACGCAAAATTTTGGCACCACCTCCCCGCTGTTCTCCTGATACACATCTCGACAATAAGCAGAGAGAATGTGTACCCGGAGAACAACAGGGAGGCACTGACGAAATTCTGCATTGGATCCGGATCTGAGCATATGGGAAAACGAACCCAATCTACACATACTCGGGCTATCCATGGATAATGTTGGACAATTCAAAAGAATCACGATTATAAATATGCAAATGCATGCATATTTATAGATGTAACCCTTTCGAACGGGAGATGCATAGTGGTTACGCATACTGATGGTTGACACCTATAGCTAGCAAGTTTCATCGCGAGATGTCATTTGTGCTCACCAACGAACGCAGGGCCGGAGCTCGTCGAACACTAGACCCTCGCAGCGATGAAATAACTACACATTTAAATCCAAATATGAGTAACATGGCGACCCCCTAACCCGCTCGTCCCTGGGTAAACTAAATAGCAACTACCATCAGTGCAAGTTACATGAGGCTGTCGGCGTTGAACACTAGATCCACATCCCACAAGTGAAGCCGGCGCCCGACGTCCCACAACAATAGTTCTGGTGGACGATGACGGTCGAACACCTTGGCGAATTTTTTTGGCAGCCTCTACGATGAGGATTAAACCCAAGTTTTGAAATTTCAAACAACCAAACCGACTTGAGTCAGTTTGGGTGTTTCAAGTTTCAAGACTTGCCTTCTAATCGTCATCGCAGAGGCTGCCAGACAAATTCGCAATGGTGTTCGACCGCCATCGACGCCGAGAACAGTTGCTTTGGGACGCCGGACGTTGGCGTCACTTGTGGGACGTGGATGTAGTATTCGACACCGACGGCCACATGTACCTCGCACCAACGATACTTGCTATTTAGGGTTCCATCGACACTGAGGAACCCCCTAACCCGCTCGTCCCCGGGCGCCCTCTTTTCCTACTTCTTTTTTTCATCTTCAACTTCTACTTCTTTTTTTCATCATCTTCTTCTTCTACTACTTATTGTTCTTTTTTCTTCTTCTTCTTCTTCCTCTTCTTCTTTTTCTTTCTTTTTTCATCTTTCTTGATTATTCTTAAACACAGGAAAAAAACCTAAACAAAACTATAAACTAAATGTAACCTAAAATAAACTAAACTAACCTAAACTAAACTAACCTAAACTAAACAAATATAAACTAAATCTAGAAAACAAAAAAACTCACCACGATGAGGGCGGGCGGAGGTGGGCAGGGCAGCGGTGCGGCAGCGGCGGCTTGGGACGGGCGGGCGGTGCGGCGGCCGACGACTCGACGGGCGGCGGCGCGGGGTGGGCGGGTGTAGCGCGGCCAGGCGGCGGCTCGTCTGGCGGCGACGGCTCGACACAGGGGGCTGGGCGGCCGACGACGGGTGGCGTGGCGGGCGGCTCGGTCGCGCGGGCGGGCGGGCAGCGGCCGGGCGGCGGCAGGGGTGACGGGTCGGGGCGGCTCGGGCAGGGAGAGAGAGGGAATGGACAGATCGGGCGCGGGCGCGGCCCCTTATCTGCTAGGTCACAGCTCTTTGTCGTCTACCAGCAGACGGCAAAGAGCGTACCTAGTGGGGTGGGGCCAGGGGGAAACGGACGAACTAACGTCCATCTTCTTTGCCATATGCTGACGGACGGCAAAGATGTTTTGCCGTCAGCCAGCAGACGGCAAAGAAGATGGCCGTTAGGTCGCCCCCGTACGCCCGCCACCCACCCTCTTTGTTGTCAGCTAGCTGACGACAAAGACATGCTGATGGCAAAGCCATCCTTTGCCGTCTGCTGCCTCTTTGCCGTCAGTTTTCTGGTGGCTGATGGCAAAGCCTTTCTTTGTCTTCTGCTAGCTGATGGCAAAGAAGTGGCAGACGGCAAAGAAGTGGATTCCAGTAGTGATATAAGAGTTTCAATACGTGGTCATGTTCATAATATTGGGCAAAACCCTCCAAAATCATTTATGTCCATTTCAAGTATTTGAAATGTTTCTACAAGAAATATTTTCAAATAAATCCAGGAAAAATCTAGCAAGTCACATATGCATAATAGGATGACATTGCAGAGTTTCAGCTCAATCCAAATTGTTTTGGATCACAAAAGTGCCCCAAAACCATCTCTGTTCAGGTTCAAATTTGAACAACTTTACATTGCCAACTTATTCGAAATGCCCCCAAACTTTTTGGTCATGCTCACAAGCCCAAATGATGATACTACACCAAATGGTGCATCAAGGGGAATGGTTTTGCAAGACTAGATCTTGGTGAATGCATTTCTATTGATTTCTAGGGTTTACAAAAGTTGCATTGGCAACTTTGCCCAAATGAGCTCAAAATTGGTGGAAGGACCTAATTATATGTGCCATTTCAACCTGTGGAGTCTCATGCCAAATGGACTCCATTTCCTTGCCCTAACCAGCAACAAACACCTTCTGCAAAATTTCCAAAACCACCTTTTTGACCACTTCCACTAATCTCCATGACCCTATCGTTTTACCACAGCTGCCCCTGGTCACCTCCTACCTCCAATAACTCTCCTCCTTCATCAGCTCAATTATTTGGGGGGTAAAACCCACCTCTTTCTCTCTGTTTTCACCCATGGTAACACCTCTTTTCTCTCCCATTTCTATATGCAGCACCCCACCTAGTTCCTATCCACTCTAGAGCATCCAAGAAAGCTCCAAGACACAAGAGGACATGCCCCTGGCCTTTTAAAAATGGCATGCCGGCCATTTGCACGCTCCAGAGCACGCTACAATGTGGCCAGGAACTATAGCCGCCCTCTGCCAAGCACCTCCGGCCACCTCGGCTCTCCCCCGCGTGCCAGGAGGACCACCTCGACGTTCGCAGCACGGCACGCCTCTGTCCCCCTCCTCCTTCTCTCTCCTCTCGCCCTACCACGCACGCGCGACGACCGCCCGAGCACACCAGTGAGCGTGCTCACACGTGCGGCCCCTCTGGCCCCTCCTGCGCCCTCTCTCTTCTTTCCCTCGCTCTGGACCGAACCCACGAGCACCCCAGACATGCCCACGCGTGACCCCATGACCCACAACAACGGCAACGACTTCGTCGGCGCACGGGTCTACGGTGAGCCGTGGCTCGGCTACTTAAAGGCCGCCCCGAGGCTCTACCTCACCACCACTCGCTCCTACCCACTCCAAATCAGCCCCCTGTGCCCTCAGCTCTCCTCCAGGAGCACCCGAGCTCGAGATCAAGCTCGAGCTCCACCGCTTCGGCTCGCCGGAGTTCGCGAGGTACAGGCCTTCCCCGCTGCTCCTCTGCCTCAATCTGGAACCCCCGAACACCACTGATTGTTTCCCCTGTTTCCCCTCTTTGTAGCTGCCGAAAATGGCCGGAACCACCACCGCCCGAAGCTCCTCTGCCGCGTGACCTTGTCGCCGGCGAACCAGGCCACCCCGGCGACCAACTCCACCTCCACCTGAACGGCAACACGACGTGGAGTCGATCACTGCCCTCCGTTTTCCTCGCCATGGCCTGCATCTTCGCTGGCGAGCTCGCTTGCGCCACTGTCATGGGGTTAGGGATGACAGGCGGGCCCCGCCTGTCAGCCTCTCATGTCCCTCGCCTCTCTCTCTACCGTCTGGGGCCCGCCAGTCAGGTTTGCATCTGGCACGCATGCCGCCCAGACTCGCCTAGGTCTTTTCCCACTTGGCTCCCTCTTGTCTTTTGGCTGTTACAGGCCCAAAGGATCCATTTCTTTTTCTTTTTTGGGAGATTTCCAAAAATTCCACAGGATTAAGTATTAACCCAAATGCAATAATTCCAGTTGCTAAATTCTTGTAAAAATCCCACCTATTTAATGGTATAACTTTCACTCATGTCCAAACAACTTTTATGTACTGTTCAAATTTATATTCAAATTTGAGCAATTTAATCTCTGTTTGAAAATCATTTCTCCCATTCTGCTACACCAAATCCAAAACTAGGAATTTTCTCCTTCTTAGTTTTCAGCCTAGTATTTAACAAAAATGAGTTGACATTTTTCTGAGCACTTTGGTTTTTCTGTTTTATTATTGCCTTATTTTTTTCTCGTTATTATTTTGCGACGATAGATTGCGTTGCTGACGAAGGAGTTGGACCAGAAAGCTTTGAAGACCCAGAAGACTTTGCTGAGCCAGGCAAGCATCCCTTTGACCATGTCTAAGAAACCCTTTTTATGCATGTCATATGGCACTTTTATTGCTTGCATCGAAGTCATGATGATGTGGTGACCACTTGAGGTGGTCTGCCTCCGTTGCTTTTCTCATTGACACTTGCATGATGCATGGCCCTACCTTTCTATGAGGGTTATGCGAGTGGGTGTAGTTAGGATGCTAAGTAGCTGCTACGCTAATGGGATGGGTATATGCATGGTGAAGGAAACCAAGTTGTTTTCAAGGACTTGTCAAAAAACCCGTCGGGTGCCACTAATGCCCGAGGGAGATGGTGAGCTAGGTTACCGCTTGATAAAGAAGTGGTGTACCGAAGCTAGTTGTGTGAGAGTGTTTTCGAAAATGGATTAGATTTAAGATTTGTCAACTGTCCCAGCCTTACATGTGCAATCACTCTACCCTTATATGGGAAAGGGCATTATTGATTACCTAGGTCGATACTAGCATGGTGCCCACATTACTAGTGACGGGGGTGACATGAGGTCACTCTCGGGACGGGGTCGGTATTTCAATGAGATAGCAATCATTTGCTGTGGGAGTCGACTTTTACGATTCGACTACGAACGTGTGAAGACGTCGCGCCTTAGCAATCTCTAAACCAACTTCTGAGGGATTATTGACCACGCTGGAGCATGATTAACCTGACCACGAGGGTCTATTTCCTGCGAGCAAACGAAGAACAAGCAAGAAACGGAGATTGCAATCTAGATATTGCGAATAAAAGAGGAAAGCTTTATTAATGAAGGTGGCGTTCTGTGACGCCTTTGTCTGGTTGTTGAACACAAATGAAGTACGCGAAGTTGCAGCTATGGCGAACTTTTAATCTAAACAAAACCCAAAGTCTAAACGGTGCCGTAAGGGCTATATATATGCAGGAAGAGGAGGGGAATTTCGTGGCCCCTGGGGGATGAGTCCGAAACCAACCCCATGTCTTGTTTCCCCACACATACGGACTCTAAAAACAGCCTATACTCAAGTATTTCAAAATTACATGGGCCTGGCCCAGTAATAAGGTGACGCAGCACCTATAATAGCCTCTGCACGAAATTTATGAAGTGGCATCTTGTATATTTCGTCCAAGGCTTCATGCACTCATTACGGTGGCTTCAAAGTCCTGAAATCATCACTTGTAACTCCGTTCTTGTTCCCCTTGCGCATGCCATCATATCCATGCTTGGTCTTGCTCCAGTGTTCATCCCTCTTATCCATGCCACGCCCTTTATTTGTAAGCAAAACCAATGTATCCAATTTAGGCAGCATCATATTCTCATGAACATTAGAATCATTACCAAGAAACGAAAGTACCTGATAATTTAATTGGCATGCGCGAGCTCTAGTAATTGGTCCAATATATGTAGTAGTAGGGGTTGTGGGTGTAACAATGGTATTGATGTCCTCATCATCCTCCCCTTCTTGAAATGAAGTCGTCCTCGACGGAAGCTCATCTTCCTCACCCAAATAAGGCTTCAAATCTGCAATGTTAAAAGTGGGACTAACCCCAAAATCTGTAGGAAGCTCAAGTTTATATGCATCATCATTTATTTTCTCTAACACCTTAGAAGGACCATCAGCACGTGGCATTAGCTTTGATTTGCAAATTAGGAAACCTATCCTTACGCAAATCTAACCAAACAAGATCTCCAGGTGCAAAGACAACATGTTTTCTACCCTTATCTCCAGCAAGTTTATATTTAGCATTCATACGCTCAATGTTTTCCTAAGTTAACTCATGCATTTTTAAGATCAATTCAGCAGGTTGTTTAGCATCAAAATTAACCTTCTCCGAAGATGGAAGAGGCAACAAATCAATGGGTGCACGAGGTACGAAACCATACACAATTTCAAAAGGGCACATCTTAGTAGTAGAATGCAATGAACGATTATAAGCAAATTCAATATGAGGCAAGCATTCTTCCCACATTTTCTTATTATTCTTCAAAACAGCCGTAAGCATAGTAGACAATGTTCTATTGACTACTTCAGTTTGACCATCAGTTTGGGGGTGACAGGTAGTACTAAAAAGCAGTTTAGTCCCCAACTTAGCCCATAAACATCTCCAAAAGTGGCTAAGAAATTTAGTATCACGATCTGAAACAATAGTATTTGGCACACCATGCAAGCGAATAATTTCACGAAAGAACAAATCGGCAACATTAACAACATCATCCCTTTTATGACATGGTATAAAGTGTGCCATTTTCGAGAACCTATCCACGACAAAAAATATGCTATCCCTCCCCTTCTTTGTTTGAGGTAAACCTAAAACAAAGTCCATAGATATATCCTCTCAAGGAACACTAGGTACAGGCAAAGGCATATATAAACCATGAGGATTGAGTCGTGACTTAGCTTTTTGACTTATCTTTCAATACCGTGAAGGCTTCTTCCTGTGCGGTACCCCAAACAAAAGGCACATTCTTCTTTGTAAGCTCATTGAGAGGTGCAGCAATGGTGCCAAAATCTCTCACAAAACGCCTATAGAAACCAGCGAGTCCAAGAAAACTCCTCACTTGTGTGACCGTTTTGGGCTGTGGCCAACTCTCAATAGCTTCAATCTTGGCTTTATCAACTTCAATTCCCTGTGGAGTAACAACATAGCCAAGAAAAGATACTCGGTCGGTGCAAAAGGTGCACTTCCCAAGGTTACCAAACAAACGTGCATCACGTAGAGCAATAAAAACAACACGTAAATGTTTGAAATGTTCTTCCAAAGATTTGCTATAAATCAGTATATCATCAAAATAGACTACCACAAATCGTCCAATGAAAACATGTAAAACTTCGTTCATTAGTCTCATGAAAGTACTAGGTGCATTAGTTAACCCAAAAGGCATGACTAACCACTCATATAAACCAAACTTAGTTTTAAATGTTGTTTTCCATTCATCTCCAAATTTCATACGAATTTGATGGTATCCACTACAAGAATCAACTTTGGAGAATATTGTAGAGCCACTCAATTCATCAAGCATATCATCTTGCCTAGGAATTGGATGACGATAACGAATAGTAATATTATTAATGCCTCAATCAACACACATACGCGACGTACCATCCTTTTTAGGCACTAGTATAATAGGAACAACACAAGGACTAAGAGATTCGCGTATATAACCTTTGTCGAGCAGCTCATGTACTTGACGCATAATTTCCTTCGTCTCCTCTGGATTGGTACGGTATTGTGCACGGTTGGGTAGCGATGCACCGGGAATTAAGTCAATTTGATGCTCAATCCCTGGAATAGGCGGTAATCCCGGTGGCACGTCTTGTGGGAATACGTCAGCGAACTCCTGCAAAATGTTAGTGACAGCAGGGGGCAAAGAGGAAGGCACGTCCTCGAAAGAAAATAATGCCTCTTTGCACACAAAGGCATAGCAAACAGATTTGCTAAAATCTAGCTCATCAATATCAGATTTGGTGGCAAGTAAACATGCACTTTTCAATTTAATTTCAGAAGCAACACTAGATGGTTTATTATTAGGCTTCATTTGTTGCTCAAATTCTTTTGCCACAATCTGATTTTCACTCTTATTTTTCTCCTTTTTTGCTTTATTAGCTCTATTAATATCATCTTTCAAAATGGAATCAGGAGTCATAGGAAGCAAAGTAATATTTTTATCCTTATGAACAAGAGTATACTGATTGTTCCTACCATGGTGTACAAAATTTTTATGAAATTGCCATGGTCTACCAAGTAATAAGGAACATGCTTGCATAGGTACCACATCACAATCAACATAATCAGCATATGTAGAGATACTAAAATGCACACGGATAGTATGTGTTACCTTAACCTTGCCGCTGTTGTTGAACCATTGGATCTAGTAAGGATGTGGATGTGGTCTTCTGGTGAGAGATAGCTTCTCTACCATCTCCATGCTAGCCAAGTTGTTGCACCTCCCTCCATCTATGATGACGCGAATAGAACGTTCCTTCACAACTCCCTTTGTATGGAACAAATTATGCCTCTGATTTTGCTCAGCTTGTGTAACCTGCACACTCAGAACACGTTGAGCAACCAAACATTCATACCTGTCAGCATCTTCAGGAGCCATGTATTGCGTCTCATGATCAGAATCATCTCCACTGTGTTCTTCATGTGTAATAAGAGCCAAAGTCTCCTCATCATAGTCACCAGCGGACTCATACCCACCATCCTCGGTAGCAATCATCACACGCTGAGATTTATATTCTCTCGCATAATGACCTCTTCCCTTACAATGACGACAAATAATATCACTTGTGTGGCCTGTTGATGCCATGGAAGAAGAAGAGCTCTGTGCAGGCCCGGCAGGTGTGCTCTTGGCAGATAGTGATGGTTGTGCCTGCTTTATTGTATCATGGTTGGAGGTGGCACCTGATGGAGGTGATGGTGCAGTGGAAGTAGAGGATGCACGTGGTGTCCATGATGAAGGTCGACCTGCAGAAAAGTTAGTTCGCGCCAATGCCTGTCGATCCTGCACTTCACGTTCAGCTTTACAAGCAAGATGGAATAGACAAGTGATATTATTATAATCCTTATACTCTAGAATGGTCTGAATCTCTCTATTTAATCAACCCATAGATTGTGCAAGCATAGCTTCATTATCCTCAACAATACCGCATCTAATCATGCCAGTTTGTAATTCCTGATAATATTCCTCTACATAATTTTTTCCTTGTCTTAAACGCTGCAATTTTTGAAGTAATTCACGTTGATAATATGATGGAACCCAACGAGTACGCATAGCAGTTTTCAAAGTAGCCCAAGTAGTTGGAATATTATTCGGATATAATCTACGATGTTCAGACCACCACACACAAGCAAAACTAGTGAAAGCACAAAGTGCAGCAGCAACACGTCTCTCCTCGGGATATTCCAAACATGTAAAACGTTGTTCGGTTTCTAACTCCCAAGTAAGATATATATCAGGAACATATCTACCCTCAGATGGTGGAATATTCAATTCCAGTTTAGGAAGATGGTCATGATCTCGTACCTGAGGGAGAGCCCTACCATTGTGATTATTTGCATGTGGACGACCTCGTGGTTGTGGTGCTGGTGGTTGCACGTAGTTCTGATTTTGATCAACCTCATCCTTTTAATCTCCCGCATAATCATCCTCCTCCACATCAGCAGCAGGAGCCACAGAAGTATCAACAGCAGCTCCAGAAATTTGGCCAGGCTGAAGAGGGACACGGCTCGCTCGGCGGAGGGCTGTTTCGCGACGTGGAGGTTGTTGTTGCAGAGGTGTGGCAGGTGCAGCCGGTGGTGGAAGACGCGCAAGCAGTTCATTAAATCTGTTATCGAGCTTTGTTTCGAACGTCTTCTCAAGGCCACTGATCTTCTCCATGGCCTCTTCAAAATTGTTCAGCACATCTTGCACCTGTTCAGTCATCATTTGCTGAAACTTATCATGAAGCTCCTTGTTCGTTAAGTTCTCCCAGTCAATCTCGTCGGCTTGTGATCCTGGCATGGTTAGCAGCAATAGAAACACACAAGAATATGATCCTACAGACTACTAACAAGTGGTGGTGGTGGTGGGTATCACAAATCCGTCAAGCAAATCTCAAATTCTTACCAGTTCTTACCCAGCAGCAGGCGGTGATCGGCAACCGATGTAGTCAAAAACTCTCAACGCTTGGATAGAGTGATTACCAGGGAGAGTCAAAAGCACGATGTAAATGTATGTGGAGCTGGGAAGGCTTATAATATGGTAGCAAAAAGGGTCAGCAATAATAAATTCAGATATGCAAAGTTGAATAAGCGCTCAACGACGGTCTTCAGGTTGGTCCTAGGCTAGACCGTGCTAGAGACGCGAGCCTAGAACACTAACAAAATCACGGTGCTGCACGTAAAAAAGGGAGGAGCACACTCTGAATTTTTTTCTCTTTTTTTCCTTTTTTTGCACTTTTTTCCTCTCTTTTTTCCTCCGCAACAATTTTTTTTCGAAAAAGTCTACAAATGGCCTAAAAACTGCCTAGCCAGAATTTCCAGACTTAGTTTTTATTAAACTGGAACTAATTTTCTACTGCAGGTAACACGGAAGTTTGGGAGTCCTTCTCTGTCACGACTCGGAGTATGGCGTGATCTGGAAATCCAAAACAGAGTAACAAAATACTGGACTCAGAATAGGACTGGTGGCGGAGATGAATATGGTGGAACTCGGACTGATGGTGGAGATGAATCTAGTGGAACTCAGACTGGTGGTGGAGAAGAATCTGGTGGAACTCGGACTGGCGTGATGGCGGCGGATATGTGGTGGCGTATATGGATTCAGATTGGCGGTGAATATGTGGCGGTGGTATATGGCAGCGGTAATGAAGTTGGTGCGGTGGTGGTATATGGCAGTAGCGATGATGATGATGCGGTGGTGATATATTGCAGCGGCGACGTGACAACCTGTGAACAGAACTCGAAGCTCTAAAGGACTAGACGCTAAGACCAGCAACTTGACACGATGATGCAACCGCAAATTCAACAAAGCAAATACAGAAAAGATTATGCAAAGGCTCAGATTGGTTCGGATAGGATGAACTAACCCTAATTGTTTTTGGCTTTTTCGTTGACTATAGGTATGAAGAACAAACTCTATCTAAACTACGAAAAACTGTAAAATCTCACCGAGCAACCTGGAAATCTGATACCACTTGATAGAGGCGAAGGTGTCCCTATGTTTCGATGAGATAGCAATCGTTTTCTGTGGGAGTCGACTTTTACGATTCGACTACGAACGTGCGAAGATGCCGCGCCTTAGCAATCGCTAAACCAACTTCCGAGGGGTTATTGACCACGCCGGAGCACGATCAACCTGACCACGAGGGTCTATTTCCTGCGAGCAAACGAAGAACAAGCAAGAAACTGAGATTGCAATCTTTATGTTGCGAATAAAGAGAGGAAAGCTTTATTAATGAAGGTGGGGTTCTGTGACGCCTTTGTTTGGTCGTTGAACACAAAGGAAGTACGTGAAGTTGCAGCTATGGTGAACTTTTAATCTAAACAAAACCCATAGTCTAAACGATGCCCTAAGTGCTGTATATATGGAGGAAGAGGAGGGGAATTTCATGGCCCCTGCGGGAGGGGTCCGAAACCAACCCTATGTCTTGTTTCCCCACACATACGGACTATAAAGACAGCCTATACTCAAGTATTTCGAAATTACATGGGCCTGGCCCAGTAATAAGGTGACGCAGCACCTATAATAGCCTCTGGACGAAATTTATGAAGTGTCATCTTGTATATTTCGTCCAAGGCTTCATGCACTCATTATGGCGGCTTCAAAGTCCTGAAATCATCACTTGTAACTCTGTTCTTGTTCCCCTTGCGCATGCCATCATCTCCATGCTTGGTCTTGCTCCAGTGTTCATCCCTCTTATCCATGCCACGCCCTTCATTTGTAAGCAAAACAAATGTATCCAATTTAGGCAGCATCATATTCTCATGAACATTAGAATCATTACCAAGAAACGAAAGTACCTGATAATTAAATTGGCGTGCGCGAGCTCTAGTAATTGGTCCAATATATGTAGTAGTAGGGGTTGTGGGTGTAACAACGGTATTGATGTCCTCATCATCGTGCCAGGTAGGGTGGCCATGACTATTTTTATAGGGCACCGGACACACCGTTGGTACCCCATGCTTGTGGTATGTGATGAATATGGGAGCGAGGCTCCACAATTTTAAGATGTGAAATGTTGGGCAAGGGGGTTACTACCAATCGATTGGACTCTATGTTAGTGTCGTTTAGGGAAAGATAGTGATCGGGTGCTTACCTCGGGTACTTGAGGTGCCGCGGGTCGTGGATGACACGGAAGTTCCCCGGATCTTGTGGGTAAAGTGCGCAACCTCTGCAGAGTGTAAAACTCTTCGAATAGCCATGTCCACGGTCAAGGACAGTTGGGCGGTGCTTCTTAAACTATGTCCAGAGTTTTATGAACCACATGTGTGCGTGTTGATGAAGCTAATTGGGTTAAGTCAGATGACTTGACAAGATGATCAAGTTGGATTGGTGTCCAACTCTGCTTATATTGATGTCTGCAACTTGTCCATACGGATATCTGTAATCCCATGATGCATACTTTACATGTTGATAGATCATGTCATTGCACTCAAAACTAGCTTTCTGCAAACTACCTACTTAGTGCTATATCATTTCATTATTGTTCCTTGTTCCAATCATGGGTTGCTTGCGAGAACATTCAAAGTACTCATTGGCTCGCCACTGGTTATTTAATTGGCCAGGCATGGAAGAACAGGTGTTCGAAGAAGAGTTCTTTGGAAACGAACATGCGAATTAGGGCGTTTCCCAGTCAGAATGCCTGTAGGGTTATGGTAGATGGCATGAGTTCTACTTATCGACGAAGATTTCTGCTGCTTAAGTATATTTGGTATTCAGCCCTTGGGGCTTTATCTATGTAAGACTTGACCATAATGGTCATAATTTGTGTATGACGGTATGTATGGATGTAAGACTCTTGTTATTCAGCTTCTGTGTGTTTAGTGAGCATTGATATCTGGGATCACTTTACACGTGCATTCGGTGATCACGACTTATGCGTCAAGGTCCCCACATAGCTGGTATCAGAGCCATCCTGACTATAGGAAGCCTTAGTTAGCATGGTCGTTAGTTAGGTTAAAACTATTTTCAAAACTATTAATAACTTTGAAAAACTATCTACACTTCTCTTCCCTTCTGAGTTTTTCAAAAACTAAGATATATTTTCCTTATTGATCTCTCCCCCTTCAACACTTTTGCAAATGGTCGCTAGTACCTTTAAGCCCCTGACCACTTGATTCCCTTTAATCCTCGTGGGTAACCGAGAAGGAAGACGTCTTGCCAGGCATTCACCCACACCTTCTGAACACAAGCTTGGCGACACCACGACAAGATGGAAAATGCCTTCTCAATGATTGAAGAAACCAAGACTCGGAAGATGGTGACCCCTTTGAATTTACCCCAGGATGATGCAACCTTGTCCTATGACGATCAGGGTGTAAGATATGAAGTATCATGATATACATCGCTAATAGAGCAATCATGTCCTTACCGTTGTTGTATCGGCAACCACCGGTGGATGGGAACCTCACCATTTCGTCTACCTCACTATAGTGAGCAGGAAAATGGTTCTCTTCATCCCCCGCTCTTGGTGTCGATGTTGTCATCAACGTAACTGACATGTTGGACCTCTACTATGCCTTGTTAATGTCATTGCATAAAGGATTACCTACTTGGTACCATCGACGCCTTAGAAGACAAAAAGGGATGATTAAGAAGACAACAGAAGACCAAGTCAATGCCTTCTAGGAGGAGCCACCTTCACCCCATCACTTCAACAGGCGAGAAGTTGTTGAAGAATCTTCAGGCTCGATCCGGATTGTTTCATCGAACAACTACAAGAGACGTAGCAACACCCGAGGAAAACCCATAAGACTGCACGAGGCACGGAGCAAAGCACGACTACTGAATCCGAGAACCCCTAGGGTAGGATGAGTCGTGTACCCCCTATCCGCAGTTGAGTCCGTATGATGGTTCGAATAGAACCATGATTGTGTGTTGCTTGTTTTTATTTGTTTGTGTTTTGATATAAGTCACACTTTTCCCCTAGGCAACAAGTACACGACTATATCACCTGCCTTATTTTGTTGTTTTTGTTTGGCCCTTCCGGCACTTGTTTGTTTGCACTTGCACTACAGAACCCCCATTTAGGCATCCCCCCTCTATGCTACTTTTCCCTCTCATCTCTCTCCTCAACTAAAGACAAGCAAGACAAGATGCACGAAGGATTCCACCTCGGCGACCAATAAGCACTGAAGACTTTTGCTATAGCCTCCTCGACCAAGTGAAACCCCGTAGAGTTATGTTTAACCCTCCAGACTAGGAACCCATTCCTAGACCCTTCAAGACTTCATGAGATACCCCAGCTCGAGTCCTTAACCATGTGCTTAACCCATAGAATTGCAGGAGAGCCAGTTAAGCCTCTGTAAACCTTGCACAGCCCTGGGATCATAATGGAACTAGTGGACATAGTGAACGAGCACATTATCATCCTCATATAGCACAAGAACTGATGATGCCATAGGGAAGACCAGTTTGAGGATATAGGAGTAGAGGACAAATGACTTGATGAGTTTATCTCAATGACTTTGAGGAATCATCTCAGACTATCTGATGGATTATGATGCTTTCATATTGGTAGATGAACTTGGAGGGATCATGATTATAAATTAGCATAGCATTCATTACCCCCTGAGTAAACTGGATTTAGTAATTCTGATCGCAAGCTGGAATTCTTGGAGGAATAGGGATTTGTCATAGCCATGCGATATTGATAGGAGATAGTTGATATTACAATAATGACTTGGGGGAAGTGTAGAAATTCTTGTTGGACATGAGATTTGGATTAAATAGGTGATCCTAGTGGAGTATAGGGGGTGAGTAAGTCTACATGGTTTGGAGTAAATTGGATTTAGACTGATGATCTCGATCATGATACCATGTTTCTCGGTGAACAATAAACTAGGAGATTGGGTTAATTGTCAGAGTTGATTTAGGGTTCTATATAAGCTTGACCTTGGAGTTTACTTGACCATGATAATGGAAATTGGTGGACTGGCTATAGTAAGGTAGCCCTTTCAAGTATTTGGGACATTAGAAGATCATGTGGAACACCATAGACATTGGATTTGTAGAATTAATGAATTATGTAGTTAATGGGCTTTTGGAGTTGATTCATAGGAAAGGAAACTAGATCTTGCAGTGGCATACGACGTGTTTCCTTAGGATAGAGATGCACTATCTTTGACCTTGGAAGAATAGGCTGAGCACTTGGATTGTGATCTTTAATTCAAGCTTAGTAGCTTTGCATTTTCTACCCCTGGATTTGTCCATAGATACGAGTTTGGGAATAGTTGTCATGTATGATTTTGTTAGACCTCCCCTCGGAAGTCACGAGGATATGAATGACATGAGTGATGATTGGAGTTTACCTATATAGGAAGATGCTTTCGGTGGTATAGAGTGATTTGTTCAGAAGACTAGATAGAACAATTGGCATCTCAGGAACCGTGCTTAAGGATAAGATGATAAACGTTCACCCACACACTAGAATCCTTGACACCCTTAAACCCTACCAAGCCACAACATGGTCGGATCATGACAATGGGTTTTGGCTCTAGGTTAAGAAAACCCTCGTCAATACTCAACCGTTACCACCACCAATACCCCAACCTACCCAATATAACCCATGAACAGAGTCTTCATAGGATACTGACAAGTTGGGTGTCATCATTATTTGATGACATACTTGTCTACCCGACGGAAGAAGAGCCACAAGTCAGAGGACATTTGTAGACCATCATATCAACGAAGAAGGACTATACCAACCACCGTCGTCAAGAAGTGAACTTCCTCGTCGAAGACCATGTGTCTCTTCAAGCCACTTCTTTCAAAGGAACACAACATATTCAAGTCAAAGTGAAGCTCACACCAAGATTATCAACCCCCTTCGAGATCACTACGAGACGATTGAAGAGTAGACGACTACCAGCTGGAGTTACCACCTGAGTTACCCATTGTGCACAACGTTCTCCATGCGTCACAGCTCTGGAAGTGCTTCTAACTTCCTAACTAAACTGATCTCTACAAGGACATCAATCACCGAGCCATTGACATCTAGCCTAACCCGACTTACGCAAGAGATCCTTAGCAACCAGGATCAAGCAGAACGTCGTACACGAAGCCATGCCCTCAAGCACTCAAAGGGTTCAATGGAGCACTACTCGGAAGCAGAAGCAATATGAAGAAGTGAAGACTACCCCAGATCCAAGTTTTTGTATTCTTTTCCACGCCTAGTTTTGGAATCTCGGGGACGAGATTCTTGTAATGGGGGTAGGTCTATCACACCCTGATTTTCATGCCACAACACTTAAGCTAATTAATCATGACAAAATGTGGTTTGACAAAAACTTTTGAGTGTTTTGGTCTTTGTTTAATTGGAATTGGTTTGTTGTTTTCAAGTGCTCTTTAAAGTCAACACAACTCCACCTTCTATACTTCATCCCCTTGCTCCAAAATTCTGCCAAATGATCATACCATGTGTACAGAAGAGTATAGTATTTTCTTAAAAAAATAATTTGGCCAAATAGTATTTTCAAAAATTAGTTTTCCAAAAACCTCTGAATTGAGATTTGCACTGCAAGTACTTAATTTGGGGTGTGAAAAATCTTTCAAAAGGTATATTTGAAACCTATTAGGTATGGACCTCCCATAAACCACAAAAAAATAATTTTAAAAGTTAATTTCCTATTTTATGCAAAGTATTTTTCTTAAGGCCAGAAATGGTCTTTAATAGGTTAAAATTATTTTAAAGCTTCAAAAATATTTGAGAAAAATCAGGGGAACTCAGTGGACATATATTTTCCATATATAAGAGTTTAAACACATGGTCATGTTCAAAATATTGGGCAAAACCCTCGTCTTCGTCCCATCCACCTTGAGCGGCCCCATTCTTCACGCGAAGTACGGGTATCTGTGGGGGCGGCCCGTTGAGAAAGGGCATGGGGCGCCTGTAGTTTACGAGGTGGGTGAGGTGGATCCCCCTAATTCTTATCGGTTCCTTACCGCTTACTTCATCCGCGGCCTCTGTCCCCCCTTGTCTGATTTCTTTGAGGCGATTATGAACCTCTATGGGTTCCATCTCCTCGATTTCATGCCAAGTGCAATGGCGACTATGGCCATCTTTGCGCATTTGTGCAAGAATTTCATCGGAGTGATTCCCAGTGTGGATCTGTTCTGGCATTACTTCGTCCCGAGGGTCGAGAGCAAAGTCAACCGCTCCGGAATCATCAGCTGGATGCCGCGCTCGCCAAGGAAGACATGGGATTACCTCCCTGGGTACCAGCGCGAGAGGTGGGATGAATGGAGACAAGATTGGTGCTGGATCCAGGACAAGGAAGCCCCTAGTTCTGCGAAGCATGGCAGGAGTTCGTCGAGCGCGACAAGGATTGGAGCTTGAGAGGGCTCACTGAGGATAGGCTGCGGCTGGCAATCAACAGGATCGTCTCCAATGTATCTATATTTTTTGATTGTTCCATGCTATTATATTATCAATCTTGGATGTTTTATAATCATTTTATAGTCATTATATATATATTTTGGTACTAAACTGTTGACATAGTGCCAAGTGCTAGTTGTTGTTTTCTCCATGTTTTTTACACAGGAAATCAATATCAGACGGAGTCCAAATTCCACGAAACTTCACGGAGAATTTTTATGGGCCAGAAGGAACACAATGGGCCCTGGCTGCACCTGGGGGGGTGCCCCGAGGGGGGCACAACCCACTAGGGCACGCCAGGAGGCCCAGACGCGCCCTGGTGGGTTGTGCCCATCTCGTGTGCCCTGGACCGCCTCTTTGCTCTATAAATACCCCAATATTTCCAGAACCCTAGAAGCGTCGACGAATTATTCATCCAGCCGCCGCAGAGTCTAGAACCACCAGATCCAATCTAGACACCGTCTCGGATGGGGTTCACCACCTCCATTGGTGCCTCTCCAGTGATGAGTGAGTAGTTCTTTGTAGACCTTCGAGTCCGTAGTTAGTAGCTAGATGGCTTTCTCTCTCTCGCTGGATTCTCAATACAATGGTCTCTTGGAGATCCATATGATGTAACTCTCTTTGCGGTGTGTTTGTTGGGATCCGATGAACTTTGAGTTTATGATCAGATCTATCTTTTTATATCCATGAAAGTTATTTGAGTTTCTTTGATCTCTTATATGCTTGATTGCTTATAACCTCGTATTTCTTCTCCGATATTTGGGTTTTGTTTGGCCAACTTGCTCTATTTATCTTGCAATGGGAAGAGGTGCTTTGTAGTGGGTTCGATCTTACGGTGCTCATCCCAGTGACAAAAAGGGAAATGCCACGTATGTATCGTTGCTACTAAGGATAAAAGGATGGGGTCTATCTCTACATAGATAGATCTTGTCTACATCATGTCATCATTCTTATTGCATTACTCCGTTTTGCCATGAACTTGATACACTAGATGCATGCTGGATAGCGGTCGACGTGTGGAGTAATAGTAGTAGATGCAAGCAGGAGTCGGTCTACTAATCTTGGACATGATGCCTATATAATGATCATTACCTGGATATCGTCA
The DNA here is from genome assembly GCA_021605205.1 of Aegilops longissima. NCBI lineage: Eukaryota > Viridiplantae > Streptophyta > Magnoliopsida > Poales > Poaceae > Aegilops > Aegilops longissima. The sequence continues at coordinate 399,499,909 of CM038682.1, forward strand.
TGATTATTCGAAGTTCTATCAATTGACCAACGGTAATTTGTTCACCCACTGAGGGAGTCCTGGATTAGGGGGTGTCCGGATAGCCGGACTACCATCATCAGCCGAACTATCATTGGCCGGACTATCATCATCGACCGGACTCCAAGACTATGAAGATACAAGATTGAAGACTTCACCCCGTGTCCGGATGGGACTTTCCTTGGCGTGGAAGGCAAGCTTGGCGATACGGATATGTAGATCTCCTACCATTGTAATCGACTCTATGTAACCCTAGCCCTCTCCGGTGTCTATATAAACCGGATGGCTTTAGTCCGTAGGACTAGAATGACAACAACCCTTACAATCATACCATAGGCTAGCTTCTAGGGTTTAGCCTCCTTGATCTCGTGGTAGATCCACTCTTGTAAACATCCACAATATCAATATCAATCAAGCAGGGCGTGGGTTTTACCTCCATCAAGAGGGCCCGAACACAGGTAAACATCGTGTCCCTTGTCTCCTGTTACCATCCGCCTAGATGCACGCCGGGACCCCCTACCGAGGTCCGCCAGTTTGACACCGACATTGGTGCTTTCATTGAGAGCTCCTCGTAGTCGCCACCGATAGGCTTGATGGCCTCTTCAATCAACAACGACGCAGTCCTGGGTGAGACTTTTCTCCCCGGACAGATCTTCGTATTCGGCGGCTTCGCACTGCGGGCCAACTCGCTTGGCCATCTGGAGCAGATCGAAAGCTACGCCCCTGGCCGTCAGGTCAGGTTTGGAAGCCTAAACTTCACGGCCGATATCCGCGGGGACTTGATCCTCGATGGATCTGAGCCACAGCCGAGCGTGCCGCGCTGTCACGATGGGCATGACCTAACTCTGCCGCCGGACAGCGCCTTGGAGGCCGCACACGAATCCGCTCCGACCCATAGTCCGGAGCCGATCGCTCGGATCGAGGACGGATGGCTGGACACCGCCTCGGGAGCGGCAACTTCTGGCGATGGGCGAACACTTACCTTGTCCTGCATAAAGCTCATGACTCGAGGTGCGGACTCTGCGGACTCGAACCTCCTGCGCCCTGCGGTCGAATCCGATTGGCGCCGATCATGGAATCCACCGCTGCGGACATCTTTCAGCACTCGCCCTTGGCGATATCATAAATTCACGAAGCATCTCTCGCTATCCGGAGAGCCTGGCGAACTACGGCCAGATGGTTGGGACGCGGACGACGAAGAAATTCAAAGCCCACCCACCACCTGCTTCAGTAGCCACCGTCGGCGATTTAACCGACTTACTCGACTCGACTCCGAAGACATCGACGGTATGGGCGGCGATGCGGAGACTACCAAGACCAGCGCCTACGAGGACACGGGAAGACCACCTCGTCATCGACATATACATGGTGGACACCCCAAAAGATGGGGACGGCGAAGAAGCGGCGAGGCCGATTCATTAAAGAAACAGCCCAAGCGCCCGGCGTCGTGGCGCCGCTCTAAATCCCGCCACGGCAAGAATGGAGATTACAGCACAGAGATAATAACACCCCGAAAGTGCGAAGACAACCCCTCCAAAGACGATCCAGCGCGGGAGGAGGCGAAGCAAGCCCTCACGAGAGGGGCGGCGAAGAGGTCGAGGATGAAAATTACTTACCTCCCTCCGGAGACGAGGCAAGCCTCGGCGACGACGAATTCGTCGTGCCTGAGGATCCCGTCGAACAAGAGCATTTCAGACGCAGGCTAATGGCCACGGCAAACAACCTAAATAAAAAGAAGCAACAGCTTCAAGCTGATCAAGACCTGCTGGCCGACAGATGGACCGAGGTCCTCGCGGTCGAAGAGTATGAACTCGAACGCCCCTCCAAAAGTTACCCAAAATGCAAGTTGCTCCCCCGATTGGAGGAGGAGGCATACAAACCTGCACCACCAGCGCACAATACGGGAGACCGGCCACCTCGTGGCCGCGACAGAGAGGCGTGCAAGCCCTCCACCAAAACCTTACCCCAGCATCGCTCAAAAAGCATGAAGCCACGGGGGAACGCGCCGGACTTGCGGGATATATTGGAGGACAAGGCAAGACAATCCAGATCTATCTATGGATCACGTGGGCGCCCCAAGACCCACGACGAATACCGTCGCGCCGGATATAACTACTCCGGCCGGGCCGAACACAGCAGACAACGCTCTCTCGAGTTACGTCGCGATATTGCTCAATACAGAGGCGCCGCACACCCACTATGCTTCACGGACGAAGTAATGGATCATCAAATCCCTGAAGGGTTTAAACCCGTTAATATCGAATCCTACGATGGCACAACAGACCCCACGGTTTGGATTGAGGATTATCTTCTCCATATACACATGGCCCGGCGGCGACAATCTTCACGCCATCAAATATCTCGCTCAAGCTTAAAGGACCAGCTCGGCATTGGCTTAATAGCTTGCCCGCAGAGTCAATTGGATCTTTGGGAAGACACGGAAGCCGCATTCCTCGACAACTTCGAGGCGCGCATATACGACCACGGACGCAGATGACCTAAGCCACATAATCCAGCAGCAGACGAATCGTCCGAGCAATTCAGACACGGTTCTTAACAAAGAAAAATCAAATCGTCGACCGTGCGGATGCGAGGCACTCGCTGCCTTCAAACATAACATCTGTGACGAGTGGCTGGCCCGGCACCTAGGACAGAGAAGCCGAAATCCATGGCAGCCCTCACATCACTCATGACCCGCTTACGTGCGGGAGAGGATAGCTGGCTAGCTCGCGATAACAACCTCAACAAAAATGCTGGCAGTCCGGATACCAAGGACCGCAATGGCAGGTTGCGTCGAAACAAAACAAACGCCGCGCGTAACGGCGACAAAGAATGAGGATCGGCAGTCAACGCGGATTCCGAGGCTCCAAGCCGGTCAGCGGAAGAAGCCATTCAAAAGAACCACTCCGGTCCGTCCAATTTGGACCGAATACTCGACCGCTCTGTCAAATACATGGAACCCCGAAAAGCCAGCTAACCACACCAACAGAGATTGTTGGGTATTCAAGCAGGCGAGCAAATTAATCGCGAAAACAGTGACAAGGGCTACAATGACGACGAGGAAGAGACCCGCCGCCGAACAACGAGAGGACAAAGGATTCCCCCCTCAAGTTCGGACGGTAAACATGATATCATAGCGATATTCCCAAGAGGGAGCGCGTGCGCACTAAAGGGCGTATCTGCGATGGAGCGATCGCCCCAAAATTCAACCCATGGTCCTCTTGCCCGATCACTTTCGATCGAAGAGACCATCCGACCAATATCCGCCATGGCGGATTCGCGCATTGGTTTTAGACCCAATCGTCGATGGACTTCACCTCACGAGGTCCTGATGGACGGCGGCGAGCCTGAACCTGCTTTATCATGATACGGTCGCGCAAGATGGGCATAGACCCTTCAAGGATTAAACCTACAAAGACAACCTTCAAAGGCGTCATACCGGTGTCGAGGCCAATTGTATAGGCTCGATTACTGGAAGTGGTCTTGGATCCCGGATAATTTCGAAGCGAGGAGTTAATCTTGACATAGTCCCGTTCATGGCGGCTATCATGCTCTGCTTTCGGACGAACCGCGTTCGCAAATTCAGCGCGTGCCGCATTATGCATACCTTAAGCTCAAGATGCCAGGCCCTCGTGGAGTCATCACGGTCAATGGAAACACGGGCGCTCCCTCGAGCGGAGGAACATACAGCGGCTCTCGCGGCGAAGTCTGAGCAGCCTTGTAAGGCAATTCTCGAGTCCGGCCGCTAAACTACCGAACACGACCAAACGCGCCCGGAGCAACATCAACCAAGACCACCTGGCACGTTCGAGCACGCGTAGCAATGCGGCCTCAACCCCAGCCCTCGCAAAATTGTAAGAGAAGCTCTCCGCGTACATAATTACGCCTTGGAGATACCAAGGGCATAGGGGGAAAGGCACAACCACAACAGACCAGTGCGGTTCGACCACACGGGGCTCCCAAGTGTGTCGCTCTTCTTTCTTTTATTTCTCTCTTTTTATAGAACTCAGTCCGTGGCGAACCTGCCGAACTCACGATGCAACAGCCAGGAAGGACAAAGGCGCGGCGAACACTCAGTGGTCTCCATCACGAGCATTAAATTTGTTAAATACAACATTCCGCGGCCTACCCCTGGGGAGACGCCTTTAATTCGTCCAATCCCTTGCTTTCCGCACTATTTGTATCATTCCGCACTCATAGCATATCTTCTCGAATAAAATGCATCACTTTTTGCCTATAATTGCATTACTTTATATATATATATATATATGTTCATTTACGACATGTTGCACCCGTGCATCTTGGTACGGCCAAATACACCAGGGGCTTATGTCCTCCGCATTATGGTGTGATAAAGTCCGCACACTTTCACAAGTGCGGCACCCGAACTTATAGCATTATATGAATCGGCTCGAATCATGTCTTGGGTCAATAGTTGGGTTTGCCCGCTCCCATGTTTGGCACCTTACGTTCCGTTCTATTGGCTAAGGTAGCACTGGGAGAACCACTGCGATTGCGCCCGGTTGAGCCGGTTAACGCCTCGATGGAAAGCTAAAACTGACCGGCATGATAAGGCGAGAGACTGGTCGCTGTTCGAGAGGTCCTTCGGGTCCTTAAAGACCTCGCCGCTTGACGAAGTTCGGATTATGTCCGATGAAGGCGTGGATAGCGCCCCAATTGGTCTTCCGAATACTAGGGGCTTCACCAAATTTAAAATTATAGAATTCTATGGCTAAGTGAGAGTGTTCAAGCATTATAAGTCCGGTTGCCTTGTTAGTTGTGTTGGCGCCTCCTAGATGGACCCAAAAATGGGAACAAGAGTGCTCAAGTTTATCCCGAACACCCCAGCACTTTCGTGGCATGGGGGCTGAAGCGAAGACTTGCCATCTCTCAGATTTAATAAGCGGCCGCAGAAGGTAATATTTTAAATTAACAAGCGTTGCTTAGCGCATATGAACAAAGTTTTCAACGCACAGGATAACACATTGCGAATTTACTCAAAAATTACATCCTTGGGGCACTCATCCGCAATCTTGCGGGCACCCTTCAGGACAACCTTATAGAAGATTTCAGGCGTACGATGTTCCTTGCCCACTGGTGGCGCGTCAGTGATTAGCTTCTCCGCATCCAGCTTGCCCCAATGCACCTTTGCGCGGGCAAGGGCCCGACGAGCACCTTGAATACAGGCGGAGCGCTTGATAACCTCCACCTGAGGGCACGCATCCACCAGCCGTCGCCGAGGCAGAAGTAGCTCCAGGCATGGCCTCTCCAGCCACAACCGGACTATGAGGCCCTTCATGGCCTGCTCGGCCACCTTGTGGAAGCTTCGACCAGCTGCTTCACTGGTCGCTAGGGGCACGGATGGCGGCCTCGAAGATCTTGAGACCGAAGACCTTCTCCGTTGAGCTCCCTCCTCGGCTCGGTAGAATCGGCGATCGAGACACGCTGCGAGGCAGATCTGCAAACGCCCTAGAGAGCTCGAATTCGGGTAAGTAACACGTAATTTACATTCGCATGCTTGCTTTGCATGAAAAATGCCTTACCCGCCGCTATCTTCCTCATGAACTCAATCTCTGAAGGACTTATGGGCCTCGGCCTTGGCGGTTTAGCACTTCGAGAGCCGAGGAAAGCTCGGACTCGAGTCTTTGAGTCACGCTCCAAACTCTCATGCTTTTCCATGAGAGCATGGAGCTCTTGCTGAACCACCGCCACCCGCGCCTCCTGCTTTTCTCGCTCTGCCCGTTCCGTGTCCGCATTGTGTTCGGCCACAGACACGGCCTCCTTCAGGGTCGCCACCTCATTCGTGGCCCCTGCAGTACCCATGTTATCCTTGTTATTTTTTGTTGCAACCTAAATCCTTTTACATGGGTACAAGTTCAAAGTGGTGTTACTCACCTTCTTTGTCTGGAGCTGCTTCTGGCGCGGCGAGCTCTTGCTCGGACCGCTCAAGCTCTGCTTCAAAGCACCGACCTCCATGATCGGTCTGGCAGAGGTCAGCAGCGCAGCCTGCAACCCATATTGACATAATTTTTAGCAACCCTGCGTATATCTTTTTTAGATCCTCAGTCCGGCTTTTCTTCTGAACACCAAACCGAGCATCGGGCTACTGTCTATGCGGTATTACATTGCATATTTTAACTTCTTACCTCAAAGCCCGATAGAAGGCTCTGCAGGCTTCGGTCAGCCCGCCCTTGGTGAGCTGCACCTTTTCGAATCACCGCACTCATGATAGTGCGGTGTTCTTCCTCGATGGAAGCGCTCTGCAGCGCCTCAACAAATTGCCGGCGCCTCGGTTGGGCGGAAGCCGCCCGGCATCACATCTTGCCCTTCGTTCGAAGGGCGCGGCCGGACTCCGGAACCACTGCGGGTTACATTGTGGAGTCGGCGCAAAGTCGGGAGGACGCCTTGTGGCGCCTCCGGAGCCTCCCCCCGATGGGTCCCTTCTTCGGATCCCACCTCGGCGTCCTTGGTGTCGCGGGGGGTGGAGGCGGTCGGGATGGAGTCTACATCCGACGGAGCCAACGACCCGCTCGATGAAGCGAGGAGATCATCACGGCGGACTACATGCAACATGCGGCATTAGAATGACACTATGTGGCGCAGAAAAATTATAAATCATTCAGGAATCCGGATACTTACGATCTCGCCGAGGCTGGCCCTTGAAGGCCATTCTTCCTCGCCAGCGTTGATGTTGGCGGAGCTGTCCGGGAATAGTCCTTCCCTCTTGGACCCTTGGCCTCCCCCTGTTGGGAAGCCTTCCTCTTCCTCTCTCCCTCCTCCGGAGAGAGTCTTCTTCCTCCTCCTCATTTTCGGGGGAGGAGTCCGCCCCGGAGTCGTCGGACACCTGAAAGCGGGAGCTCTTTTGAGCACCCGTGGCCTTCTTCTCCGGCACCACGTGCGGTGCCGGAACCAGCAGCCTCGCTAGACGAGCGCCTACTGGATTTTCTGGCATAGGAGTCGGAAAGGTAATCTACTCCGCCTTCTTCATCTAGTCCTGTCAAAGGAAAAGGGGAAATTAAAACCCGCATAGAGTCAAACTATGAAAAACAAGTGTCCCGTAAAGGGGTAGAATCACTTACCTCGTCGGCCTGGCGCTGCGAGCGAAATCCGCGATCTTCAGTCGCGGATGCGGGGGCTTCGGCGCCCTTGAACAGCACCTTCCAGGCGCCTTCGTACGTTGTGTCGAAGAGCTTGCTCAGCGCCTGGTGCTGTTCCGGATCGAACTCCCATAGATTGAATGCCCGCTCTTGGCATGGGAGAATCCGGCGGACGAGCATGACCTGGACCATGTTAACCAGCCTGAGCTTCTTCACCAGCTTCTTGATGCAGGCTTGGAGTCCCATCAGCTCCTTCGAACTACCCCACAACAAGCCCTTCTCTTTCCAGGAGGTGAGCTGCGTGGGGATACCAGATCTAAACTCGGGGGCCGCCGCCCATTTAGGGTCACGCGACTCGGTGATATAGAACCACCCCTTGCCACCCCTTGACGGATTCCACGAAGGCCCCTTCGAACCAAAGGACATTGGGCATCTTGCCCAACATGGCGCCTCCGCACTCCGCTTGAGTGCCCTTCACAACCTTCGGCTTGACATTGAAGGTCTTGAGCCACAAGCCGAAGTGGGGCTGGATGCAGAGGAAGGCCTCATACCACGACGATAAACGCCGAGATGTTGAGGATGAAGTTGGCGCGGATCATGGAAATCCAGGCCGTAGTAGAACATGAGCCCCCGGACAAAGGGATGCAGTGGAAAGCCCAGTCCGCGGAGGAAGTGGGGAAGAAAGACGACCCTCTCATGGGGCCTGGGGGTGGGGATGAGCTGCCCCTCGTCGGGCAACCGGTGCGCGATGTCATCGGAAAGGTATCCGGCGCCGCGCAGTTTGGCGATTTGCTCCTCCTTGACGGTGGAGTCCAACCATTTACCTCCCGCTCCGGACATGGTCGGAGAAGGTTGAGACGAGATCTTGAACTTGGTATTGGAGCTCGAGTCTTGCGGAGATGGATAAGCAAAGGAGGAAGAAGGCATAGGTGAGAAGGTGAATCCTTATCCCTTATATGGGCGGGCGAAGTCTACGCGTCCCCCACCGGCCTAGTAAAACTCGCTTATCTCCCAAGCGTCACCATCAATGGCGCGTTGGGTTACCCACGTCCGTATTGATGAGAATCCGGATTAAGGGGAAACACGATTTACGCTTGACAAGGCGTGCCAAGGAAACCGCTTCGCTAAATCTTGCCGAGGTGGTAAAGTAAAAACAATTTGAGTAATGGCTTGGTAGTGGTGTGACGTCATGCCACGTAAAACGTCTGTAGATTGAACTTGTGTATATATTATTATTCTCTCTACGGTGGAATGTGGAATTTATTTTGCGAGCGGACACTATCCCGGTGTTCACAATCTTCTATCATTCGGAGGAGGAACCCGCCTTGCAATGCCAAGCAATATCTGCGCCGGACTTATCGTCATTGAAGCCTGGTTCGTGGGCTCTTGAGGAGTCTGGATTAGGGGTGTCCGGATAGCGGACTACCATCATCACCGAACTATCATTGGCGGACTATCATCATCGACCGGACTCCAAGACTATGAAGATACAAGATTGAAGACTTCACCCCGTGTCCGGATGGGACTTTCCTTGGCGTGGAAGGCAAGCTTGGCGATACGGATATGTAGATCTCCTACCATTGTAACCGACTCTATGTAACCCTAGCCCTCTCCGGTGTCTATATAAACCGAATGGCTTTAGTCCGTATGACTAGAATGAGAACAACCCTTACAATCATACCATAGGCTAGCTTCTAGGGTTTAGCCTCCTTGATCTCGTGGTAGATCCACTCTTGTAAACATCCACAATATCAATATCAATCAAGCAGGACGTAGGGTTTTACCTCCATCAAGAGGGACCGAACCTGGGTAAACATCGTGTCCCTTGTCTCCTGTTACCATCCGCCTAGACGCACAGTTCGGGACCCCCTACCCGAGATCCGCCGGTTTTGACACGGACACCCACCATTTGCTATTTTTCTCGAGAGAAGCCACTAGTGAAAGCCCGTCTCGGATTGATAAACTAGAGGAAATATTTAGTAATCTAAGCACGGCTTTTGCTTCCGCTAAAACTACCAAAAAACTCCCATAAAAATTGGCAAAGTTACCAAGAACAAGGGTGCTACTTCTAGTAGTGGTGATAAAGAAGATCTTAAAATGATTAGTATTCACTCGGATTTTGTTGAATTTATAGGAGATCCTTTCGCAAGAATGAATTCTTTCAATTTATTCCTAGGATTATTGTTATTGAAGATCTTTATGCTAAATCTCTGAAGGATTCTAAGTGTTTGATTGAATATTTGGACAAGGATGACAAAACTTTGATCCTTGCTTTATGCCTAGCTAAGGGCGTAAAACTATAGCGCTTGTTGGGAGGCAACCCAATGAATAAATTTTATTTTTGCTTTTTGCTTTCTATTTTTGTGTGTTTGCACAATTATGCTACTGTTATGATTGTGTTTTTTGTGTTTTAATTAGTGTTTGTGCCAACTAGAACCAATAGGATCTTCTTGGGTGATAGTTGTTTGATCTTGCTGAAAAAGACAGAAACTCTGCACTCACGAAAACAATTCTCATTTTTTTATCAGAAAGAGATTTTTCCTTGATTCTTTTTGCAGAAGATTAATATAAAAATTACCCAGGTCGTCCTAGTTTTTCAGAATTTTTGGAGTTCCATATGTTTTCAGAAAAGTCAGATTGCTACAGACTGTTCTATTTTGACAGATTCTGTTTTCTCTGTGTTGTGTGCTTATTTTGATGGCTCTATGGTTTCTTTGATGAGTTTTTGCCATAGAAAAGTTGGAATACAGTAGATATAATACAAAAAAAATATGAATTGGTTTGATACAGTACTTATAGTAGTGGTTTGCTTTCTTATACTAACGGATCTCATGAAGGTTTTGCTGAGTTTTGTGTGATTGAAGTTTTCAAGTTTTGGGTTATCTTATGATGGATGAAGGAAGGATAGAAGAGCCTAAGTTTGGGGATGCCCCGACATCCCAATCTATTATCCAAAAATGAGCAACCAACTAATCTTGGGGATGCCCCCGAGTGGCATCCCCGCTTTCTTCCAACGACCATCGGTATTTTACTTGAAGCTATATTTTTATTCGTCACATGATAGGTGTTTTGCTTGGATCATCTTGTATGATATGAGTCTTTGCTTGTTTTTTTGTGTTTTAAGTCATCAATCCTTGATGGAGACACCTATTTGGGAGAGCCAAAATTATGTCATTCTCTATGTGCTTCACTTAAATTGTTTTAAGCTATGGACTTGCTCTAGTGCTTCACTTATATCTTTTTGAGCACGGTGTGCTTAGTATTTTTGAATAAATGCTCTCTTGCTTCAATTAGATTTATTTGAGAGTTAGTATAATTTTCAAGAAGGTCTCTCTTAGTTCACTTAAATTATTTTGAGAGAAAGAAATTTTATTATGCTCATGATCTTCACTTATATTTGTTTGAGGTTATGAAAAGCCACACATGAAAATTAGTCCCAAAGTGATAGATATGCAAGAAGGATATAATAAAAACTTTCATGAAGATCATTGGACAAAATAAACTTGATTCTTAGTAATAGTTTTGAGATATGATGATGTGATATGTGAGTTATGTTGATGAGTAATCATGCTTTTGTAAGAATATTGGTGTTAAGGTTTGTGATTCCCTATGCAAGTACGAAAGTCAATAGTCATGCAATGAAATTATATCCTACTTGTGGTGCATTATTCAGTGTTATTTATGCTTAATGCTTGCTTATGAGATTATCCGTTTCTTGGTTGGTTGCTTCTCAATCTTTTGCTAGCGTTTATTTTGCACTAAGTATGATCTCTACTTGTGCATCCAAAAACCTTTAAACCAGTTTTGCCCCATGAGTCCACTATATCTACCTATATGTGGTATTCTTTTGTCGTTCTAAGCAAATTTGCATGTGCCATCTCTAAATTTCAAAATAAACTTCTCTTTTGTGTGTTCGTTTCGCTTGCAGAGCGGTGAGGGGTGGCTAATATTTTCCATGCTAGATGTGTTATTCTCACGATGAGTGTTTATTCACTTGTCATTTCACGAGAGTAAGGCAAAGGTTTTAGGGATGCCCAGTCTCGAAATGCAAAAATGAATTTACTTTATGTTTTCAAATAATAAATTCCTTGGAAAGTGTTGGTATGGAGGGCAACCGTGGATACAGCTAGCCATGGAAAGTGAAAGTATGGTGGAAAAAGTAATAAACTTTATTTTCTATTTGGGAACCGCCTATGATATATCTTGCATGGAAAGTGTTGGGAACTCTAAGTCGTGGGATGGATACACCTCCCAAATTTTTTTTATCTCTACAAATCCCTACTTCCCTCTGCGAAGGGCCTTTCTTTTACTTTATGATTTTTTTTATTTTACATTTGGGTCTCCATCTTATCTTATAAAAGCACCAACTAGGAGGCAATATGATCGTACTTAAGTATTGGGTAGCTAATATTTGAGTGTGTTTCATGAATGGATCAATGGTTGAGCATGATGGGCTAGGGATAACTTACTTTAGCATTGATATTTTGAAAGACATGGTTGCTTGTTGATATGCTTGAGTATCTAAATTATTATGTCAAAACTAGACTATTGCTTTGAATCACATAGAAGTCCAAATGTCCATGCTATAAAAAAAATCTGATATGACATGTTAGGCAGCATTCCTGTAACGCCCCGGATTCGATGCGCCAGGTGTCCTTCAGTTATTCGTCGTCGTTGCCTTGTCATTTGCTTGTGTGTTGCACTTTGCCATGTCATCATCTGCATTTCATATCATGTCATCATGTGCATGTCATCATGTGCATTTCATTTTGCATACGTGTTCGTCTCATGCATCCGAGCATTTTCCCCGTTGTCCGTTTTGCAATCCGGCACTCCTATGTTCCCCGGCGCCCCTTTTACCTCTTTTAGGTAAAGCGGGTGTTAAACGGTCTCGGAATGGACCGAGGTTTGCTAGCGGCCTTGGTATAGCACCGGTGAACCGCTTTGTCAAGTTTCGTGCCATTTGGAGGTCGTTTGGTACTCCAACGGTTAACCGGGTAACCGCAAAGCCTCCTTCTCTTTGCAGCCCAACACCCCTTCCAAAGTGGCCCAAAACCCAGCAAACTCCCCTCTATGCTCTCGGTCGTTCGATCACGATCGCGTCGGCGAAAACCGCTCCTCATTTGGACTCTCCTAGCTCCCTCTACCTATATATTAGCCTTCCCCTCCGAAATTTCGCAGACGAAACCCTAAAATCGCCCTCCGCCGCCACCGGACACGTCCGCTCCCTCGCCGGACACGTCCGCCTCGCCGCCGCAGCCAACCACGGGCCGCCATGTGTCCCCCGCCCGTCTACCCAGCGCCTCCACCGCATGGGCCCGCGGAGCCATCCGCGGCCCGTCCGGCCGATTTGGGCTCAGCGCCCGCCTGCTGAACGCCTTGAGCTCCGCCACGCTTCCCCGCCGCCGTTTGCCGCTGGCAGCGCCGCCGCCCGGCAGCGTCGCCGCCGCCGGCTGCCGCCTCCGCCGCCATCGTCGGCCGCCTCCGCGACCTCGCCGGACCCTCCATGGCCCGTCGCCTCCGCGGCAACGCGGCAGGCACCGCCAGCGTCCCCGTCCCTCGCCACCGCCGGCCGGACCTCGCCTTCCGCGCCTCCGGTGAGCTGCCGATCTCGCCGTTGTTCCTCTCCCCACCTCTCCCGGTCACTCTCTCTCTCTCTCTAACCGCGCTCTCTCTCTCTCTCTCCGCCATGGACGCCGGAGCTCAAGCTCGCCGGAGCTCACGGAGCTCGCCGGAGCTCTCTCCGGCCGGATCTACCCCCGGGTGGATGAGATCTACCGGGAGCCGATCCAAACGCGCCTCCACCTCCTCTGGATCCCTCCATCCCGCTCCGTCTCGTCCCGCGTTGACTTTCGCGGAGGTAAAATTCCACTAAGTACCTGAATCTGTGACATTATCATGCCATGTTTGACCTGCCATAACTCTCTGAATATTGCTCCGCTTTGTGCGTATAATATGTAAAATTGTTCGTCTCGACGAGTACATCATTTCATCTCATTGCGTCGTTTTCGTTTGAGATAATCTTGATGCCCGAAATGCCGTTAGAAGAGGGCTATGTGATGTTAGTTTCAGATTCTTATCAGAACATGCACTTTTGTCATTTTTGCCATGATTGATGTGTGCATTTTATGAACTTGAGTCCTACATGTGTTTTGTAATATGCCATGCCATCTTTACAGGGGTGTATGCCATGTATTTTTGTGATCTCTGTGGTGACTAGCACAAGCATGCAAACTAGGCTTCATGATGCTGCTGATTTCAGCCCCTGTTTTGCTGATATTTTTATTCCATGTTAACTTGATGCTACCGAGAGATCCATGCTTATTTTGAGATACTTCAGTAAGGATGTTTTGTTATACATGTCTTTCTCTATCCATCCATGCCCTTGTTTGCAATTATGGAGTGCCATATCTTGAGTCAATCGAGCTCTACTTTTGCTATAAAATGTTTCCTGGCAGGTTGTTTACATGTTATTCAATTTTGCCAAGGTTGTTGTAGTTGATCCATGTATGCTATGATGTTGTTCTTTCCATGTATAGCTTCTATGACATGTCTTTTTACTATTGGTTGCCTTGTCATGCCATGTATTTCTCTGTGGTGAGTGGTTCAAGCTCACCAACATGCCTACTTATTGTTGTTCCTGCCATGTATGAATCTGTAATATAACTTCCCATGTTTACATGGGTGCCATCATATTTTCTGATCCTTTTTGGCTCATGGTCACTAAAGGACTTTTGTTCTATGCAATTAGTAGTATCATGCCATGCCTTTGTTTGCTATGTTAAGTTCCTGTAACATGTTGTTTGATAGCTCTAAATATTGCAACCTGATGTTATTTCTGCTAAAGTCTGAAACTGTTATTATATGCAATCTTGCCATGTCATTTTTAGCATGTTCTATTGATTTCTGGAGATAGCTCAGTGTTCATGTTTTGTAATTATTTACCTGTACTTCATGCCCATGCCTTTTGTTTTCATATTGTGGTACTGTAGCATGTTGTTTTGGTGCTTGCAATATGCCTAGTTGCTGCTTTGGACAGATTGTTGTCATGACTTGTATAGAGTGTATGTGTTGAACCGTTGCTCCGTTTTGAGTGTGCTCTATATGGAACTTGCTTGATTTTGCATGTAGCTTCATATTATCATGTCGCATCCTTGTCTTGAGGTGTTTGCTTGATGTTTGTATGCATTTTGCATCAATGCCATGTTTAACTTGTTTTGCTCATATCTTCTAGGCCGTAGCTCCGAATTAAATGAACTTTATATGTAACTTGACTAGAATTTCGTGTAGATCATCATGGTGCATCTTAACTTGCTGTTTAACAACTTGAACATAAGGTTTATTCAGATCTGGACCAATTTCGAAATTTGCATATGAGGACTTACCGGAATTGTTATGTGTTGTTTCCGGCCTCATTTAACTTGCTTTGATGTGTTGTTCTTGTTTGTATCCTCTTTTGCCTTGAGTAGCTTCATGTAGCCTTGTCATGCATCATGTTTGTTGTGCATCTTGTCATGTTCATGTGTGGTGTGTTTACCTATGTTGTGTGCTCCTTCTTGTTAGTTCCCGTTTCGTTGCGATCGTGAGGATTCGTTCGTCTACGCTTGGTTCGGCTTCATCCGTTCGTCTTCTTCATGGACTCGTTCTTCTTCCTAGCGGGATTTCAGGCAAGATGAGCGTCACCTTGGATCTCATTACTATCATTTCTATGCTAGTTGCTTCGTTCTATCGCTATGCTGTGCTACCTATCACTTGTTCCTCAAGCCTCCCAAATTGCCATGTCAGCCTCTAACCTTTTGCACCCTTCCTAGCAAACCATTGTTTGGCTATGTTACCGCTTTGCTCAGCCCCTCTTATAGCGTTGCTAGTTGCAGGTGAAGATGAAGTTTGTTCCTTGTTGGAACATGGAGATGTTGTTCCTTGTTGGAACATGTTTACTTGTTGGGATACCACAATATATCTTATTTAATTAATGCATCTATATACTTGGTAAAGGGTGGGAGGCTCGGCCTTATGCCTGGTGTTTTGTTCCACTCTTTCCGCCCTAGTTTCCGTCATATCGGTATTATGTTCCCGGATTTTGCGTCCCTAACGCGGTCGGGTGATTTATGGGACCCCTTGACAGTTCGCTTTGAATAAGACTCCTCCAAAGAAGGCCCAACATTGGTTTTACCATTTGCCTCACCTACCCCTTTTCCCTTGGGTTTCGGAGCCCAAGGGTCATCTTTATTTTAGCACCCCCCCACCGGGCGAAGCTTCTCTAAGTGCTGGCTCGAACCGAAACTACTGCGGGGCCCCTCGAGCAACTCGAGGTCTGGTTTTACTCGTAGCTAGTCTCATCCGGTGTTGCCCTGAGAACGAGATATGTGCAGCTCCTATCGGGATTGTCGGCGCATCGGGCGGCTTTGCTGGTCTTTTTTTATTGCTGTCGAAATGTCTTGTAGCCGGGATTCCAAGACTGATCGGGTCTTCCCGGGGAGAAGGAATATCCTTCGTTGATCGCGAGAGCTTATCATGGGCTAAGTTGGGACACCCCTGCAGGGTATAAACTTTCGAGAGCCGTGCCCGCGGTTATGTGGCAGATGGGAATTTGTCAATATCCGGTTGTAGTAAACTTGAAGCAAACTCTTCTAAAATACACCAACCGTGTGTGTAACCGTGAGTGTCTCTTTTCGGGGTTGATCGAGAGGAGAACACGGTTTCTGGGTTATGTCTGACGTAAGT
The DNA here is from genome assembly GCA_021605205.1 of Aegilops longissima. Taxonomy (NCBI): domain Eukaryota; kingdom Viridiplantae; phylum Streptophyta; class Magnoliopsida; order Poales; family Poaceae; genus Aegilops; species Aegilops longissima. The sequence continues at coordinate 399,515,748 of CM038682.1, forward strand.
AGGAGTTCAGGATCACTTCTTGATCATTACTAGTTGACGACCGTTCCTTTGTTTCTCTTCTCGCTCTCATTTGCGTATGTTAGCCACCATATATGCTTAGTCGCTGCTGCAACCTCATCACTTTACCCCTTCCTTTCCCTTTAAGCTTTGCTAGTCTTGATACCCATGGTAATGGGATTGCTTAGTCCTCGTGGCTCACAGATTACTACACCACCAGTTGCAGGTACAGGTTTGCGATGATCATGACACGAGAGCGATGTTTGCTTGTGTTGGAGTTCTTCTTCTGCTTCTTCTTCGTTCAGGGGATAGGTTCCAGGTCGGCAGCCTGGGCTAGCAGGGTGGATGTCGTTTGAGTTTCTGTTTATGTTTCATCCGTAGTCGGATGTTGATCTTGTATATGATGTTGATGTATTCTTGTGGCCTTTGTGCCTTATGTATGTATCCCCATCTATTATGTAATGTTGATGTAATGATATCCACCTTGCAAAAGCGTTTCAATATGCGGGCCTATCCTTGGTGGGACCGTCGAGTTCCTTTTGGATAGGGTCGCATATTGGGCGTGACAATTCCACATAAAAAATTCTGTTTTTATCACTTACCTACTCGAGGACGAGTAGGAGTTAAGCTTGGGGATGCTGACACGTCTCCAACGTATCTATAATTTTTTATTGTTCCATGCTGTTATATTATCAATCTTGAATGTTTTATAATCATTTTATAGTCATTTTATATCATTTTTGGTAATAACCTATTGACACAGTGCCAAGTGCCAGTTGATGTCTTCTGCATGTTTTTTACATTGCAGGAAATTAATATCAGACGGAGTCCAAATACCACGAAACTTCACGGAGAATTTTTATGGACCAGAAGGAACACAATGGGCCCTGACTGCGCCTGGGGGGTGCACCGAGGGGGGAAAACCCACCAGGGCGTGCCCTGCTGGGTTGTGCCCACCTCGGGTGCCCCCCGGGACCGCCTCTTTGCTCTATAAATACTCCAATATTTCCATAACCCTAGAAGCGTCAATGAAATATTCATACAGCCGCCGCAGAGTCCAGAACCACCAGATCCAATCTAGAAACCTTCTCTGATGGGGTTCACAACCTCCATTGGTGCCTCCCCAATGATGCGTGAGTAGTTCTTTGTAGACCTTCGGGTCCATAGTTAGTAGCTAGATGGCTTTCTCTCTCTCGCTCTCACTAGATTCTTAATACAATGGTCTCTTGGAGGTCCATATGATGTAACTCTTTTTGCGGTGTGTTCGTATGGATCCGATGAACCTTGAGTTTATGATCAGATCTACCTTTTTATATCCACGGAAGTTATTTGAGTTTCTTTGATCTCTTATATGCATGATTTCTTATAGCCTCGTATTTCTTCTCCGATATTTGGGTTTTGTTTGGCCAACTTGATCTATTTATCTTGCAATGAGAAGAGGTGCTTTGTAGTGGGTTCGATCTTACGTTGCTTGATCCCAGTGATAGAAAGGGAAACGACACGTATGTATCTGTGGGGACCCCGACTCATAAGTCGTGATCACCGAATGCACGTGTACAGTGATCCCAGAGATCAATGCTCACTGAACACACAAAAGCTGAATAACAAGAGTCTTACATCCATACATACCGTCTGACACAAATTATGACCATTATGGTCAAGTCTTACATTGATAAAGCCTTAAGGGCTGAACATCAAATGAAACACAAGCAGCGGAAATCTTCGTTGATAAGTAGAACCCATGCCATCTGCCTTAACCCTACAGGCATTCTCGACCGGAAGCGCCCTAGTTCGCATGTTCGTCTCCATAGAACTCTTCTTCGAACTCCGGTTCTTCCATGCCTGGCCAATTAAATAACCAGTGGCAAGCCAATGAGTACTTTGAATGTACTCGCAAGCAACCCATGTTTTGGTTCCAGATATAACAATGCATGATATAGGTAAATTTTGCAGAAAGCTAGTTTTGAGTGCAATGACATGTTCAACAACTTTCAAGGCATGCATCAGGCGAATTCAAGTAACCCTGAGGACAGGTTACAGATATCAACATAAATAGAGTGGGCACCAACCCAACTCAATCATGTCAAGTCCTTGGACTTGACCCATGTAGAACTTCCCACTTATCCAAACACACACACTGGTTTGTAAACATGTGGACGTAGCCCAAGAGCGGTTACCCAACTGTCCTTGACCGTGGACACGGCTATTCGAATATTTTTACACTCTGCAGAGGTTGCACACTTTACCCACAAGATCCGGGGAACTTCCGTGTCATCCACGACCCACGGTACCTCAAGTACCCGGGGTAAGCACCCGATCACTATCTTTCCCTAGACGACACTAACATGGAGTCCACTCGATTGGTAGTAACCCCCGTGCCCAACATTTTAGGACTTAAAATTGTGGAGCCTTGCTCCCATATTCATCACATACCACTGGCACGGGGTACCAACGGTGTGTCCGGTGCCCCATAAAAATGTTCTTGGCCGCCCTACCTGGCACGACCCTGTCCCGAGAGAGAGCACTAACTCTCCCCCGTCACTAGTAATGCGGGCTCCAAGCTAGTATCAGCCTAGGTAATTAATAATGACCTTTCCCATACAAGGGTAGAGTGGTTGCTCATGTAAGGTTGGAATAACGGTCGCAACTTAAACCAATCTGTTTTGAAGACAACACACCCTTGCCTCGGTACACCACTTCGTCATCAAGTGGCTACCCAACTCATCATCTCCCCCGGGCATAAGTGGCACCCGATGGGGGGTTTTCGAAAAGTCTTTTGAAATGATTTTGTCTCCATCACCATGCATACACCGTCCCAGTTGCGTAGCATCTACTTTAGCATCCTTTCTACTCCCACCGCATAACCCTCATAGGAAGGTAGGGTCTTGCGCAATGCAAGTCTCAACGAGGAAGTGTGAGAGGCAACCAACCAACGTGGTTTACCATCTCATCATGATTCCGATGCAACAATAATAAGTGCTATAGGACATGCATAAAAAGGGATTCATGGGCATGGTCAAAGGGCTGCTTGCCTTGGTTGGCTTGGTCTTCAAAGTCTTCAGGCCCTTCCTCTCCTTCTTCTCCAACTACTTCGTCAAACACGGGATCTAATTGTTGCAAGAAAACAACGGATAAATGAGACAATAATAAGAATAGAAAAGTCAAAGTGCTCAGAAAAATGTCAACTTATTTTTGTAAAATACTAGGAGGAAAACTAGGAAGGGGAAAATTCTTGGTTTTGGATTTGGAGCTAGGGAAACAGAGTTGTGGATTTTCAAAAAGAGGTTCTATTGTTCAAATTTGAATTTAAATTTGAACAGAGCAGGAAAGTGTAATGGATGTGCATGAAAGTTACATCAATAAATAGGTGGGATTATTCTGAGATTTTAGGAGTTGGAATTATTTCATTTGGATAAGTATTCTGTCCTGTGGAATTTTTGTAAAACAGGCAGAAAAAGGAAAAGAAAAGCGGCACTGTGCCACTGGGCCAGAGAGGCCATGGGGCAACAGGCCCAGAGGGAAATCAGCCCGCGCGAGGCCGCCACGTCGAAGGCGTAAAGGCGAAGTACGCCTTCAGCCGACGGCGAACCGGCGCTACAAGACGCGTCGCGTTAAACTCGACGGTGGATCCCACCCATCAGGGCGTGAGGCTGACGGGCAGGGCCCACGGCCGTCATCGTCTACCTCCGTCCAGAGGCAACGGCGAGCTCGCCGGCGGCGATACAGGGCACGGGAGGGTGCGTGGGTGGTACCGTTGGACTCGGGAGGATGTCGCCGCTCGGGTGGTGGTGGAGATGGTCGCCGGAGCAGCCTGGTTCGCCGGTGACGAGGTCACGTGGCGGAGGTGCTTCGGGCGTCGATGGTTCCGGCCGTTCCCGGCTGCAAAAAGAGTGGGAAAGAGAGGGGAAAGGGTCAGTGACGCCTTGCGGTTCCAGATCGAGAGAGAATAAGGGAGGAGGAGGCCTGTACCGCGTGGACGTCGACTCGAGGCGGCGGAGCTCGAGCTCGATCTCGAGCTCGGGCGGCTCTGGAGGCAACTGGTTGGTGCGGGAGGTGGATTAGGAGCGTGGGGGAGCGACAAGAGGTGAGAGGGAGGCTCGGGGTCGCCTTTTATAGGCTGGCCGAGGTCCACCGTGGGCGCGGCCTACGGGTTCCCGCGGGATCGCCTCGGGTGGCCGTTAGAGAGGAAATGGAGGGCTCGGGGGTGTTCGTGGGAGTGGTGTAGGGTGCCAGGGAGAGAGAGGAGGAGCGGGGAGCAAGTGGGCGGCCTGCTGGCGTGGAGCGGACGTCGAGGGGCATCGACTGGCACGCGGGGGAGGATCGAGGTGGCCGGGAGACGCGGCATCAACGGTCGGGTGCCCTGCCAGGCGCTCCAGAGCGCGACTTTGGCAGGCATCCGCGGCTTTCCCGCGTCCGCGCGCGTCCACTTGCGTCTGGAGGCTGCAAGGGGTATGGGCAAAAGCTGGAGAGGGTCTTGGATGCTCTGGAAAGCTGAGGGGAGAGAAGGAGGCTGAGAGAAGAAAAATGGGGTTCCTCCTCCCTTCATCATTGCTTCCTCGGGCAGGGAAGCATCCAGGTGGTAGAGGGGAACTAGGAGGGGTTGTGGTAAAAAGTAGGGCTCAAGGAGATTAGTGGAAGAGGTTGGAATTTGCATTTTAAAATTCTGCCAAAAGGTGTTTGATGATGGTTTGGGCAAGTAGATGACTTCCACTTGTCATGAGACTCCACAGGGTTAAGTGTCACATATAATTAGGGCCTTCCACCAATTTGGAGCTTATTTGGGCTAAGTTGCCAATGCAACTTTTGTAAACCCTAAAACTGGCAGGAATGGACTTGTGCAGATCTAGTTGAGTAAATCACTTCTCCTTGATGCACCACTTGGTGTGGTGGCCTCATTTGTTCATGTGATCATGCTCACAAAAGTTGGGATCAAGGAGAGAAAGTTGGTAGTACAAAGTAGTTCAAATTTGATTACGGCGGAGGGGTTTTGGGGAATTTCATGGGGTTATATTATTCTCCATGGCATGATACTTGCCAAGATCATCAAAACATGTCATATGTGACATGCTAGAATTTTCTTGGAATTTTTGGAGAATATTTCCTGTAGAAATATTTCAAATCCTTGAAATGAGCAGAAATGGTTTTGGGAGGTTTTGTCCAATATTTTGATCATGACCATGCGTTGAAACTCATATATATGGTAAATATATGTCCATTGAGTCTCCCTAATTTTCCTCAAACATTTTTAAAGCTTTAAAATAATTTTAACCTATTAAAGACCATTTCTGGCCTTAAGAAAAATCCTTTAAATAAAATAGGAAAGTAACTTTCAAAATTATATTTTTGTGGTTTATGGAAGTCCTATATCTAATAGGTTTCAAATATACTCTTTGAATTATTTTTCATACCCCAAATCAGGTACTTGTAGTGCAAACCTCAATTCAGGGGTTTTTGGAAAACTAATTTTTTTTGAAAACACTATTTGGCCAAATTATTTTTGTAAGCAAATACTATATTGCACTATACACATGGCATGATCATTGGACAGAAGTTTGGGGCAAGGAGATGAAGTATATAAGGTGGAGTTGTGTTGACTTTAAAGAGCACTTGAAAACATAGAGAGAAAAACCAACTCCAAATAAAAGCCAAATAATGCAAAAGTTTTTGTTGGTCCAAATTTTCATGCTTTATTAATGCAAAATGAAATGTTACAAAATGCAGGGTGTGACAGTATTGTTGCTACTAAGGATAAAAAAATGGGGTCAATCTCTACATTGATAGATCTTGTCTACATCATGTCATCATTCTTATTGCATTACTCCGTTTTGCCATGAAATTAATACACTAGATTCATGCTGGATAGCGGTCGATGTGTGGAGTAACAGTAGTAGATGCAGGCAGGAGTCGGTCTACTAATCTTGGACGTGATGCCTATATAATGATCATTGCCTGGATATCGTCATGATTATTCGAAGTTCTATCAATTGCCCAACAGTAATTTGTTCACCCACCATTTGCTATTTTTCTTGAGAGAAGCCACTAGTGAAACCTGCGGCCCCCGGGTCTTCTTTCTCATATATTTGCCTTTGCGATCTAATCTTTTTCCTTGCATTTATTTTCAGATCTATTAAACCAAAAATACAAAAATACCTTGTTGCGTTTTATTTCTATTTATTTTATTTGCGATCTATCTTTCAATCTACTACAAATTTATCTCACGTCTTTTTGCCTATCTTGAGGCGCCGTTACCCGGAAGGGATTGACAACCCCTTTAACACGTCGGGTTGCGAGGATTTGTTATCTTTGTGCAGGGGCTATTTATGTTGTCTTGCTTGGTTCTCCTACTGGTTTGTTAACCTTGGTTTCTTCACTGAGGGTAATACCTACCGTCGCTGTGTTGCATCATCCCTTCCTCTTTGGGGAAATACTGACGTAGGTCTAGTAGACAGGAACTTTCTGGCGCCACTGCTAGGGACTCATCAGATCATCCGTCTGGCGGCTGCCGGGTTAACCATTGAGCATGTGGGGGCAGATTTTCTTCTCCACCGCATCTCACGGCTGCAGGGAAGGGACAGACATGCGTGGCTGTATGGAGACGCGACAGACCGGATGAGGTTGCTGCCGGGGCTAGCCAACAATTTGTAAGTTCATGGCCACGGCTGGTTGTGCGACCAACTATTTGGCCGCTTTGAGTTGTTCAAGCTCCCGGCAACCGTCATCCCCCTAAACAAACTCTACCCGGGACCATATACTGAATTGGATGCCGGATTGCAATGCTGAAGGGGTACCGGGCTCTTGGAAGCTCCCCACTCTTGATGAAGAGCTCCAGTCGTCGAGCGCCCTGGTGGAGAGGGCCACCAGGACTAAGGATGGGATGTATAAACGCACCTCCGCCGCGGAGGTGGCATATATTCTGAAGAGGGTCGAGGAGGACAAGGCGGCCCGCCGCGCAGAGATGGAGAAGGCCGCGAAGGCCGGGAAGGGCAAATGGAAAGCTGGGAATGGAAGTTCATCCCAGCGCGGCAGCAAAGCGCAAGCTGCAGAAGGATCAGCCAGGGAAGAGCTTGCCGAGGTTGACTTTGTCAGGCTGGACGCCCCAGTCATGGCAGCAACGGAGCTCCAGGAGGGAGAGGGAGGAGGACGCGGCAGCGGCCCCTGAAGATGAGTGGCTTGCGGCTGGACCGCAAGCCCCTGCACCGGACCCAGACCAGCGCACCCGCTGGCGCGCCGCGGCCCGAGGGGCGGCGACCGCCAACCCAGCGCCAGCCACCAAGTCTACCAAGGCTGAGGTGGCGTGTCGCCATTCCCCTCGTCTTGCTGAGGCCAAGGCTCCTTCCACCAAACGGCCGACGGCCACGGAGGTAGAGTCCAGCCCCCGCTCCGGCTCGAGCTCCTCGCAGAGCTTGTCTTCCCCGGAGCTCCTGACGTCACGGCAGGCGCCGAAGCTGCAGGGGAGTTCCACCCTTCCGCCTCTGAAGAGAGGAAGGGAGTCTCCCCCTGCCACGAAATTCAACTTGAACTCCATGCTCATCGCAGAAGAGTAAGGAAGATTTCCTTTTGTGGTAGATATTCTTCAGGCAGATTTGAGTGCTTTTGCTGACTAACCTTCTGCTCCTGCTGTCGGCAGGGAAGTGGAGGAGGACACGGAGACCCTCATCCATCATTCCTAGAAGAGGCTCCGGCACCTCGGGTCACTGAAGGGCATGGAGGGCTCGGCTTTGGCGGGGGAGGACGTAGAAATCCCAGTACCAAGCCCCCAAGCCAGCCCTCGGCCTGGGAGTGGAGACTTGGCCCCGCCCGCTGGAGATGATGGAGACAGCCTCTCCGCCCCCCAAGCGGAGGAGGAGGCAAGACGACGTAGGGCGAGCCCCTCCCTGAAGGGGGTGCTTCCCCTGCCGCTCAAGCCAAAGAAACCATTGTGGAACCTTCTGCGGCTGAGACTGCGCGGAAGGCTGCCGAGTCTACCTCGGCAGAGGACGAGGCTCATGACCCGGCAACAGCCGTTGCCGGGGAAATAGAGACCCCTGCCTGGAAGACCTTCCCAGGTATCTTGCTTAATAATTCTTATTTTCATCCATGCTATGATTGCTTCCACTGGTTTCTTTATTCGCTTCGAGACTTCCATTTCATCGTTGCTCACTGGCCCTTTCATATGCAACCCCTCAAACCGAAGAACCAGATTTGCTGGAGGTGGTGGCTGATATAGGGAGGGCTGCCGCGGATGAAGCCGCGGAGCTCGCAGCTGCTGAGGGTCAGGAACTCGCTGCTGGGGATGTTCAGGGCTCCTTGGTGGCGATGGAGCATTCTTCGGAGGAAGCCCCGGTAGGGGAAGTGTCCATCGAGATGAAGATCCCATTCCAGACCATGGGCCCGCTTCCCATCACCGGGACCGTTGCTGAGATTCCGCCACCCCCTCGAGTGCGCTGGCAATGGTGCTGTCGCCACCCGGAGCTGGAGCCCCCGGCCTGTCCCTCACCATGGATGCATAGCTCGATGAAGAACTCCAACGCCTCCTGGCTCCGCTCTACCAGGGAGCCGGAGAGGCCGATGACTCAGCCGCCGTTGCCATGGACCTATCTTTCATGGAATCCATGGCGGCGGGCGTGAAGGAGATGCAGGCCCGGCACAATCATAAGTGGTAGTCGCTTGATGTCGGCTAGGACTACGTCGGTATTTACCCAAAGAGGAAGGGATGATGCAGCACAGCGACGGTAGGTATTTCCCTCAGTGAAGAAACCAAGGTTATCGAACCAGTAGGAGAACCAAGCAACACAACGTAAACAGCCCCTGCACACAGATAACAAATTCTCGCAACCCGACGTGTTAAAGGGGTTGTCAATCCCTTCCGGGTAACGGCGCCTCAAGATAGGCAAACGGACGTGGAATAAATTGTAGTAGATTGATAGATCGAATGCCAAATAAAATAAATAAGAATAAAACGCAGCAAGGTATTTTTGTATTTTTGGTTTAATAGATCTGAAAATAAATGCAAAAGAAAAGTAGATCGCAAAGGCAAATATATGAGAAAGAGACCCGGGGGCCGTAAGTTTCACTAGTGGCTTCTCTCGAGAAAAATAACGAACGGTAGGTGAACAAATTACTATTGGGAATTGATAGAACTTCAAATAATCATGACGATATCCAGGCAGTGATCATTATATAGGCATCATGTCCAAGATTAGTAGACCAACTCCTTCCTGCATCTACTACTATTACTCCACACATCTACCGCTATCCAGCATGCATCTAGTGTATTAAGTTCATGGAGAAACGGAGTAATGCAATAAGAATGATGACATGATGTAGACAAGATCTATCTATGTAGAGATAGACCCCATCATTTTATCCTTAGTAGCAACGATACATACGTGTCGGTTCTCCTTCTGTCACTGGGATCAAGCACCGTAAGATTGAATCCACTACAAAGCACCTCTTCCCATTGCATGATAAATAGATCAAGTTGGCCAAACAGAACCCAAATATCAGAGAAGAAATACGAGGTTATAAGAGATCATGCATAAAAGAGATCAAAGAAACTCAAATACTTCCATGGATATAAAAAGATATAACTGATCATAAACTCAAAGTTCATCAAATCCCAACAAACACACCGCAAAAAGAGTTACATCATATGGATCTCCAAGAGACCATTGTATTAAGAATTCAGCAAGAGAGAGGAATCCATCTAGCTACTAACTGCGGACCTGAAGGTCTACAAAGCACTACTCACGCATCATCGGAGAGGCACCAATGGAGGTGGTGAACCCCATCCGAGATGGTGTCTAGATTGGATCTGGTGGTTCTGGACTCTGCGGTGGCTGGATCGATATTTCTTCGAGTCCCCTAGGGTTTTGGGAATATTGGGGTACTAATAGATCAAAGAGGTGGTCCGGGGGGCAACCAAGGTGGGAACAACCCACGAGGGCGCACTTGGGCCTCCTGGCGCGCCCTAGTGGGTTGTGCTCTCCTCGGAGCAACCCCAGGCGCAGCCAGGGCCCATTATGTGTCTTCTGGTTCATAAAAAATCTCCGTAAAGTTTCGTTGCATTTGGACTCCGTCTGATAATTATTTCCTGCGTTGTAAAAAACATGCAGAAAACAGCAACTTACACTTGGCACTATGTCAATAGGTTAGTACCAAAAAATGATAGAAAATGACTATAAAATGATTATAAAACATCCAAGATTGATAATATAATAGCATGGAACAATAAAAAAATTATAGATACGTTGGAGACGTATCATTGCTCAAGGAGCGGCGTGAGTCCAGTAACAAGGTGGACCAATGGCTGAAGGACAAGTGCCTGGAGCTGCGTGAGTGGAACGACAAGCAGTTCAAGGTGCTCATGAGGCAGCAAGAGACCCTCCTAACGACAAAGGAGGGTGTCATGGCTCGGGAGACATGCTTGGCGGACAGCAAGGCATCACTGGACGCCAGGGTGCGAGAGATCTCCCTTCGGGAGGAGAAACTCGAAGCTACCCTCCATGCCAAGGATGAAAGTTTGGAAGCTCTGGTGCGGTAACACACCAAGGAATTGGAGGATAAACATGGAGCTTCCCTGGACACCCTTGCTACTGACCATGCTGCCCAGCTGAAGAAGCTTATTGAAGATCTGGATGTTGCGTGTGCCGCCAAGATTGACCTCGACCGGCAGGTGGCTAAGCTGAATGAGGATCTCGCCAAAGGCACCAAGGAGGTGGAGGCACTCAAGGTGGAAGCGCGGCAGGCGGAGCTCCGCTTGGCTGATATGCAGTCGCAGCTTTCTTCCAAGACCCAGAGCATTGAGGTCGCCAATGGCAACGTCACGGACATGAAGGCGAGGATCGGCTCACAGGGGAAGTCGGTGGAATCCCTTGAATTCCGGTATCAGTTACTGTCCATAGATTAGGAAACCGCCAGGCGTCTTCGGCAAGATGCAGAGGACAGGTTGAAGAACCGGGTCAACATGAGCAACCTATGGATCAAGAGCCTGATCGACATCGCCAATCGCCTTGGTGCCCAAGCGGCGGTGATGGGTATGGACAGCCCAATCTACTCAGCCAGCGAGCAGGAGGTCCCGAGTGTGAAGCTGGGGCTCTTCTTCAACTAGTTGATCGACAAGCTGAAGGTGCATGAAGAGAGGACGGCCGAGCGCTTCGCAACCGAGTCCCAGAAGCTCACCCGCAACGCCCTGTAATGGAACATGATAAATATTTCGCGTTAAGTTATTCTATTTCTAGAGTTCGCGCGGAACAATTATTATTAGTTGGACTTTTAAATGCGCGTTTATCCCTTTGAACCCTATATGCTTGCGTTCGTATGATCAATTCCCGTGTATGCTCTGGATGCCTGCCGATATCATATTGCCGCGATTGTCGTAAGGGTCCGGCCCTTAACAGTCATCTTGGCGTGGATGCGTCTTGGCAGGTTTTTCCTAGGTAGCTCTCGACGCAACCTCTCGACCTACGAGAATGGCTCTGGACCGGACAGTGGTGCGATCAAAGAAACTAACCAAGGTTCCATCGCATGAGGGGTTTCACTATACGAACGCTCACTAGGGTTTAAGGGATAAACGACTGCAAAGACTTGAAAGGCATCAATAAGAGGTGATAACGCAAACTTAGCTTTCGTTTTGAGCCCCCTTTTACCTCTGCCGGGCTGCGCTCCTAGGCGCGCCCACAACACTTGGAGGAGCATAAGCTAATTAGGTGATTTCCTCATTCCCGGCAGGGACCGACATGTATTCCTCGCGGATGGCGGGTGTCGGGGCGAAGCGCTGGCCTCCTCTAGTCCTCCTCCCCTCTCTCCCCTTTCGTTTTATGTCAGTCCAGCGCTGCCATTGCATGGATCATGCCAAAGCAAGCAGCCTTGCCGAAGTATGCTTGCTGGGGTATCTATCGACAGACTCATACCAGCGCTTCGCCTAGGATTACCCCCTAATTGGGGAAATACTGGATCGAGCGTCGTGCGGTAATCGTCGACATTGACGACACCGAGGCTGAAGCAATTCGACTGCTGACAGAGGAAAAGGATGGGGAGGAGCGTGCCCATGCTCGCACTTCTCGTGCCCTTTCTCCGGACGATGCCCTCGACATGTGTATGTTGTACGGGCCGCCGGGGCGGGTCTATCGCCACCAGGGCGATCTTCTCCATAGCCGTCGCCACGACGAGGCTTGGAGAGCGTTAAAATGGCGCGGGGGTGGAACCCTGCTTCACTTCTGCGTCTTCGCAGGCGCCACGGTCAATGGCGTCGTCGAAGACGAAGATGGTGAGGAAGCTGACGCGCTGTGCACGCTTTCAGGTTCGCGCAAGCGAGCCCCCTACCTGGCGCGCCAAAGATGTCACGGGATATCCGCGGTCACCTATGGGACCAGGAGGCCCCTTGCTGGTTCGGCAGGGGGACGTCGCGTTGCACAAAGAGCAGACCAGCATATGGCGGCATGATAGAGAGCACACAAGCAATTTACCCAGGTTCGGGCCGTCGCGAGCCGTAAAACCCTACTCTTGCTTTGGTGGATTGATGGTGGAATGGAGGTGGCGAAGTGTGTTACACTTGCCCGGCAGAGGTTGCCTTAGGGCAGTAGCAGCTACACGCGTATGGGGGTGTGGGTTCATCAACTTTCCAACCCTTCCTATGGGTGCCATGGGCCTCCTTTTATAGATCAAGGGGTCACCACAATGGCAAATTAGTCATTATGCACTACCATGATAGCAAACAGTGTTATCATACCTAACTCTATGGGCTGACAGGGTGCATTAAATGCACCGCTTAGTGTCACATCACTGGTTGCCCGGCAAGGCTTGCCGGGCTATCTTGCCAGCCCGCGCCTGTTCTCTTGACACGTCACAGGACGGATGTCATCTGTGGGTTTCTTCTGTAGGAAATGGCTGCCATGTGGAGAATGGCTGCCACTTAATCACCGTGCGGCTTGACACCGCACTAATTGACGACGTGGGTCGTGCTGGAGTGGTTGGTGAGGTGGTTTTTCCTCCGCGAGCCCCGGGCCCTGCCTGGGCGCCTCGGGCGCCTGATTTTGGGGGTGGCCTCGCCCCTTGCCGGGCTCGCCTACCCAGGAAAGGAGGACCTTCTCTTGGCGATGTCTTGTTTCTCTGGCTTGGCCTTAGTCTCTTTGAGTTGCATGTTGGTTCTTTGAATCTCTTGGTTTCTTGTACTCTGGCTTGGTCTTGGCTTGTCCGTGCACGAGTCAGGGGAAAATGCATACCCCAGTATATTTCCCCGACATATGGTATCCTCCTATGAATGATTAAAGTGGCTTGACTTGGCACATGTTCACGCATGTACTTGAAACAAATACAACATAGCCTCCACGATATTTTTGTTCATGTTGATTTATATCCTACTCATGCTTGCACTCAATGTTGGTTAACCTCAATGCATGTTTATGACCGTTGTCGCTCTCTAATTGGTCGCTCCTTAATCTCTTGCTAGCCTGCACTCATACTAAGTGAGAATGCTGCTTGTTCATCCACTTCCTTAAACCCTAAGTTGTTCTATATGAGTCCACCATACCTACCTATATGCGGTATTTACCTGCCGTTCCAAAGGAAATTTGCATGTTCCAAACTCTAAACCTTCAAATAATAATCTATTTTGTATACCCGAATATCTCATATGGCAATTGGGGGCTATCAGTATCTTCCATGCTAGGTGGGTTATTCTCATGATGAGTGTTTATTCACTTGTCATTAGTGAGAAAGTGGCGGGTAATCGGGATGCCCAGTTCCATGCTCAAAATCAAATCTAAATATAATAATAACAATAAATTCCCCAGGACTGTTGTTGGTATGGACGGTACCCGTGGATTCGGCTAGCCGTGGAGTGTGATTGTTGGTGGAGGGGGAGTAAAGACTTTACCATTCTGTTTGGGAACTGCCTATAATGTATCTAGCATGGAAGATAGAGAGATCTCTTGGTGGTTATGTTTACAATGAAAGCGTACCGCTCAAAATTATATTCATCTATGTTTTAAAAGCTCCGAGCTCTGGCACCTCTACAAATCCATGCTTCCCTCTGCGAAGGGCCTATCTGTTTACTTTTATTGTTGAGTCATCATCTGAAGGAAATATGCCCTAGAGGCAATAATAAAGTTGTTATTTTATATTTCCTTATATCATGATAAATGTTTATTATTCATGCTAAAATTGTATTAACCGGAAACATGATACATGTGTGGATACATAGACAAAACACCGTGTCCCTAGTAAGCCTCTACTAGACTAGCTCGTTAATCAAAGATGGCTAAGTTTCCTAACCATATACATGCGTTGTCATTTGATGAACGGGATCACATCATTAGGAGAATGATGTGATGGACAAGACCCATCCGTTAGCTTAGCATATTGATCATTCTGTTTTATTGCTATAGCTTTCTTCATGTCATATACGTATTCCTTTGACTATGAGATTATGCAACTCACGGATATCGGAGGAATGCCCTGTGTGCTATCAAACGTCACAACGTAACTGGGTGATTATAAAGATGCTCTACAGGTATCTCCGAAGGTGTTTGTTGGGTTGGCATAGATCGAGATCAGGATTTGTCACTCCGAGTATCGAAGAGGTATCTCTGGGCCCTCTCGGTAATGCTCATCATAATAATCCTTGCAATCAATGTGACTAATGAGTTAGTTGCGGGATTATGCATTACGTAACGAGTAAAGAGACTTGTCGGTAACGAGATTGAACTAGGTATGAAGATACCGACGATCGAATCTCGGGCAAGTAACATACCGATGACAAAGGGAATAACGTATGTTGTCATTACAGTACGACCGATAAAGATCTTCGAAGAATATGTGGGAACCAATATGAGCATCCAGGTTCCACTATTGGTTATTGACCGGAGAGGTGTCTCGGTCATGTCTACATAGTTCTCGAACCCGTAGGGTCCGCACGCTTAACGTTCGATGACGATTTGTATTACATGAGTTATGTGATTTGGTGACCGAATGTTGTTCGGAGTCCCGGATGAGATCACAGACTTGACGAGGAGTATCGAAATGGTCGAGAGGTAAAGATTCATATATAGGACGATAGTATTTGGACACCGGAAGTGTACTGGGGGTACAGGGTACGTATCGGGTCACCGGAAGGGGTTCGGGGCAACCCACGGCAAGCTATTTGGGCCGTATGGGCCAAGAGGGGAAACACACAAGCCACAAAGGGGCTGGTGCGCCCCTCCCATATGGGCTAGCCAAATTGGAGAAGGAAAGGGGAAGGAGGAAAGGAAAAAGGGAATAGGATTCCCCCTTCCCCCTCTTCCCTTCCTACTCCGAATAAGAATAGGAAAGGGGGAGGCCGAATTGGGAGGTGCCCAAGTTGGATTCCTCCTTCTTGGGATGCCCCCGTGGCTGCCTGTCCTCCCCTCCAACCTAAATATATGAAGGGGGCACCACTAGAACATACAACAAACATTGTTAGCCGTGTGCGGCGCCCCCTCCACAGTTTACGCCTCTGGTCATATTCACCTAGTGCTTAGGCGAAGTCGTGCGTGGATCACTTCACGATCACCGTCACCACGCCTTCGTGCTGACAGAACTCTCCCTCGACACTTTGCTGGATCAAGAGTTCGAGGGACTTCATCGAACTGAACGTGTGCAGAACTCGGAGGTGCCGTACGTTCGGTGCTTGATCGGTTGGAACGAGAAGTAGTTCGACTACATCAACCGCGTTGTCAAACGCTTCTGCTTTTGGTCTACGAGGGTACGTGGACACACTCTCCCCATCTCGTTTCCATGAATTTCCTAGATAGATCTTGCGTGAGCGTAGGAATTTTTTTGAAATTGCATGCTACGTTCCCCAACAGTGGTATCCGAGCCAGGTCTATGTGTAGATGATATGCACAAGTAGAACACAAAGAGTTGTGGGCGATCATAGTCATACTGCTTACCACCAATGTCTTATTTTGATGCGGCGGTATTGTTGGATGAAGCGGCCCGGACCAACCTTACATGACCATGTTCATGAGACGGTTCCACCGACAGACATGCAACTTGTTTTGCATAAAGGTGGCTGGCGGGTGTCTGTTTCTCCAACTTTAATTGAATCGAATTTGACTATGGCCAGTCCTTGTTGAAGGTTAAAACAACAAACTTTACGAAACATCGTTGTGGTTTTGACGCGTAGGTAAGAACGGTTCTTACAAGAAGCCCATAGCAGCCACGTAAAATTTGCAACAACAAAGTAGATGATGTCTAACTTGTTTTTGCAGGGCATGTTGTGATGTGATATGGTCAAGACATGATGTGATATACGTTATTGTATGAGATGATCATGTTTTGTAAAAGTTATCGGCAACTGGTAGGAGCCTTATGGTTGTCGCTTTATTGTATGAAATGCAAACGCCATGTAATTGCTTTACTTATCACTATGCGTTAGCGATATTTGTAGAAGCAATAGTTAGCGAGACGACCACGATGCTACGATGGAGATCAAGGTGTCAAGCCGGTGACGACGGAGATCATGATGGTGCTTTGGAGATGGAGATCAAAGGCACAAGATGATGATGGCCATATTATGTCACATATATTGATTGCATGTGATGTTTATCTTCTATGCATCTTATTTTTCTTAGTACGGCGGTAGCATTATAAGATGATCCCTTACTAAATTTTCAAGGTATAATTGTTCTCCCTGTGTATGCACCATTGCGACAGTTCGTCATGCCGAGACACCACGTGATGATCGGGTGTGATAAGCTCTACGTTCACATACAACGGGTGCAAGACAGTTTTGCACATGCAGAATACTCGGGTTAAACTTGACGAGCCTTAGCATGTACAGACATGGCCTCGGAACACTAGAGATCGAAAGGTCGAACGTGAATCATATAGTAGATATGATCAACATAGAGATGTTCACCATTCAAGACTACTCCATCTCACGTAATGATTTAGATGACTTGAGGGATGTCTATCTAGGTGGGAGTTCTTAAGTAATATGATTAATTGAACTTAATTTATCATGAATTTAGTCCTGATAGTATTTGCAAATTATGTTGTAGATCAATAGCTCGCAATGTAGCTCCCCGTTTATGTTTTGATATGTTCTTAGAGAAAACTAAGTTGAAAGATGATAGTAGCAATTATGCGGACCGGGTCCGTGATCTGAGGATTATCCTGCACAAAAGAATTATGTCCTTCATGCACCGCTAGGTGATAGACCTATTGTAGGAGAAGATGCAGCCGTTATGAACGTTCGGCAAGCTCGATATGATGACTACTTGATAGTTTAGTGCACCATGCTTTACGGCTTAGAACTCGGATTTCAAAAACGTTTTGAATGCCACGGAGCATATGAGATGTTCCAAGAAGCTGAAAATGATATTTCAGACTCATGCCCATGTTTAGAGGTATGAGACCTCTGACAAGTACTTTGCCTACAAGATGAAGGAGAATAGCTCGGCTAGTGAGCATGTGCTCAGAATGTCTGGGTACTACAATCGCTTGAATCAAGTGGGAGTTAATTTTGCAGATTAGATAGCGATTGACAGAGTTCTCTAGTCACTATCACCAAGTTACTAGAACTTCGTGATGAACTATAATTATGCAAGGGATGACGAAAACGATTCCCAAGCTCTTCGCGATGCTGAAATCAGCGAAGGTAGAAATCAAGAAATAGCATCAAGTGTTGATGGTTAACAAGACCAATAGTTTCAAGAAAAAAGGCAAGGGAAAGAAAAGGAAACTTCAAAAAGAACGGCAAGAAAGTTGCCACTCCCGTGAAGAAGCCCGAAGCTAGACCCAAGCCTGAAACTGAGTGCTTCTACTACAAAGGAAATAGTCACTGGAAGTGGAACTGCCCTAGATACTTGGCGGATAAGAATGATGGCAAAGTGAAGAATGGTATATTTGATATACATGTTATTGATGTGTACTTTACTAGTGTTTATAGCAACCCATCGGTATTTGATACTGGTCCAGTTGCTAAGAGTAGTAACTTGAAACAGGAGTTGCAAAATAAACACAGACTAGTTAAAGATGAGGTGACGATGTGTGTTGGATGTAATTCCAAGGTTGATACGATCACCATCGCACACTCTCTCTACCTTGAGGATTATAATTGAACCTAAATAAATGTTATTTGGTGTTTGCCTTGAGCATTAATATGATTAGATCATGTTTATTGCAATACGGTTATTCATTTAAGTCGGAGAATAATTGTTGTTCTGTTTATATGAATAAAACCTTCTAGGTCATAGACCCAATGTGAATGGTTTGTTTAATATCGATCGTGGTGATACACAAATTCATAATATTGATGCCAAATGATGCAAAGTTGATAATGATAGTGCAACATATTTGTGGCACTGCTGTTTAGGTCATATTGGTGTAAAGCGCATGAAGAAACTCCATGCGGATGGACTTTTGGAATCACTTGATTATGAATCGTTTGATGCTTGCGAACCATGCCTCATGGGCAAGATGACTAAACTCCGTTCTCGGCAACAATGGAGCGAGCCACTGACTTATTGGAAATAATACATGCCGTTGTATGCGGTCCAATGAGTGTTGAGTCTCGCGACGGGTATCGTTATTTTCTGACCTTCACAGATGATTTGAGAAGATAAGGGTATATCTACTTAATGAAACACAAGTCTGAAACATTTGAAAAGTTCAAAGAATTTCAGAGTGAAGTGGAAAATCATTGTAACAAGAAAATAAAGTTTCTACGATCTGATCATGGAGGCGAATATTTGAGTTACGAGTTTAGCCTTCATTTAAAACAATGTGGAATAGTTTCACAACTCACGCCACCTAGAACACTAGATCATAATGGTGTGTCCGAACGTCGTAACCGTACTTTATTAGATATAGTGTGATCTATGATGTCTCTTACCGATTTACCACTATTGTTTTGGGGTTATGCATTAGAGACTGCTGCATTTATGCTAAATTGGGCACCATCTAAATCTGTTGAGATGACACCATATGAACTATGGTTTGGCAAGAAACCTAAGCTGTCATTTCTTAAAGTTTGGTGTTGCGATGATTATGTGAAATAGCTTTAGCCTGATAAGCTCAAACACAAATCGGAGAAGTGCATCTTCATAGGATACCCAAAAGAAACCATTGGGTACACCTTCTATCACAGATCCGAAAGCAACATCTTTGTTTCTAAGAATGGATCCTTTCTAGAGAAGGAGTTTCTATCGAAAGAAGTGAGTGGGAGGAAAGTAGAACTTGATATGGTAACCGTACCTTCTCTCGAATTGGAAAGTTGCTCATGACAGAAAAACCGTTTCCGTGATGCCTGCACCAACAAGAGAGGAAGCTAAAGATAATGATCATGAAACTTCAGATCAAGTTACTACCGAACCTCGTAGGTCAACTAGAGCACGTTCCGCACCAGAGTGGTACGGTAATCCTATTCTGGAAGTCATGTTACTAGAGCATGACGGACCTACAAACTATGAGGAAGCAATGATGAGCCCAGATTCCGCAAAATGGCCTAATGCCATGAAATCTGAGATAGGATCCATGTATGAGAACAAAGTGTGGACTTTGGTGCACTTTCCCGATGATCGGTAAGCCAACGCGAATAAATGTATCTTCAAGAGGAAGAAGGAAGATGATGGTAGTGTTACTATCTACAAAGCTCGAATTGTCACAAAATGTTTTTGACAAGTTCAAGGTGTTGACTACGATGAGATTTTCTCACTCGTAGCGCTGCTCAAGTCTGTCCGAATCATGTTAGCAATTGCCGCATTTTATGAAATCTGGTAAATGGATGTCAAAACTGCATTCCTTAATGGATTTCTTAAAGATTTGTATATGATGCAACCAAAGGTTTTGTCGATCCTAAAGGTGCTAACAAAGTGTGCAAGCTCCAGCGATCCATCTATGGAACTGGTGCAAGCATCTCGGAGTTGGAATATACGCTTTAATGAGTTGATCAAAGCATATAGTTTTATATAGACTTGCGATGAAGCCTGTATTTACAAGAAAGTGAGTGGGAGCACTACAGCCTGTCTGATAAGTATATGTGAATGACATATTGTTGATGGAAAATGATGTAGAATTTTCTGGAAAGCATAAAGGAGTGTTTGAAAGGAGTTTTTTCAAAGAAATACCTCGGTGAAGCTACTTACATATTGGGCATCAAGATCTATAAAGATAGATCAAGACGCTTGATAAGAATTTTCGATGAGTACATACCTTGATAAGATTTTGAAGGACATCAAAATGGATCAGTCAAAGAAGGAGTTCTTGCCTGAGTTGTAAGGTATGAAGTTGAGTAAGACTCAAAACTTGACCACGGCAGAAGATAGAGAGAGAATGAAAGTCATTCCCTATGCCTCGGCCATAGGTTCTATAAAGTATGCCATGCTGTATATCAGACCTATTCTGTACCTTGCCATGAGTTTGACAAAGGGGTACAATAGTGATCCAGGAGTAGATCACTGGACAACGGTCAAAATTATCCTTAGAGGACTAAGGAAATATTTCTCGGTTATGGAGGTGATAAAGAGTTCATCGTAAAGAGTTACGTCAATGCAAACTTTAATACCGATCTGGATGACTCCGAGTCTCAATCTGGATACATATTGAAAGTTGGCAATTAGCTAGAGTAGCTCCATACAAAGCATTGTAGACATAGAAATTTGCAAAATACATACGGATCTGAATGTGGTAGACCCATTGACTAAACTTCTCTCACAAGCAAAACATGATCACACCTTAGTACTCTTTGGGTGTTAATCACATGGTGATGTGAACTAGATTTTTGACTCTAGTAAACCGTTTTGGTGTTGGTCACATGGCGATGTGAACTATGGGTGTTAATCACATGGTGATGTGAACTATTGGTGTTAAATCACATGGCAATGTGAACTAGATTATTGACACTAGTGCAAGTGGGAGACTGAAGGAAATATGCCCTACAACCAATAATAAAGTTGTTGTTTTATATTTCCTTATATCATGATAAATGTTTATTATTCATGCTGGAATTGTATTAACCGGAAAATTGATACATGTGTGGATACATGGACAAAACACCGTGTCCCTAATAAGCCTCTACTAGACTAGCTCGTTAATCAAAGATGGTTAAGTTTCCTAACCATAGACATGTGTTGTCATTTGACGAACGGGATCACATCATTAGGAGAATGATGTGATGGACAAGACCCATCAGTTAGCTTAGCATATTGATCGTTCAGTTTTATTGCTATAGGTTTCTTCATGTCATATACATATTCCTTTGACTATGAGATTATGCAACTCCTGGATACCGGAGGAATGCCTTGTGTAGCGACCCGACCCGAATGGATCAAGTCTTTGTGCTTAAGTGTCATCCCTGGATCGGTATGCTGGCACACACAGTACTCGAGGATTTATAACAGAGGTAAATCACATGTATAAATAACGTAAATACTATTACCAAAATCCAAATAGCGGAAGTAACAAGGTTGTGGATTCCCATCAACACCAACGGCAAAGTTGAGTGTAGAAATCGTAACCCTAATGTATCACTTACTCGTCGTAAGATCCTGCAACATGAGACGTTGCAGCCACAAAGGGTCAGTACATTGAATGTACTGGCAAATTCACACCATAGGATAATGATGAATAAAGGCTATCACTACATGCATATTTGGCTGGTGGAAAAGCTCTATGGTTATAATGTTTTTGCGAAAAGCCAATTTTTCCCTACTGCAAAGGAATAAATTTTATTTAACTATCATGGTGGTTGTTAAACATTGAGAATGGTTGACAGCATACTCAATCCCAATTAAAAATATCATCATTAACCCAACAATATTAATTAAAGTAACATGATGAGATTCAAATGATAATCCAAGTACTAGATACTCAAGATGTCCATAACCGGGGACACGACTAACCATGATTAGTTTGTACTCTGCAGAGGTTTGTGCACTTTTCCCCACAAGACTCGATCTCCTCCGTTGGGATTCTCGCACTACATGGTGTTTGAGAAACGGATGACCGAGACACAGTCTTTCAGAAGCACTAGCACCTTACGATGGGTAGACCGTTATACCTACATCCCTTACATCTGCTAGTCTACCACTGTAAGAGTTCGCATGACTTAATCAACTATGCTAGAGCCCATAGTAGCTTGTGGCTGCACACAGAAGTTTCTAGCATGAATAATCTCATGATCCCTTTGAGCCTGGATGGCGGTCCAAAAAACAGCAATCTGGAATACCTGGTACCTCAATCCCCAGGATGTGTGTTTAAGTTGCCACCTTAAATAAACCATTAAATAACAATCTCACATCTGTCATGGATACACTCACCCAATCCACGTCTACTAGCATAGCATGGCATAATAAACAAACGTAGAAGTAACTCCCAAGGGTTTGATAATAAAACAGGTAATAGGTACTTCCTCATCTACTTCCCAAAACCCACGATTTAATTAGATCCTAATCATGCCATGTTTGATGATTGATATAATGCATAAAAACTGGGTATGAAAAGGGATATGATCAAAGTGTGAACTTCCCTGCAATGTTGATGAAGATAATTCGCACTCAAAACTCTTGATAGTTCTACTCGTCACACTCCGGTCAATCTATCGTAAGCAAGCAATAGTAACCACACATAAGCAATCACTCAAAGGATCAGAAAGAACGAAGAAGACGATTCAAAAAACATCAAAACCAAGAAAATAACTCTTGCAACATAAAACAATTTCTAACAGTACCAAAATTATGTGAATTTGGCCTTATCAGAAAGTTTAGGTCAAGAGCTTCGATTTGCAAAAAGAATCAATTAAATCGGAGTTATAAAACTCAAGTTATGATCAAACGAAGTTCAAATTCAAATCTGATCTAATTCAAATTTTCAACTTTCAAAAACATGTTTGAGTTAGATTACTGGATAGAGGAGATCATAACAAAGAAGTGGGTGTTGGTTTCATCTAATTTGGATGAACGAGTAAAAAGTTATGGCTATTTGAAAAATCAGGGCCAAGCTGTTTTACGGAAGAAAAATAGCTACGGCGAAAAGAATTTTAGGTCTAATGTATAAATACGGAGACTAATTGGTAATCTAATTATTGCATCATACTAGTCTAGAAAATAATAAACTACGGAGGTATAAAAAGAAAAAAAATGAAGAAAGATACATTTATAAGGCAAAGAAAAGACAACTTCGGAGGGAGAAAACAATTTCCAGAAGTCGTGCCGGAGAGGAGAAAAATATTTTTCTTAAATGAATCTAGTCAAACCAAAATATTGATTTAACCCGAATCGGATGATTTTTGGAAGCTCTATAGGTCTAAATTTATAGGTGGAAAAGAGATTTAAAGGTTAAAGGCTAGGCAATGTGGGACTAAACGTAGACGTAATTAAACGAAACAGAGAAGAAAAAGGCTAACGCCTCGCACGGGCCTAAAGCCCATCGGCCGTCCGCGCGCGTACGTGCTACATTTTCTTTTTTGCCAAAGGAAAATAAAATCTGAAAAGGAAAGGCTGGCTGGGCTTGGCCCATATAGGAAAAAAAGATGGGGCGCTTGCTGTTACGATAATGCGCACATGGGCGACAAATACTTATGGGCCGCACGTACAGTTTTTTTTAAATAGAAACAGAAAGGAAAACTGAATAACGAAAATAAAATAATCATTTTATATAGGCATATTATATATCAAAATTTTCAGAAAAAGATTTCCTACAAGCTGAACATTTTTCGAGAGTCAAATAAAATACACACAAATTCAAATAAAACAAAGAGTGCTTCTACTCTAGTAAAATCCAGTAAAATTCATTTTAAAAATACCAAAATTAATTCAAATTTATTTCTCTCCAATTTTCTGATGTAGGGAATCATGTTACCCTATTTTCCATATATTTTATTTTTGGAGAAAACTAATTTGAATAAAACTCAAATAACTCCAAATTGAAAATAAATTCAAAAGAACTTTGAATTTACTTCTTTGAAACTCCCAACTCATATTTCATATGTTTTGAAGGAGTCATTTTATCTTCGCTCGTGAAAATCATTGAGTTGCATAAAGTTCCTGGGTTGGAAATATTTTCCAAATGAAATTCAAATATTTTCAACACCCCTTGTCATTTAAATAAATGGAAGAAGTCATGTCATCTTCTATCCAGGGTTTTGTGGTGAAAATAATTTGAATTCACGGAGATCACGAATGCAAAATGAATGTTTGGGAAAGTCCTTTTATTCCCTCTCATTTAACTTTCAAATAGTTTCGAATTTCACTCAATTTCACACAATCAATCAAATCTATCTATTTATTATAACATTCCAAAATTTAGAATTTTGGGATGTTACACCTTGTGTGCTATCAAATATCACAACGTAACTGGGTGATTATAAAGATGCTCTACAGGTATCTCCGAAGGTGTTTTTTGTGTTGGCATAGATCAAGACTAGGATTTGTCACTCCGAGTATCGGAGAGGTATCTCTGGGCCCTCTCGGTAATGCACATCATAATAAGCCTTGCAAGCAATGTGACTAATGAGTTAGTTGCGGGATGATGCATTACAGAACGAGTAAAGTGACTTGCCAGTAACGATATTGAACTAGTTATTAAGATACCAACGATCGAATCTCGGGCAAGTAACATACCGATGACAAAGGGAATAACGTATGTTGTCATTATGGTACGACCGATAAAGATCTTCGAAGAATATGTGGGAACCAATATGAGCATCCAGGTTCCGCTATTGGTTATTGATCGGAGAGGTGTCTTGGTCATGTCTACATAGTTCTCGAACCCGTAGGGTCCACATGCTTAACGTTCGATAAAGATTTGTATTATATGAGTTATGTGATTTGGTCACCGAATGTTGTTCGGAGTCCCGTATGAGATCACGGACATGTCGAGGAGTTTCCAAATGGCTGAGAGGTAAATATTCATATATAGGACGATAGTATTTGGACACCGGAAGTGTTCTGGGGGTACCGGATACGTATCGGGTCACCTGAAGGGGTTCCGGGCAACCCCCGGCAAGCTATATGGGCCTTATCGGCCAAGAGTGGAAACACACCAGCCACAAAGGGGCTGGTGCGCCCCTCCCATATGGGCTGGCCAAATTGGGGATGGAAAGGGGAAGGAGGAAAGGAAAAAGGGAATAGGATTCCCCTTCCCCCTCTTCCCTTCCTACTACGAATAGGAATAGGAAAGGGGGGAGGCCGAATTGGGAGGTGCCCAAGTAGGATTCCTCCTACTTGGGGCGCCCCCTTGGCTACCTCTCCTCCCCTCCAACCTATATATATGAAGGGGCACCACTAGAACATACAACAAACATTGTTAGTTGTGTGTGGCGCTCCCCTCCACAGTTTACGCCTCCGGTCATATTCACATAGTGCTTAGGCGAAGCCCTGCATGGATCACTTCACCATCACCATCACCACGCCTTCATGCTGACGGAACTCTCCCTCAACACTTTGCTGGATCAAGATTTTGAGGAACGTCATCGAACTGAACGTCTGTAGAACTCGGAGGTGCCGTACGTTCGGTGCTTGATCGGTCGGAACGAGAAGAAGTTCGACTACATCAACCGCGTTGTCAAACGCTTCCACTTTCGGTCTACGAGGGTACGTGGACACACTCTCCCCCTCTCATTGCCATGCATCTCCTAGATAGATCTTGTGTGAGCGTAGGAATTTTTTTGAAATTGCATGTTACGTTCCCCAACATCATCCTCTTCTAAAAAGCACTAGCTGGAGAGCACCACTATCATTTGTATGCTCTATTTTTAATTGATGTTGAATATGAGGGTGACTCGATCTCTTTTGCCATGAATTATAATGTCTAGTCAGTCCTTGATCTTCAAGGGTGCTCTGCATTTATGTTTTGCGTTCTCAGAAAGGGCTAGCGAGATACCATTTTGTCATATTATATCATGATTATTTTTAAGAAGTGTTGTCATCCGAGACTTATTATTATTGCTCGCTAGTTGATTATGCTATTGATATGGGTAAATGTGAGACCTAAATGTTATTGTGAATATGGTTAGTTCATAATCTTTGTTGAAAATCTGAATACTGGCTAGCAATATTTGCACAACAAGATCAAACAGAGTTTGTAAAAGTTTTTCTTTGTCACTTTCAGTTTGTCAACTGAATTGCTTGAGGACAAGCAATGGGTTAAGCTTGGGGGAGTTGATACGTCTCCATCGTATCTACTTTTCCAAACTCTTTTGCCCTTGCTTTGGACTCTAATTTGCATGATTTGAATGGAACTAACCCGGTGTGGCGTTGTTTTCAGCTGAATTGCCATGGTGTTATTTTTGTGCAGATATCAAAGTTCTCGGGCTGACCTGAAAGTTTACGGAGAATTTTTGTGGAATATATAAAAATACTGGCGCAAGAATTAACCAGAGGGGGTACACCTAGAGGCCACAAGCCGGGGGGCGCCCCTCCCTGGGGCGCGCCTAGAGGGCTTGTGGGCCCATTGGGCCTCCTCCGACCCTAACTCCAACTGTATATAACCCTATTCAGGGAGAAAAACCCCAGAGAGAAGGATACATCGCGTTTTATGATACGGAGCCGCCGCCGCCTCCTGTTCTTCATCGGGAGGGCTGATTTGGAGTTCGTTCAGAGCTCCAGAGAGGGGGATTCATCACCATCACCATCACCAACCTTCCTCCATCACCAATTTCATGATGCTCATCGTCGTGCCTGAGTAATTCCATCGTAGGCTTGGTGGACGGTGACGGGTTGGATGAGATTTATCATGTAATCGGGTTAGTTTTGTTAGGGTTTGATGCCTAGTATCCACTGTGTTCTGAGATTGATGTTGCTATGACTTTGCTATACTTAATGCCTGTCACTAGGGCCCGAGTGCCATGCTATCATATCTGAACCTATTATGTTTTCAATGAATATATTTGTGTTATTAATCCTATCTTGCAAGTGTTAGACACCTACTATGAGTTATGATCTGCATACCCCAAGGTGACAATAATTGGGATTCTTTTTGGTGATTACCGTAGTTTGAGGAGTTCATGTATTCACTAAGTGCTAATTCTTCGGTTTGGTTCTCTATTCAAAGGAGGCCTTAATATCCCTTAGTTTCCATTAGGACCCCGCTGCTACGGGAAGATTGGACAAAAGATGTAATTGTGACGCTCGGATAATTAGGCTACAGTAATACCCCCGTTAATGATGCCACGTCACCATTATTACGGTTGCTAATCTCACGTTGATCCAAAACCGGTTCAAATTCAAAATTCAAAATCAGACAAACAACAAAGGTTTTCAAATGTTAAAACTAAAATGTTCGGGAGATGTAAAATAAATCATAAGCAATTATGGTGAAGGACCCATATCTAAATAAGATATTTAAATGCACAAGAGTAGATAAAACAGTGGCAAAATAATTATTTAAATGCTTTTAAAATACTAAACAAATATTAAACTAGTTCATTTGGTCACCAAGCTTGTTGAGGTAGTGGCATATATTATTATGCTAATTTAGGAGTAGGGGTTATATTTTTGTAAAACTATTTGCTAACTAAAAGGAAACACAAAAGAAAGACAAATGAAAACAAATCAAAAGAAAGGAACTCCCCCGGCTACCCATGGGCATCGGCCCATCCCACCCGGCCAGCCCAGCTCCCCCTTGGCCCACCCGACCTCCCTTATCCCCACACCCCAGGAAACCCTAGCGCTAACCACCCCCACTTCCCCCTTAACCCCACTGCCTCCCCGTGACCTAGAACCCGCTACCCCACTTCTCCCCCCGACATATCTCCCCCCCTCTCTCCCGATTGGATCGGGAGGGGGAACAAACCACCGACGCCACCGCCCCGATCCCGTCCCCCCCCCCCCGGAGCTGCCACGCCGTGGTCGACTGCCTCGTCGCCGTTCCGTCCTCGACCTCCTCTTCGACAGACCCCGCCGGAACTCGTCGCGCCGCCGCCTGCCATCAACGCCCGCCTCCTCATCTCCTCCCCGCCGCCCGACGTGCTCGACGCCGGCGCCGCATCGCCACCGCTTGGAGGACCTCCCCGCCGTCGCCGTTCGTCGGGGCAACCTCACCGGAGCTCCTCTGCCTCGACCCCGCCGTCGCCGGATCGCCACCTCGACCCCCTCCTTGTCGGACCTCCCCGACCTCCGTCGAGCCCGCTGCCATTCCCCCTACGGCCCAGGTGAGCCCCGCCTCGCTCCCTCCCTCTCCCTCAAGCCTTTCGCTTGCCGCCTGATCCCGCCGATCTCGCCCATGGTTGCGCGCGCTCCGGCTCGTCGCTCGACGCGGCCATCGCGCCCCGCCGCCTCAGACTGCGCTGCGCCCGCTGCTCCCGACCGCACTCCCGTGCAGCCCCTACCGCCGCCTGCCACCACCGCCTCCATCCATGGGCGCTGGCGCGCCGCTTGGCCGTCGCCGTCCGGGGCCTCACTGCTCCCTGCTGCCATTGCCGAGCGAGGCCGCCGACGCAGCTGGACCTCGCGCCCTCGCTGCGGTGGCCTCGCACACGGCGCCCATTGCCCAAAACATAACGCTCAGACTCCGGCGCCCAGCGCCCACTAGCGCCCGAACCCACTAAGGCCCCTGGGGCCTATGACAGATGGGCCCCACGCCCAAAGCGTTTATAAAAAAAGGAATTAAAAATATAATTATTAAATAATTAATAATAAAATTAATTAATTAATTAATTAATTAACTTAATTAATCCGGTTTAGTTAAACTAATTAAACGTGATTAACCTAAAATATATAATTAACCTAACTAATATGTTAGTTAGGGTGATGTGTCTATGACAGACGGGACCCACGTGTCAGTTTGACCCAGTCAACCCCCTGTTGTCTGCTGACGTCAGCACACACTATTCTGGATAATGTTAGTTTAAATTAATTAAATAAATTCTAAAATGATTTAAAACTATAGAAAATCATATAAAATAAACCGTAACTCGGATGAAAATACTTTGTACATGAAAGTTGCTCAGAACGACGAGACGAATCCGGATACGGAGCCCGTTCGTCCGCCACGCATCCCTAACCTATCGAACCTGCAACTTTTCACCTCCGGTTCATCTGTCCGAAAACACGAAACACCGGGAATACTTTCCCGGTTGTTTCCCCCTTTCGCCGGTATCACCTATCCCGCCGTTAGGTCACCCCTAGCAATGCATAGTTTCAAGTGTTGTCATCTTTAGTTTCCGCCCCATAGGATGCCCTCATGATTGATTCATATGGTGGCTTAATTCTTGTTCTAGGGAAGTGTTCCATACCCTTTCTTAGTGGAAATTGAAATTTAGTATTCCCTTCTTTCATATCAATCACGACACCTATAGCGCGTAAAAACGGTCTACCAAGTATAATAGGACAAGATGGATTGCAATCAAATATCAAGAACAATAAATTCTATGGGCATGTAATTCCTATTTTCAAGAATAAAAAGATCACTAATTCTTCTCAAAGGATTTTTAATAGTAGAATCCCCAAGTGAAAATTAAGAGACTAGTCTTCAATATTGGTAAGACCAAGCACATCACATAAAGATTTCGAAATTGTGGAGACACTAGCACCCAAATCACATAAAGAAAAACACTCATAATTCTTAATCTTGACTTTAATGGTAGGTTCCCACTCATCATATAGTGTTCTAGGAATCGAGATCTCTAATTCCATCTTTTCTTCTAAAGCTTTCATCATGGCATCTATGATATGTTTAGTCAAAGTTTTATTTTATTCATAGGCATGGGGTGAATTTATCATGGATTGCAACAATGAGATACATTCAATCAAAGAGAAACTATCATAATTAAAGTCTTTGTAATCCAAAAGAGTGGGGAAATCAATAGTTAAAGTTTTGACCTCTCCAAACCCACTTTAATCAATTTTCTCATCAAGATTTTCACCCTCCGAATCATCAGGACACCTTCTAGCTAAACTTGACTCTTCTTCAGTCCCTTTATCATCAATTTTAATCTTACGAAACAAGGAATCAATAGAAGAAACACCAATCATTTTAAGATCTTCTTTATTTTTATGAAAGCAATCATAGAATATGTTCTTTCTAAAAATTCTCTTTTCGCTCTAAGCATAGCGGTTCTTTTCTTACTTTCATCCATAAATATATGCAAAGATTTAATTGATTCATTCACATCAACTTTAGGTGGAAAAGAATTTTAATCTTGAGATTTTCTACATCACGGGAAATTCTATCAATGCTTCTAGACATATCATCAGTCTTATTTAACTTTTCTTCTATCATATTATTGAAAAATTGAGCATTGATAAATTCTTTAATATTACTCTCAAGATCAGAGGGGTTCCTATTATTATTTTAATAAGAATTACCATAGGAATTGCCATAATTATTAGAGGAATTTCCAAGAAAAGGCCTAGTCTTAAAATTACCTCTGTAAGCATTGTTATTAAAATTGTTTCGCGAGACAAAATTCACATCTACGGGGTCACTATTTTGCTCAATCAAATTAGACAAAGGCACGTCATTAAGATCAATAGGAGCACTTTTACTAGCAACCAATTTCATAAGAGCATCAACTTTTTCACTCAAAGTACTAATTTCTTTAACCGAGTTAACTTTTTTAACAGTAGGTGCTCTTTCAGTATGCCATTGTGAATAATTTGCCATAATATTATCAAGCAATTTAGTAACTTCACCCAAAGTAATCTCCATAAAAGTACCATCCGCGGAGGAATCTAAAAGATTTCTAAAAACAAAATTAAATCCCGCATAAATTTTTTGTATAATCATCCAAAGATTTAAACCATTAGTAGGACAATTTCTTAGCATCAATTTCATTTTTTCCCAAGATTGTGCAACATGTTCATGCTCAAGTTGCTTAAAATTCATGATTTTAGTTTTAAGGGAAATAATTTTTGCGGGTGGAAAATACTTAGTAATAAAAACATCTTTGCACTTATCCCAAGAACCGATAATATTGCGAGGCAAAGAAGAAAACCAAATTTTGGCACGATCCCTCAAAGAGAAAGGAAACAATTTCAACTTCACAATATGATTGTCAACATCCTTTTTATTTTGCATATCACACAATTGTACGAATGTGTTTAGATGGGACGCGTCATCCTCATTAGGAGTACCGGAAAATTGATCTTTCGTAACAAGATTCAACAAAGCAGCATTAATATCACAAGACTCCGCACTAGTGGCGGGAGGAACTATCAGACTACTAATAAAATAATTATTATTGGTATCAGAAAAATCACAGAATTTGGTAATTTCTTGAGACATCATGACTACGCAAACAAGATTGCAAGCAAAAAGATAGATCTGACGTGAAAAGGCGAACGAAAAAGAAGGTGAATAAAAAGGCAAATTTCATGAAGTGGGGGAGATGAAAATGAGTGGCCAATGGAAAATAATGTAAATTGCAAGGAGATGAGATTTGTGATTAGGGACCTGATAGATGTTGATGATATCTCCCCGGCAACGGTGTTAGGGACCTGATAGATGTTGATGATATCTCCCCGGCAACGGTGCCAGAAATTCCTTTGACGTGGCTAGAGACGGCATCGGTATTTCCCCAAAGAGGAAGGGATAATGCAGCACAGCTACGTTAAGTATTTCCCTCAGTTCTGAAACCAAGGTATCAACCCAGTAGGAGAACCAACCAACACTATGTAAACGGTTGATACGTCTCCAACGTATCTATAATTTTTTATTGTTCCATGTTGTTATATTATCATTCTTGGATGTTTTACAATCATTTCATAGCAACTTTGTATCATTTTTTGGGACTAACCTATTGACATAGTGCTCAGTGCTAGTTGCTGTTTTTTGTTTGTTTTTTGTTTGTTTTTTGCTTTGCAGAAAATCAATACCAAACGGATTCCAAACACAGCGAAACTTTTTGGAGATTTTTTTTGGACCAGAAGACACAAGTTGGGTCACGGAAGTACCAGAGGAGGGCTCCGATGGGAGCACAACCCACCTGGGCGCGCCTGGGGCCCAGCCGTGCCCTGGTGGTTGTGCCCACCTCGGCCGCCTCCAGCACCGCCTCTTTGCTCTATAAATACCCCAATATTCCAAAAACCCTAGGGGAGTCGATGAAACACAATTCCAGCCGCCGCAAGTTCCAGAAACCACAGATCCAATCTAGACACCATCAGATAGGGGTTCGTCATCCTCATTGGTGCCTTTTTGATGATGCGTGAGTAGTTCATTGTAGACCTACGGGTCTGTAGTTAGTAGCTAGATGACTTTCTCTCTCCCTCTCTCTTTTGATTCTCAATACATTGGTCTCTTGGAGATCTATTTGATGTAACTCTTTTTGCGGTGTGTTTGTTCCGATGAACTTTGAGTTTATGATCAGATCTATTTTATCCATGAAAGTTATTTGAGTTTCTTAGATCTCTTATATCATGATTACTTATAGCCTCATATTTCTTCTTTGAATCTTTGGTTTAGTTAGGCCGACTAGATCAATTTTTCTTGCCATGGGAAGAGGTGCTTTGTGATGGGTTCGATCTTACGGTTCTCAATCCCAGTGACAGAAGGGGAAATGACACATATGTATCGTTGCTATTAAGGATAACAAGATGGGGTCTATTCCTACATGAACAGATCTTGTCTACATCATGTCATCGTTTTTATTGCATTACTCCGTTTCCCGATGAACTTAATACACTAGATGCATGCTGGATAGCGGTCGATGTGTGGAGTAATAGTAGTAGATGTAGGAAGGAGTCGATCTACTAATCTTGGATGTGATGCCTATATAATGATCATTGCCTGGATATCATCATAATTATTTGAAGTTGTATCAATTGCCCAACAGTAATTTGTTTACCCACCGTATCCTATTTTTCTCGAGAGAAGCCACTAGTGAAATCTACGGGCCCCGGGTCTCTTGTTTATCATATTTGCCGTGAAGATCTATTTTTATTTGCTTTTATTTTCAGATCTATTAATCCAAAAACCCAAAAATACCTTGCTGCAATTTTTGTTATTTATTTTATCTCGCGTTCCCGTGAGATCTATTTATCCAATCTACTACAACTTTATCTATCTTTTTACCCGGGAGGGATTGACAACCCCTCTTTTACGTCGGGTTGCAAGTATTTGTTCTTTGTGTGCAGATACTGTTCACGTAGTGTTGCGTGGTTCTCCTACTGGGTCAATAACCTTGGTGTCACCACTGAGGGAAATACCTACTGTAGCTGTGCTGCATCATCCCTTTTTGGGGAAATACAGACGTAGCTCAAGCCGCATCAAAAGGAATTTCTGGTGCCGTTGCCGGGGAGGACCAAGTCAAGATAGTCTCCCGACAACTCACCAATTTCTGGTGCCATTGTCTGGGAGACATCATCAACATCTACTAGGTTCCTAATCACAAATCTCATCTCACTACAAAAAAATACACTTCTGTGATGATACATGTTTGTCACAGTAGGTCACATTTTCTGTCATGCATGTACATCCATGATGATTTTATGACAGAATCAAGATAGGCATACCTGTGCTGTTCTAGAAGTGTTCCATGACAATACAAAATTATCATCAAGGGTTACCGACACGTGGCATCCACCATAACAGGTTGCCGTTAAGCTATCGGGTTCCGATTTGAATCCGATAACCCGTTAACAGCCGGACCAATGGGGATTTTCCACATGTTAAATTCTCAATGGCCAGAGGGACCACGTGTCAGCTCACCGTTGGGACAGATGTCATCCACTCATTGGACCGGAGGCGCCTATGATACGTCGACATGTGGCATGCCCAATAGATGCGCATCCCGGTGAAAAGGCCAGCCTGTTTGACTTGGGCAAAAGGTAGCGGGCCGGCCCATGAAAAGCATGTTAATGGCCTGTTTGCATATAGCCCATTTCCAACCCGCTAACTGACGGCCCGTTACGTCCTATCCGAATTAGGCTAGTATCGTCATCTGGGCCGTCCAATATGAATCCAGCCGGTTGTAACTTCTGGCCCATGTATGGCCCATGAGGTCTTTCGGCCCATATGAGGCCCTTTGTAACTCTTGGCCCATTAACGGCCCGTGGTGAAACTGGCCCGTAATGAACAGCGTATCGCTTTATACCCATTAACGGCCCATTATTCCATTGGGCCGTTTCCATCCCGTGTTATCTTTCGGCCTTCTCAGGGCCCATTTATTCTTGGGCTGATTTGCAGCTTACGGTCAGTTACTCGCATGTTCCGGTTGTGGGACAAATTTAGCCCGTGGTTAAAGTTGGCCCTGTCAGATTCGGGGGTCCGGCAAACCCTTATGAGGTTCGAACTCTGGGGTGCGCACGAAGAACTCTCTCTCCCTAGTTCGCTCGCCCAACGATCTCACGGCCTAGCGCGACGAACCCAAAGAACACGAGACACAGAGGTTTATACTGGTTTGGGCCACTGTTGTGGTGTAATACCCTACCCTAGGGTGGTGGTGGTGGATTGCCTCGAGGGCTAAGGATGAACTAGTATAGTGGATGAACAACCTCAGGAGGAGAGGTGTTCTTAAGCTCGATGAGCTGGTGAGATGGCCTTGGTGGAATGGATCCGATCCAAGATGAGTTGCCTCCTACGATGGTGGCTAGTCCTATTTATGGAGGCCCTGGTCCTCTTCCCAAATGTAGGAGGGAAGGGATCCCACAACAGCCAATTTTGAAGGGAGACAACTAGTACAAGCTATCCTGACAAAAGGTGGTATTCGCCTGCCAAAGGCTCTGGCGGTGATGCTGCTGTGGGCTCCGTGGTGACCTCGGGACTCCTCGCCTGCGCCTGCCTCTTTAGCACCAAAGAGGAAACTGGTACACTTCGCCCGCTGGCGCCCGTCTGGCCTTGGTTGTCATGGCTCACGTCATGTGAACCTCGCGAGGTGCCCCTTGCATAGATATCTACGCTCCTTGGGAGCCAGCCTAGCACGGCCGCCCCCCAGGGAGGTCTTGTTGTCGTCCGCCTCATGAGGCTTGGCCCCTCGTGAGGGTCTTGAGCTATTGCTACCGAAGCTGGGTCGTATCAGGCTGTTGTTGGAGCCACGCCGTGGGCCACAGGCAGGCAAGTCTGGGTACCCCCGTTCCCGGGACGCTGACAGTAGCCTGGATGCTTGAGCTATTTCTTCTCGCTGCATCTGACCGATGCCCGACAGCGCTCGGGATCCTTGAGCTTCTAGGCCGTGGCGACGGATGGCTCGGGGATCGACTTCGAGCTCTCGTTGGTTGTGAGCGGGTTCCGGAAGCGGTGGGTGTTGTCGGATTTCGGGTTCCGGCAGACCCTCAAGGTTCGAACTCTGGGGTGCACGCGGAGATCTCACCTCCAACCTACCTACGCCTCGTCGCCTCGCAAGGATCTAAACTACACAAAGAGCAACACAAGGGACACAAGGTTTATACTGGTTCGGGCCACCATTGTGGTGTAATACCCTACTCCAGTGTGTGGTGTGGTGGATTGCCTCTGGGGCTGATGATGAACAGTACAAGGAAGAACAACCTCGCGAGGGTCTATTCTTGGCCGGTGCGATGAACTGCTAGGGGGAGTTTAGTTGCTTCTCTCTCTCTCTCTAGATGCCTCTACCCTGTGGGTGGCTAGTCCTATTTATAGGCAGATGCCCTGGGCCTCTTCCCATATATTGAGCGGGAAGGGCGCCAACAATTGGCCATTTTGAAGGGGAACATCTAGTACACTTATCCTGACTAAAGTCGGTCCTCGCCTGCCAAAGACTCTAACGGTGACGCCGGCTTCGGCTCCACGATGACCTCCTTCCGGCCGTTCTGCTGGTCTTGGTCTTGTTTCACCGAAATGGTTGCCTTTGCTTGATGCTCTCGCCTGCGCTTGCCTTCTTTGCACCAAAGAGGAAATGAGGACACTGCGCGGGCTGGCGCCCGCCTGGCGCCCTTGGTCGTCATGGCTTGCGTCATGGGCACCTCGTGAGGTACCCCACCTTGATCTCTCCGCCCCTTGCGAGCCAGCCTGACGAGACCGTGCCTGAGGAAGCTTCCTGTCGTCCGCCCTGCGAGGCTTGGCCCCTCGTGAGGGTCTTGAGCTTGTGCAGATGAAGATGAGCCGAACTAGGCCACCCCTTGAGCCACGCCGCAGGCCGCAGGCAGGCAAGTCTGGGTACCCCCGTTCCGAGAACGCCGACAGGTGTTTGTGGACGCCGGTGTGCTCGCCCCCTGCTCTTACTTCCAATGGCACCAGCCGCTCCCAGCTCTGGCTGGGGGCATGCGAGGCTCGCTGACCCGCGGCTCGCCCACGTCTGGCATCGGCTGACCAGGCTGAAGGATCTTGGGGTGACAGCACCCATGGTGGTAAAGGAGTTCATCCGGTGCCGCATTGCTCCACTCCAGCTCCACTCTCGACCGACGTGGACTTTCTCCGACAGCAGGGACCCCATAAGGCTTCACGCGCTCGAGCTTCCTCCGGAGGTGCAACTGACTGTGCTTGAGCTCCTGATGGGTGACCCGACGCCAGCCAATCTGCCAGAGGAGGGCTACCTCTTGTACTGCTACTCAAACACGGTGGAGTTCATGAGGAAGATGCCCCCATTCGATTAATGGGGACTGCATCCGGTTGGCCTTGAAGGGCCTCACGAGAGCCTTGTCTTCGTGGTTCCCTTGCCCACTACCAGCACGACGTTCACCCCGGAAGTGGGCGCAGAGGGGCGACCGTCGTTGAACGCTAGCGACGCGGCTGCTGAAGAAACGGCGTCGCTTGGGGCTCCTGAAGTGACGACCCCTGAGGCTCGGGTGAGCCGTCCTGAGGAGGCGGCCGAAAGGCTGACGCAGTCCGATGCTCTTGAGGCGGAATCCCTCGAGGCCCGGGTGAGCCGTCGCGAGGCGGAGGCTGAAAGGTCGATGCAGCCCGACACTCCTGAGGTCGTCTCCTCAGGGGCCACACCAGCCGCCCCTGGCACTGGTGATCGCACCTGGGGCTTCGGCCAACTTCGACTGAACTTCGAAGCTCTCCGCAAGAGGAAGGGGTCTTCGAGCTGCAGTAATGACGCATACCAGCCATTGAAGCAGAGGAAGTACATTGCCATAGACGAGTGAGTACCTTATCTTTGTAATTTCCTGAGTGCTGCACCTCCTCCTGACCGCAACTCTTTAGGGTCCCTTCGGCTGGAGCGGCGAAATCTCTTGGGAAGCAACCTTCACCCGCTCCGAACTCTCTCCTGGCCCTGAGTACCCACTGCCGGACTGCTGCGCGTGGCACGGGGCCTGGCGAGGAGTTGGACGTGCCAACCAGGCATCCTGGCCCTTTGTTCTTGTTGTCCCTCCTTCGCGGTCCTGCCTGGGGTGCCGAAGGCGTGCCGAGGACCCCTCCACTGGTCCTCGCCCGCAGTTGGGCGGCCTCGGCGTTGGTCTCGTCCTCGAGCAACGAGGCCTCGCCCCGCAGGGACTCCGCCGAGGCCAGGAAGGCAGCGGGGAAGGCGCCGGCCTCCGGCCCCCTGCTAGGAGGAGGCGAGTCACCACGAACTTTCTCAACCATCCCTGGTGCGGAGGACGGACCCGGCCGCGCGTTTGAGCTTCCGCGCGGGCGCGACGCTATCCGCCATGAGCTCTTCCGGGAGGTGATGGGTGCGCTGAGCCGGCTCGGGGAGGAGCTTGTGGATGTTGACGCCCGCCTTGAGACAGAGGGCCTTTTGCTGGCGGACAAATGGCATCAACTGAAGGTGGCCATCAATCTCGGGCGTCTCCAGCGCGAGCGCGCCAGCGCGAAAGCCGAGGCATCCCTTCCGACCTCGCGCGAAGCAAGCGCCCGGGCCTTGGAAGAGGCCAGGGAGGCCGAGGCCCTGGCTGAGGACGCCGTTGACATGCGCGAAGCCGAGATCCGGGAGGAGGTCGACCCTAGGGTGGCGAAGGCTCGTGCGGATCCTGCCAATGAGCACAACCTGAAGTTGAAGCTCCTGGAGGCCAAAGTTGAGGGCAGGACCGCCGCCCTCAGGTCAAGGCTGGACAAGGTGGAGCAGCGTGAGAGGACCGCCGCGGCGGCCCTGACCTCTGCCCAGGCCGACTTGACCTTCGCTCATGCTGACCTGCTCTCGCTCCAGCAGCAGGTTGATGCTGCCGCGTCCCTCGTGCAACAGAACAGGGAAGAGGTGTGTCATCGGCAGACGTTGCAGCGTGAGCATGCTCCCATGCTCCACGCCCTCAGGGTGAGGGCCAACCGGGCCGTGGGCACCATCTGCAAAGAGCACGCCCCTCATCCCCTTGCGGAAGACTATGTCAGCCATCTCCGCTTCTTCATCGAAGTTCTGACGCGCCTGGAGGACTGGGCCACGAGATCTCGCGAGCTTGTTGAGGAAAGGAGCCAAGGCCTCCTCGGTCGCGTGTTCTCTCCCGTCTTCAGTCATCTACAGAACCTCGACCCCAACTTCGACTTCGACGCCGCTATCGCCCCAGAGCCTAGGGCTATTCGGGACAACCTGGCGCACTAGCTAGAGGATAATGTGGATGCCCAGGTCAGGGCGTTTGCCTCCGAGGATAATGCGGTGGTGGTTGTGGCGGACGAAGACGGCACGGTTGATGACGGTGAAGGCGATGCCAGCGCTAGTGCCAGCAGCGCGTACGAGAGCGACCAGGACGATGCTGCGAGGGACATGTCCAATTGAGCCCGCGTTCCTTCGCTTGAACCTGCACGCAAAGACTTGGGCACGGCCCAGCAAGGCGTAAGAGCATTTGGAGGGGGAGCCCCTCGTGTATGTGAATTATCGTTCTATTTTTTTAGGCCGGACTCGAAAGGCACAGCCGCGAGCCCCCAAGCCCCTCAGCAGGCTTGCTGCTGTAACTTACCTCGATCCAAGCAGGCCTTGAGCTAGCTTTGTGTTTTTCGATGTGCCTTTCTCCTCAGGGGAGCCCTCCGAGGGCTCAGGAGGTTTTGAATTCCCGAGGAGCCTGCTGGTCCACCCGAGAGGGCCTCGCGAGGAGCGAATGCCAGACTATGGCAGGGTGTGAGCGCTGTGGTCCTGTGGCAATTGCGCCCTTGGTCCTGGGGGGTTTACCGTCGCCCAGGCTTGCCCGAGCGCGGTTGGCGCGTGCATACCACGCCCAGCCCCTAGCTCGTGAGGCGCTCGCAAGGGGTGGGGTAGTATAGGCGCGAGCCTCGAAATAAGGCACACCATCAAAACGCAAGAAATCCAAACGAACAAAGAAGACTTCCCTCACATTTGGCAACTAAAATCAGACTCCAAGTTCAGCTTAAAAAGGCGGCGAATCGGGCTACAGAAAAATGGATGAAAGCAAATGGTCGCGTCTGGCACCTAGCTAGTCTTCTGGTCTTCCCACCAGCGCGGAGCTAAGTGCTTTCACTGGTTGTGAGCATAGTCATTGGGGGATAGTGTCGACGGCCAGCGCGGAGCATGGTGCTTCCACTAGGACGTGGGTGGGAGCCCCCGAGGCCCGAGGGTGCCACTCCGGAGACTCCGGGGCGTGTATAACCCCACTCATTATTACGTGAGAGTGTCCCGAGCGGAGACCTTCACAGGCGCGAGCCTTAATTCATATCGCCAGGCGAGGGCCCCACCCTACGCCAACCCCGACCACCATTAGGGCGTCCGGAAACCAGGACGAGACCAAGGGACAAGGGGGACGCCAACGGCGCCCTCGGCGACCACGGGCTCTCTGCCAGGGGGAAAGGCACACCGACGCTTCCCCCGGCAGAGGACCTACGTCGGTGTAGTGCCTTGCTCCGTGCGACGCGGGGGAGGGCCTGGCTCCGAGCCTCTCCCGTGCAGCCCCCAGAGCATTACTCCCGCCGGGGGCAAGGCCACCACCCTGGGATCTCCAACTGCTACTGCGGCCTGGTTCTCCTGCAGTTCTCGGTTAGCATAAACTTGCTCCTGAGACACTGGCTGTACCCGTCGTCGTCGTCGCTGAAGGGGTCGGCGAAGCCTCCGGGCGACTCATGGAAGGCCTGCGCCTTGGGCGTTCCACCCACCCATCCTGGCTCTGGGAACGGGTCGGGGTCTTACCCCGGCAGGTACTCCTGGATCACCATGCGGGGCACGTAGGTGTCCGCGGTTACCCCACCTGAACCGTTGCCCAAGTGCTCCGCGCCTTGAGCCGCCAGTCGTGGCATTTGGCCCTGGTGGCTGCTGGGTGGCATCCCAACGCGTCCTTGTGGCGGACCGCCAGCACTTGTCCCTCCTGGTGGTGCTGCTGTCGAGGCAGGACGGCCTGAGCCAAGGCCTGCGTAGGTGTCGTCGGGTCCCCCTGATGCCTCAGGGGGCGTGCGAGCTCGCCGGGGTCTCGCGCGTGCCTCCGCCACAACCTGAGGCGTGGTCAATGAGCAGAAAGGCGGCGTACCTCTGCAGGCAGCGTCCAGCAGCTTGGCGACGCACTCCAGCAATGCATCATGGTCGCTCTCTACCAACCTGCAATGCAGTAGCTCCCGCGCCATGATGAGCACTGCTCGCATGCTTGCCTGCTCCCGTCGGGTGTGCGGTGCCGTTGCTGCAGCGTAGCCTGTAGATCGCGCGATGGCGCGCGTGCGCCCCGGCGCAAGGGCGGAGGGCGCCAGTCTGCATCGCCCGCGCCCAGGCGGGCCAGGCAGCCCAGTGGTCGGCATGGGTCCTCAGATCGTCAGACATCGAAATCACGGGGCGATGGAAGGTCGACCAGTGGGGGAGAAAACTTTGGCGCACCCCTACCTAGCATGCCAAATGTCGGATTCGGGGTGCCGACAAACCCGTATGAGGTTTGAACTCTGGTGTGCGCACGAAGAACTCTCTCTCCCTAGTTCGCTCTCTCAACGATCTCACGGCCTAGCTCGACGAACCCAAAGAACACGAGACACAGAGGTTTATAATGGTTCTGGCCACCGTTGTGGTGTAATACCCTATTCTAGTGTGGTGGTGGTGGATTGCCTCGAGGGCTAAGGATGAACTAGTATAGTGGATGAACAGCGTCAGGAGGAGAGGTGTTCTTGAGATCGATGAGCTGGTGAGATGGCCATGGTGGACTTGATCTGATCCAAGATGATTTGCCTCCTACGGTGGTGGCTAGTCCTATTTATAGAGGCCCCGGTCCTCTTCCCAAATGTAGGCGGGAAGGGATCCCACAATGACCAATTTTGAAGGGAGACAACTAGTACAAGCTATCCTGACAAAAGGTGGTCTTCGCCTGCCAAAGGCTCTGGTGGTGACGCTGTTGTGGGCTCCATGGTGACCTCCGTCATGCCGTCCTGCTGGTCTTGGTCTTGTTGCACCAATGTGGAAACCTTTGCCGGATGCCTCAGGACTCCTCGCCCGCGCCTGCCTCTTTAGCACCAAAGAGGAAACTGGTACACTGTGCCCGCTGGCGCCCGCCTGGCCTTGGTCGTCATGGATCACGTCATGCGAACATCGCGAGGTGCCCCTTGCATAGATATCTCCGCTCCTCGGGAGCCAGCCTAGCGTGGCCGCCCCCAGCGAGGTCTTGGTGTCATCCGCCTCGTGAGGCTTGGCCCCTCGCGAGGGTCTTGAGTTGTTGCTGCCGAAGCTGGGCCGTACCGGACCATTGGTGGAGCCACGCCGTGGGCCGCAGGCAGGCAAGTCTGGGTACCCCCGTTCCCAGGACGCCGACATGCCCGTTTGTGGCCCCTTAATCCATTGGCTGTTTTCACGGCGTCATCAAATACGGCCGATTAATGACTGCGCATTATGGTCGTCCCATGAACGGATGATTCCAACTCTAGCCCATTTACGGCCCATAATGCAGTATGTTATTGGCCCATGTTTGGCCAATCGATCACACGGCCCGTAGAAGGCCCATTGATGCTACGAACCATAGAAGGCCCATTGTTTCTATGGCCCATAGAAGGCCCATTGTTTCTACGGCCTGTAGGAGGCCCATGGTCACTACAGTAAATATGTAGCCCATGGTTATTGTGGCCTAGTTTTAAAAATAGGTTATTGTGGCCACTAGCAAACCGCGGAAAAAGAGCTGCACTGACTACAAGCAAACAAATAAATAAGACAACAAGAAAATAAATAAGCAAGCAACTTATGCTAGGCTATCACAGCTATTACACATATTACATCCACTGGGCATCAAAGTTCGCCACCAGAGGAAATAGGGGGAACAAAGCACCATATTACATACACTGGTTGTCAAAGTTGGCGACCAGTGCAAATAAACGCCGCAGCAAAACAAGTCCAGCACTGAAACCAGTTCACAAGAGCTCAGGAAACAATATCCGGGCTATCCACCATGCCGGCAAGACGCTTAGAAAGCTTATTAGCTTTCTCTTGTTTGGCGCTTAAATCCTCCAGCACTTGCTGTTGCACCAGAAAGTATGCATCTGAATTCTGGAGGGACTTCCTCAGTCCTACGGTTTCCTGTCATAGCACATCTGACCGATGTCTTTCAACTTGAAGTTGAGACTCAAGAAGTCAAACTAATTCAGGCAGCGAGTTCGAAGAGCTGGTGCCAGCAGTAGTGGCCAGTAACTCGAACACTACATCAAGACATGACTTTGGGGTTGTCTTAGTGTCTTCAATATAGTTTTTATCAGCTTTCTTGGAGATCAACAGGGATGTCTCACTATCTTGAACCTCATCTGCATTACTTCCTTTAACATTGCATAACGGGGTACTATTCTCCTATATTTTGTCTGCATTCTAAAAGAGAAAGAAGCAGACAGATCACAGGTTTACCATGTTGCATATGAAACTCATTTTGGTAAACCAGTTCAATAGTAAGGTGGACAAGATAACAACATGAAACAAACATATATCTATGTAGTATGGTCAC
Organism: Aegilops longissima; assembly: GCA_021605205.1. Taxonomy (NCBI): domain Eukaryota; kingdom Viridiplantae; phylum Streptophyta; class Magnoliopsida; order Poales; family Poaceae; genus Aegilops; species Aegilops longissima. Next base: position 399,558,350 of record CM038682.1, read on the forward strand.
TGTATGGTCTATATCATTCTAGTTTATGTTGCCAAATCAAGATAGAGATAGTTCAAATCATATCTATTTAAGACAAAGCAGCATAGACATAATATAAGCGTGGGAAACTACACAGCAATAACAACACTTGTAATGTCCATGGCATGAGAACATAACTGTTTATTCAATTGAAACTGAAATCTACATAGAGCAAGTTTTAAAACATACCTGTTGCACCATTGGAGTTTCAATTGCATCCTTCAAATTTGAAATTAGTTGGTATGTGTGACGCCCCTGATTCGACCGTACACTAATCATACATGCAAATGTGTACGATCAAGATCAGGGACTCACGGGAATATATCACAACACAACTCTAGACACAAAATGAAATAATACAAGCTTCATATTACAAGCCAGGTGCCCCGAGGGCTCGAATACAAGCGTCAGCGGAAGCAACAATATCTGAGGACAGACATAAGTTAAACAAGGATGCCTTAAGAAGGCTAGCACAAACATCAACGATCGAAGAGGCAAGGCCTCCTGCCTGGGACCTCCTTACTACTCCTGATCTTCGGCAGCCTCCATGTAGTTGTATCCGTCAGCGGTGGCATCTAGCTCTAGGGATCCATCATCTGGTTGCATCAACTGGAAAGAAGAAGTCATGGGCAAAAGGGGTAGCAAAGCAACCGTGAGTACTCATCCAAAGTACTCGCAAGTATCAGATCTATACTAAGTATGCATTGGTACCAAATGGAAGGGTTGTATCTGTGGACTGAACTGCAGAATGCCAGAATAGGGGGGAGGCCTAGCCTATCGAAGACTAGCATCTTCAAGCAGCTCCAAGCATCTTGCATCATGTAGAAGAGTAAAGAATAGCAGTTTATTTAACAAACATGTTTTAGTAACAACGCCCAGAGATCCTTCCTCGACTCCCTACGAGAAAGCAATCCCAGAGCCACATATCCATCACATATCTTAAGTATCCATTTCTAGTTATATAAGATCTGGATACAAGTCTGAACGTCCATTACCGTGGACACGGTATTCGAATATATATCTTCCCTGCAGGGGTGCACCACATTACCCAACACGCTCGATCACTCTGGCCGGACACACCTTTCTGGGTCAATGCCCTCCCTCGGAAGATCAACACGTCGCAGCCCTATCTAGGCTCAGCAGAGAGGTCCCCGCCGGTCTACATCCTAAGCGCCCCGAGGTCTTGGGCCCATCGCCCGTTGCACTCCGGGTCGTTGCGAGCAGGGTGGATACCAGCACCGCCTCGGATGGCCAGCATGATCCGACTGTGCCGCAATGCTGAACTGGACGTCTGACAAAGCTTCGGCTGATACTACGACGTCGAGGCCCATAACTATTCTCGCGTGGTGGTTAGAGCGTAAAGGCCAAAGGCCAACTCAGAACAATACCCAAAACTGTTAGTGTATTGACAACTAATGTAGTGACGGCTGTCGGGACAAGTCCGGAACTATCACCCCTCCTAGATGATACCGCTAAACAACCAGCCGCCACCATCACATCGCATGGGTGCTCTCTGGGACCGCCCGGCTTTCACAACGGTCTCAAGTAAAGTCAAGGTAACCGTGTGTCCAGACATCAAGGGGAAAACCCGAGGAATCACCCCCGGTGAATTCCACTCAATGTAATCATCAAGGGGAACGTAAGAGGGACCACCCTCGAGGTTCACACTTGAGGTGTTGCACGGAAGAGCCGTATCGGGAATGGTGAAAGAGGAAATCACACTCGATGGCCACGACCGAATAGCTACACTACAGAATTATCATCAGGAGTGCGTTATGAGGAATCACCCTCGGCACTCGATAGTAACTCTGCAGAGTCGAGCAACAAAAGGGGCGTGATGTGATGTGAGGTGTCGGACTCTGGTCGTTGATCATGTTGATCGAGTCATCAATGATTAAGCAGGGGCAACAAGGAAAAGGTGGTGGTCACTGATGGATCACTAGCCAACCTATAGTAAGCAGTTTAGGATAAGCAGGTAGGTAACAACAACAGGTACAAAAGCAGGCTATGCATCAGAATAGGAGCAATCAATTACAGTAGCAAAATCTAATGCAAGCATGAGAGAATGGAATGGGCGATATCGGAATGATCAACGGGGGGGCTTGCCTGGTTGCTCAGGCGAGAAGGAGGGGGTCGTCGTCGAAGAAGTCGATCACAGGGGCATCAGCAGTGGTCTCGAGGTCTACCAGAGAGAAGAGGGGGAGAAACAGTAAATACAGAGCAAACATATGCATGACAAGACGATACGCGGTGCTTTGGTGTTCTACCGCAGTGCTACACGATACCAGCAAAGGGGGAAAACATCCGGGAAATGTTTTCCCGAAGTTTGGCATTTTCGGACAGATGAAGTAGAGGGGAAAAGTTGCACGTTTGCTATGCTAGGGGCATGTGAAAGATGAACGGAGAGCTTATTCCGATTCGTCTCGTCGTTCTGAGCAACTTCCATGTATAAAACTTTTTCAGCCGAGTGACGGATTAATTTTTATTGAATTTCTAAGTTTAAAACATTTTCTCGAATTTCTGGATTTATTATAATTCGAAAATAAAAACAGGATATACTTATTATACCTACTATGAGGTAGCCATAGTGGATGATAGGTGGGACCAAGAAGGGGTCCAGTTGACTTGGTCAACAGTCCAGTCAACAGTCAACTGTTTGACAGTTGACTCGTCAAAACTACAGCTGGGGCCCAGGTGTCATTCTCACATATTCAACATTTTCTTTTTAATTGGATATAGACTAGTATTTTAATAGGTTTATTCAACTAGTCAAATTAGAAGTGGGGACCCACATGTCATCTGGACATACACTAATCTAGCCACTAATTAATCCCTAACCTAAGCTAACTAGGACCGGCCACACTAGTAGCAACAAAAAGCAATCGGTAGCAGGCAATGGTAGCCAGACCAAATAAGCAGCAGCGGCGTTGCAAAAAGAAGCAAAAGCAACAAGCAATAGCCGCGGCAGTCTAGCAGCAGAAGGAAGCAGCAGAGCAGCGCTAGTAGCAACCAGCGGCAAGAGCAGCAGTAGGGAGAAGCGGCAACAGGTGTGGGCGCATGGCCGGGAGCAGCAGCCAAAGCAGCGCAGCAGCAGGAGCAGCGAGCAGAGGCAGGGGCCGGGTCAGCGTAGGGGAGCAGCGGAGCCGGTGGAACAGCAGCAAGAACAGCAGCCAACGCGGCTAGGAGCAGGCGAACAACAGCGGATGGCCAGGGCACGCGCAACCAGCGACTAGGCGAGGCGCGCGACGATGCGATGCGGGCCAGCGCGCGGGCAAAGTGGCTAGGGCGCGAGGCACCGGCGCACAACGGTCGGATCCCGTCGGAAAACTCGCACAGGGCATGGATGGAGGTGTTCTTGGGCTTTCTGGAACAGCCGTGACGAGGCGCATCGATTGGTGGTGATGGTTTGTGCCGAGGTGGCCGAAAGTGGCACTGGCGATGATCCGTGGCGGAGGTGAGATCCGAAAAGAATGGAGGACGGCCTAGAGGGCGAGCGCGAGTAAGAGGAGAGAGGGAGAAGGAAGAGGAGCTCACATCGCTTCTACAGATGCGCGAAGTGGGCTAGGGGGAGGCTCGGAGATGCCGGAATTCGACGGCGAGGGTGGTAGTGCCTGAGGTGGAAGACGACGGGGATCCGGGACTGCAGCTCCTCCCAGCTCTCGCTACTGGCCGTAGTCGACGCTGGTGATGACGGCGGTACTCCTCGACGTCTTCACGTAGCTCGGGGAGGTCGTCGGCCACGGCCACGGCGAGGCGACAGCGGCGGACGCGTCGGGTGCGAGCGAATCTGAGAGGGGGAGAGGCAGACGAGGGAAAGGGGAAACTAGGGTTGGCAGGGGGAGCGGTGAGTGGAGGGGAGGGCTCGAGGCGTCGAGGGGACGGCGCCCTTATCCACCCCTCGTTGTCGGCGAGGTGGTGCGGTGCCGACCGCGGGCGGGATCGCTCTCTGTAGCGGTCCGAGACCGAGGAACAGGAGAGGGAGGGGCATCCGGTGGGGTTGCTGGGCCGGTCTAGTTGGGCTAGGCCCAGAGGGTTTGTTTTTATTTTGTCTTTTACCTTTCTAATTGCCTTTTCCTTTTCTTTTATTAGTGTCGGTTTTCTTTGTAGTTTTCTTTTATTTTTAGTTTTACAAAATGCAACACTAGCCCCTAAATTACTTCTATTAATTAAGCTACTTCCACAATTAGTTTAGTAGCCAAATAAATTAGTATAGTATTTTTATAATTTAAAAGCAATTAGGTTATTATTTTAGCCACAATTTTATTTAGTTTAGGGCATTTAAACACTTTGTAAATATGTTGGTTCACCACCATAATTAGTTATGAAATATTTTCCACACTTTGAACATTTTATTTTTGCAGGTTTGAGAAATTTGAATTTTGGACTTTAATTTGAATTTGAATCTGGATTGCGATTTGGATCAAGCGAGGATTAGCAACAGTAATGTGACGACGTGGCATCTTTAGCAGAGGATTATTGTAGCTTAATTATCCAGGCGTTACAGTATGAGTAAATACAGTGATGCGAGAACAAAGGAGTATGAACAATAGCTACGAAACCTTACCTAAGAACAATTCTTCTTCTGCTTTAAGCGTTGACTTGGGGTTTGGAGTGGTGGTCCTCGTGCTTTGGGTACTGCAGTTGCCTTACTAACTGGTCGTGTTTGGGTGCTCTGTGGTGGAGGAAGTGTTGTGTAAACTGGAACGGATTTACTATTTGCTGGGGTTGGTGTTAGAAGGGGTGTAGCTGGTTCTCTGTCCAACTGGGTAGGGGTACAATCTGCGTGAGTCTGGGTTATGTGTGGAGGGGCTGGTTCTTGGGCAAGTACAACCGTGGTTCTATCTGCATCGACGAGTAGCACGATCTTTTCTAAAGACCGTGTTTTTACTCCCATAGATGCTGCCAACACCCCCTCCAATTCAAATGGCTGATAAACAAGAAAAGTAATTGAATGTACAGACATTGTAAGATAGAGAGGTGCAATGGATAGTAGGGAAGAAAACAAGGCATGAAATAATTCACATTTATGTTGTCTAACCAAACAGGATAGCGTGACATAATTTCACATATATGAGGGCTAATTAAACAGGATAGCATGACACAATTTCACATATATGATGGCCAACTAAACATGATAGAATGACATACTTTAAAGTATGATAACTATGTAAACATGATGACATGATATAACTATACGATGTGTTTATTAAAGTGGTTGGCATACCATAATTCACAAACATGCCATCGATGGAAACTTGATGGCATGATATAATTCACGGATAGAATGACATAATTCAAAATATGATGACTACGTAAACAGGATGAGATGATATAACTATATTATGTCTTTAGAAAATGGGTTGGCATGCCATAATTCAGATACATGCTGTCTATGCAAACATCATGGCATGATATAATTCAAATATATGATTTACATACTAAGCAAGTGAGCAGAGGGCAATCACATATATGATGTGTCAACTAAGGAGATGGCATTCAGTGTTGTGTATATGATGTAAAAACTAACTATTGCAAGACAACATATGCATGATATGAGTAATATAACCCTACCAAGTTTGAGCATACACCTCAGGGGGGAAATAGGACCTGTCATCTGCCTCTGAATCCTCCTCTGAGGAGCTATCTGTAACCAACTACATATCTGCTTCAGCAGGTAGCATTGTCTGCTCTGAAGACCTTGTTTTCACTCTAGATTTCTCCATCACCAATTCAAATGGCTGATGCACAGGAAGAGCAGTTGAATATACAAACATTGCCAACAAATGGAATGAGTAATACAAAAAAAGGATGGCATGATATAATTCACATATATGACGCTTGGCTAAACAACATGGCATTGCATAATTCACATACATAATGCCTTGCAACAAGATAGTATTGCATAATTCACATATATAATGTCTTGCAACAAGATGGCATTGCAAAATTCACATATATTGTAACTAGACACTAAACAGGTGGCATTCACACAAAGCGTGTCTAAACTAAGCAAATGACATGCCAATGCAAGACACCATATGCACGATATGAGCAATATTGCCCTGCCAAGTTAGAGCATGCACCTCAGGGGGGGGGGGGATACGACTGGTCATCTGTCTCTAACTCCTCCTCTAAGGAGCTATCTGTAACCAGCAAGACATGCGCTTCGTCAGATAGCATTGTCTGCTCTGAAGACCTTGTTTTTACTCCAGATTTTTCCAATGCTGTGTCAAATGGCTGATGCACAGGAAGAGTAATTGAATGTACTAAAGTTGTTGACAAATTTAATACATAAAAAAAGGATGGCATGATATAATTCACATATAAGATGACTGTTTAACCACGATGGCATTGCAAAATTCACATATATGATGCCCGGCTAAACAAGATGGCATTGCATGATTCACATATATGATATAGGAACCAAACAGATGGCATTCACACAATGCATGTCTAAACTAAGCAGATGACATATTTTATGTATAAAGTAAGTAACGCAAGGCACCATATGCATGATATGACCAACATCAGCATGCCAAGTTAGAGCAAAAGTCCTCAGGGGGTAAATAGGAGTGATATGCTCCCTCCGAATCCCCTCTGAACAATTATCTTCCTCTTGATTATAGTCTGGAATGGGGGGAGGGGGTTGCTTTTGCGCCCACCATGGAGCGATGTCTGCATGAAATTTTATTGCAAGGCTCGTCTCTTTTTCTCTACATGTTCAGTACCATTCTGTACAATAACTGACATGCATAGGAATAAAACACAATGAGATTATGCAAGGAGTGCATGCACAAATCCAGAGTGATGGTAGCAAACTGTGGATAGACCCAAAACCAATGGTAGCAGGCAGATAATAGCTTCAGTAAAAAAATACAGGTAATGGCTCCTTTAATGTTTGTTTCCACCAAACATGAAACTCATAGTAGACACCCGAGATTAACTAGATAGTATTGATTGCTGCCACAATATGTACCCCACAACCATCTAAAAACTCAAGTTTGAGCATTAGTTTGGACCTGACTCGGAGTCTAATTGGTGAACAGGACAATAAATTAGCATGTCATCACATTAAGCGATGCGTAACGAAAGCAGACACGAAAGAGTGTGACCTCTCTTGCGGACCTGTGTAGTCCTCAAGGTCATCTGCTCAGTTGATGATGGTAATGCAATTGTCATGGTTGCCGGCAGGGGGAAGAAGATCTGAGGCGGCGAAAGACTATCTGGAGGGCGGATGCCTGTTGTGGTGAACTCGTCCATCGTTGGAGCAGCTGAGCTAGGGTGGACCACAGCGCAGCAGGAGCGGGACAAACCACACAAGGTTTTCTTTGACACATATCTATGACAGAAGTAATTCTGTAAGGCCTTGTTTGAATTAGAGGATTCTAACAATGTAGGGATAGGAAATACACAAGAATAGGACAGGAATGCACATGCAAAACAGAGAATTTAAAAATACAGGATTTCTGCCAATCTGGGTGTTTGGTTCACAAGAATTGGAAGATCACAGGATGCAAAGAAGCATGGTGAGATTAAGTCAAACCACAAGAAAATGTGCGGTTATAATGCTATTGTGCTGCTATCTCTTAGTCTTGCGCTTCATGAATAGGAATTTGAAAAGGAGGACAAGTGGATTTTAAAATTCCTACGATTTTTCTTTCAAGAGACACTAAAGGAACAAATCCTACAGTTTTCCTTTCCTCCATTCCTTTGTACCAAATGCATGAATAGCAGTACCATAGGAAACTTTCCAATGCTAGTGTCTTTCCTTCACTTTTCTTTTGAAGCACTGGCGATTCTAGTAGGCAGACTTGAACAGGGAAAAGCCTACCGTCAAAAAATGTTTTTGTGCTACTTCTACTACTTTGGACCCAGGCCACTGTCCTACTAGCTCAACTCCCAGGCCCATCTACAAATGCACAACTCAAATACGCAGAAATAAATAATGATGGCATTCAAGAGAGTCCTTTACGGATAGCTAAGTTGCCTAGTACCTCACTGCTTGTCATATAGTAGGAGAAAGTAATCATATTTCACGTTACTACGTGTGCTCAGTGGACAATATATATAACATGTAGAGTAAAAAAGCGATGCAACAAGTGTACAACCTCTTTCGCGAAGCCATGTCGATCTCAGCATGATTGGGTTGGTCAGTGAGGATGCTTCGGCTGATTTGGCTGTCGGAGGAGGGGAAGAAGATCTAACGCGTCTGGAGATGGAGCCGGGGGTACTGCTCCACTGTGATGGAGGGTTTCATCGTTGGAGCAGCGCTAGTGAGTTGTACAATGGCAAGGCTGAAGCTGGACAAGAGAGACAACGTTAACCTGAGTGGAATTCTAATAGCATCTCCAATAGATGATGTAAAATACATAACCACAAAGGGCTAGATTTAAAATAGATCAGCCGCTCATCTCTGAACTTAACTGTCGAAACTGAATTGAACTGTCGAAACTAAATTTTACTATCAAAAATGAATTTTGCTATCAAAACTGAATTTTACTGTCAAAACTGAACGCACTAGCAGAAAAGCAGTAGCTGAGGGAGTCCTGGATTAAGGGGTCCTCGGGCGTCCGGCCTGTGTGACATGGGCCAGACTGTTGGACCATGAAGATACAAGATAGAAGACTTCCTCCCGTGTCCGGATGGGACTCTCCTTTGCGTGGATGGCAAGCCTGGCAATCGGATATGTAGATTCCTTCCTTTGTAAACTGACTCTGTACAATCCTAGGCCCCTCCCGTGTCTATATAAACCGGAGGGTTTAGTCCGTAGAGGCAATCACAATCATACATGCTAGACATCTAGGGTTTAGCCATTACGATCTCGTGGTATATCAACTCTTGTAATCCTCATATTCATCAAGATCAATCAAGCAGGAAGTAGGGTATTACCTCCATCAAGAGGGCCCGGACCTGGGTAAACATTGTGTCCCCCGTCTCCTGTTACCATCGACCTTAGACGCACAGTTCGGGACCCCCTACCCGAGATCCGCCGGTTTTGACACCGACATTGGTGCTTTCATTGAGAGTTCCACCATGACGTTAAGATAGGGTTGATGGCTCGCCTTGTCATCAAGGAGAGTATCACCACCGGAGGAGCCCTGGCCTCAGGCCAAACCCTCCGGCTGGGCGGCTTTACCATGACCGCCGGTTCGGCCGTCAAGCCGACGATGACTTCTCAGGTCATCATAAATCGTCTCTGTATTGATTCTGAATACTCCAAACGGATGGATCCGGCAGAGTTTTCATCTTTAAACGAACTCCTGGATCGCATCACAGCCTTGGGGGTCTCTACAGACTATGATCAGGTCAGGCTTAAACCCGATCAAAGAGAAATCAAATCCCCGCCGATCAACTATCAGATAGCGGTCATGGACAGCAAAACAACAACTGTCCCCCGGTATTGAGGACGAGCTATGTTCGGATTTCCAAACTCGAAGAGCCGGATACCTGTCTACGGGACGTCACTCCCAGTCCTCCGAACATAAAATCGGGCGTCGAGCCTGAAAAATCATTCAACATCCCGGAGCCTAAACTAATATGCTCAGAAGCTTTTCACACACTGGACTCCAAATTGGGTCAGGGATCGGATTTAAAGCCACCCACCCACCACGAGCAATATTCGCCAAGTAATTACGGTCCTCCGGATATATCAACCTCATGCACGTTCGACAGCAGTCTCAGGAAACAGTCCATCACTTTTGGGCCAGATTCCTCCTTGTCAAAAACAAGATTAAAGATTGCCGCGATGAGGATGCGATTTCAATATTCTGCAACAATTGCACAGACGAAGGAATCCTCAACGCCATAAACCACCGTCGTGTATCACACTTTGCTGACTTGGTGACTACAGTACAGAATTACTGCGCAATGGAGAGCGCCTGGAAAACTCAGACAGCTCGCTGGGAACCACCAGTCTTCAATCAACCCCTCGGGCGGGCGAAAAGGGTGCACCCTCGCGCGGCACCCGGCCCCATATTGAAGAAAACTAAGCCCATTACGGGACGTGGAACCGTTCTGGAGGGTGATACGTCTCCGTCGTATCTACTTTTCCAAACACTTTTACCCTTGTTTTGGACTCTAACTTGCATGATTTGAATGGAACTAACCCGGACTGACGCTGTTTTCAGCAGAATTGCCATGGTGTTATTTATGTGCAGAAACAAACATTCTCGGAATGACCTAAAACTCCATGGAACAACTTTTCGGAAATAATAAAAAATCCTTGCCAAAGATGAAGACCACGGGGCCCACACCATGTCCACGAGGGTGGGGGGCGCGCCTTCCCCCTAGGGTGCGCCCCCTACCTCATGGGCACCCTGGAGCTCCTCCGACGCCAACTCCAACTCTATGTATTTGCTTTCGGGGAGAAAAAAATAAAGGAGAAGAAATCATCATGTTTTATGATACGGAGCCGCCGCCAACCCTAAAACCTCTCGGGCGGGTTAATCTGGAGTCCGTTCGGGCTCCGGAGAGGGGGATTCGTCGTTGTCGTCATCATCAACCTCCTCCATCACCAATTTCATGATGCTCACCGCCGTGCGTGAGTAATTCCATAGTAGGCTTGCTGGACGGTGATGGGTTGGATGAGATCTATCATGTAATCGAGTTAGTTTTGTTAGGGTTTGATCCCTAGTATCCACTATGTTATGAGATTGATGTTGCTATGACTTTGCTATGCTTAATGCTTGTCACTAGGGCCCGACTGCCATGATTTCAGATCCGAACCTATTATGTTTTCATGAATATATGTGTGTTCTTGATCCTATCTTGCAAGTCTATAGTCACCTACTATGTGTTATGATCCGGCAACCCCGAAGTGACAATAATCGGGACCACTCCCGGTGATGACCATAGTTTGAGGAGTTCATGTATTCACTATGTGCTAATGCTTTGTTCCGGTTCTCTATTAAAAGGAGGCCTTAATATCCCTTAGTTTCCGTTAGGACCCCGCTGCCACGGGAGGGTAGGAAAAAAGTTGTCATGCAAGTTCTTTTCCATAAGCACGTATGACTACATTCGGAATACATGCCTACATTACATTGATGAATTGGAGCTAGTTCTGTGTCACCCTATGTTATGATTGTTGAATGATGAACCACATCCGGCATAATTATCCATCACCGATCCAATGCCTACGAGCTTTCCATATACTGGTTTACGCTTATATACTTTCCCGTTGCTACTGTTACAATCACTACAAAACACCAAAAATATTACTTTTGCTTTCATTACTCTTTTGTTACCATTACCACTATTATCATATTACTTTGCTACTAAACACTTTGCTGCAGATATTAAGTTATCTAGGTGTGGCTGAATTGACAACTCAGTTGCTAATACTTGAGAATATTCTTTGGCTCCCCTTGTGTCGAATCAATCAATTAGGGTTGAATACTCTACCCTCGAAAGTTGTTGCAATCCCCTACACTTGTGGGTTATCAAGACTAATTTCTGGCGCCGTTGCCGGGGAGCATAGCTCTATTCTTTGAGTCACTTGGGATTTATATGTGCTGGTCACTATGAAGAACTTGAAAGACGCTAAGACAACAATTTATCCCTCAACTACGAGGGGAGGTAAGGAACTGCCATCTAGCTCTGCACTCGATTCACCTTCTGTTTTGAGTAAGCTTGCGACACCTAAACCTGCTCCTGCTATTCGATCCAATATGTCGCATGTTATTGATGATGCCACTTCTGCTATGCATGATACTTATGATGAAACTACTTCTATGCTTGATACTACTGTGCCACTTAGTGAATTTCTTGATGAACAAATTGCTAAGGCTAGAGAGAAAGAAATTATTGAAACTGATTGTGTTGATGAAAGTGATGATGAAGATATGCCTGTTATTCCTGAGGGTTATATTTTTGATAAAGAAGCGTCTGCTGCTATTTTAGCTTGCAAAGAGAATGATGAGCTTAGACGGTTATTAGCTAAATGGAATAAGCAATCTCTTAATGATAGAATGAGGCTCGACCCTGCTTTTGATACTTCACCTATTTGTGTTGCCGATAAGGATTATGAATTCTCTGTTGATCCTGATATAATTACTTTGGTTGAATCTGATGCTTTTCATGGCTATGAATCTGAAACTGTTGTGGCACATCTTACTAAATTAAATGATATAGCCACCCTGTTCACTAATGATGAGAGATCTCGCTACTTTTATATCCTTAAATTTCCGTTCTCATTAAAGGGTGATGCTAAGATATGGTTTAATTCTCTTGATCCTGGTTGTGTGCGTAGTCCCCAGGATATGATTTATTACTTCTCTGCTAAATATTTCCCTGCTCATAAGAAACAAGCTGCTTTGAGGGAAATATACAACTTTGTGCAAATTGAAGAAGAGAGTCTCCCACAAGCTTGGGGGAGGCTTCTCAAGTTACTTAATGCTTTGCCTAATCATCCTTTTAAGAAAAATGAAATACTTGATATCTTTTATAATGGACTAACCGATGCTTCCAGAGATTACCTGGATAGTTGTGCTGGTTCTCTTTTCAGGGAAAGAACACCGGATGAAGCTGAAATTCTATTGAATAATATGTTGACAAATGAAAATAATTGGGCACTTCCTGAGCCAGCTCCTGAGCCAATAACTGAGCCTATTCCTAAACCAACTCCGAAGAAGAGAGGTGTTCTATTTCTCAGTCCTGAAGATATGCAAGAGGCAAAGAAATCTATGAAAGAAAAAGGTATTAAAGCTGAAGATGTTAAGAATTTACCTCCTATTGAAGAAATACATGGTCTTAATTTACCGCCTGTTGAAGAAACATATGATCTTAATCCATTACCTATTGAAGAACCTCCAGGTCTTGATAACCCAACACAGGTAGTAAAGATAAATTCTCTCTATAGATTTGATGAAGGTGATATTCCTCACTATAAGTATGCTAGACAGTGCTTAGAAGAGTTTGATAATTTTATTGTCAAACAAGAAAATTTCAATGCTTATTTTGGTAGACAATTAAAACAAAATACTTATATGATTAAACACTTGGGTGATTATATGGCTGATGTTAGATGTGAACTTAAACTTGTTAGTAAACATGCTTCTATGGTTACCACTCAAGTAGAACAATTACTTAAGGCTCAAAATGATTTGCTCAATGAAATGAATAGTAAGAAAAACAATTATGTTGTTAAAGTGGCTACTAGAACTGGTATAATGACTCAGGAACTTTTGTATCCTGAAGGCCACCCTAAGAGAATTGCGAAAGATTCTCAGAGGAATAATACTGATGCACCTAGTTCTTCTAAAATGAAGAAAAAGAAAAATGATAGGACTTTGCAAACTTCTAGTGAACCTATTGCTGAACCACATGAGAATCCAAATAATATATCTATTTCTGATGCCGAAACACAATCTGGTAATGAACACGAACCTAGTGAAAATATTAATGATGATGTTCATGAAGATGCTAAACCTAGTAATGATAATGATGTAGAAATTGAACCTGATGTTGATCTTGATAACCCACAATCAAAGAATCAACGTTATGACAAGAGAGACTTTGTTGCTAGGAAACATGGTAAAGAAAGGGAACCATGGGTTCAGAAACCCATGCCTTTTCCTCCCAAACCATCCAAGAAAAAGGATGATGAGGATTTTGAGCGCTTTGCTGAAATGATTAGACCTATCTTTTTGAGTATGCGATTAACTGATATGCTCAAAATGAATCCTTATGCTAAGTATATGAAAGATATTGTCACTAATAAAAGAAAGATACCGGAAGCTGAAATTTCCACCATGCTTGCTAATTATACTTTTAAGGGTGGAATATCAAAGAAACTTGGAGATCCAGGAGTACCTACTATACCATGCTCCATTAAAAGAAATTATGTTAAAACTGCTTTATGTGATCTTGGAGCCGGTGTTAGTGTTATGCCTCTCTCTTTATATTGTAGACTTGACTTGAATAAGTTGACACCTACTGAAATATCTTTGCAAATGGCTGATAAATCAACTGCTATACCTGTCGGTATTTGTGAGGATGTGCCTGTTGTGATCGCAAACGTTACTATTTTAACGGACTTTGTTATTCTTAATATTCCCGAGGACGATAGTATGTCTATTATTCTTGGAAGACCCTTTTCGAATACTGTAGGGGCTATTATTGATTGCAACAAAGGCAATGTCACTTTTCATGTTAATGGTAATGAGCATACGGTACACTTTCCGAGGAAACAACCTCAAGTTCATAGTATTAACTCTATTGGAAAAGTTCTATCAATTATATTTGGAGGTTCTGAATTTCCTCTTCCTACTGTCAAGAAGAAATATGATATTCTTATTATTGGGGATGTGCATATCCCCGTTGATGTAACATAGTGTTATTCGAAATTTCTCCGGTTCCATGTTAGTAGGAATGAGTTTGTTAACAAGACCCGATCAACCTTGTTAGTGGATTCCTTTTGATGAGCATGAGATGGATGAAACTAGAAGCACAACCTTCTGTACCCTCTTTATACTTTCTGTTATTTAGTTGAAATAAAGTAAAAATAGTATTTTCTGTCTGTTTCCCTATTTATCTGTGCAATATAAAAATACCCCGAAAATAAAAGTCCTCCAAATGCCATGCCAATTTAACATGATTTTTTCTAGAATATTTGAGGATTTATGGAACTGAAAACACTGCGGGGGAGTTGCCACCTGGCCACGAGGGTGGAGGGCGCGCCCTACCCCCCAGGGCACGCCCCCTGCCTTGTGGGCCCACGGTGGCCCTCGTCCACTTATTCCTACACCCATCCTCTTCTTCTTCCTCCCACAAACACCAATATCCAGCTCAAGCACGAGTTCTAGCTCACTTTGCTGTGATTTTCGATCTCCTTGCTCAAAGCACCTCTCACAAAACTGCTTGGGGAGATTGTTCCTTGGTATGTGACTCCTCCATTGGTCCAATTAGTTTTTTCTCTATTGCTTTATTCATTGCAAATTTGTGCTTCCTAGGTGACCATGTTCTTGAGCTAGCATGTCAAATTTATATGGTTCCAAGTAGTTCTAATGCTTGATAGAGGCTCTAGGCACTTTTAGGAGTAGTTGCTATCAATTTTATTGAAGTTGGTTCACTTTTATTTGAAGTTACTAAAAATTTCAGAAATTTTTTAGAGGAAGAAATATGTTTAGGAAAATGTTCCAAGGTGGTTCTTCAAGGAAGCAAGGACCCAGGCTTGCCATACGTGATGCTGACGAGGAGCCACCAAGAGACGCCCCACTGCGGCCTTGTGAGTGGCCTTCAGAAAATTTTATGGATCGAGCGGGAATCAAGGAGGAATTTAATGCATATTTGCGTAATGCCGATCTTGTGTGCTTTGAGGCAGACAAATGCCCCCAGTACAATCATCTCACTAGTTCATTTGTGAGGAGGTTTGAATTTTCATCTTCACGTAATTCTCCAACAGTCATGTTTGATCTTTATGAAAAATCTTATACCATGGACTTAGAGGATTTTAAATCTGCTTCAAACTTCCACAATGGGGTAGTATTAGTGATCCCCATAAATCTGAATTTAGAAACTTTCTTGCTGGTATAACCGTGGGGGAATCTAGAGATATAACACAAGCTACTATAGGGACCATCCATTTTCCAGCTATACATTATTTTGCTCTCTTCATAGGCAGATGCATAAATGGTAAAGATGAAGCATGTCACATGTGTGTCCCTGATCTCAGTATTCTTAGGAGTGCTGTGTTGGGAGACCAATCTTATTATTTGGGAGCCATTGTTGCACGTAGGTTGCATCATAATAGATTTAATGGAGATTTCTTTGGAGGAATTTATGCAACCCGCTTAGATGATTTTCTTGATGTGGACGTTCGAGAGGATGATATGGAGTTGCCTCCTACTTATTTAGGCTTTAATTCTATGCTCCACCACCAGTTTTTCGAGAGGAATGAATCACCTCTCCAGTATCGACTAATCTTTGATAAACGGCGTGCTGTCCGTATTACTCTCCCTGCTCCTGCCTTCTTTGATTATCAGGCAAAAGGAAGATATGTTATTACCAAAGAGGAGGCAGATGAATACGAGAGGAGAGCGGAGGCAGCTCGACGCTACGCTGCAGCTCAGGAGGCGATAGCCGCTGCATCTTAGTACGACCCCAGCTACACCTACGGATATCCGCCAGGCCATCCCTGGCAATGAACCAACTTAGGCCAAAAGCCTAAGCTTGGGGGAGTACGTATTTCCCACCGACATTACATTTATGTTCACACACTCATTGCTAGATGTCGGTGCTCATACTTTTTCACTGTAATATCCATGCTACTTTATTTTTCTTTTTCCTGCTTTCTTCTTGTGTGTTTAATAAACTTTAAGAAAAACCAAAAAAATTAGTGATAGTTTTTAGTAGTTTACTTTACTTGCTGTAGTAGTAATAATTAAAAAGAAAACCCAAAAAGATTTCCCGTTCTTCTTTTGCTTGTTGGGAGCTTTCCCGTGTAAATAGTTTTTATTTCCTTTCTTTTCTTTGGGGGTCGATAGGAGAAGACCATGATTAAATTGTTGAAGTGGCTGTTATATGCATTATTGTTGATTTAACCAAGAGCCCATATTGCCTTGTCTTCTCCTGCTTATGAATGCTCGCAGATTCCAGCTTAGTCCAATGCACGTGCACTCTTATTATTATTCACATCGTTCGGTCGTGCAAGTGAAAGGCAATTATGATGATATATGATGGACAGACTGAGAAGGGAAAAGCTGGTATGAACTCGACCTCTCTTGTTTTTGTAAATATGATGAGTTCATCGTTCTTGATTCAACTTGCTATGAATAAACATGTTTGCAATGACAATTAGAGATCATAGTTACTTGTGCCATGCTTGATTAGCTATGAGTTATAATGGTTTACCTTGCGTGCCAACATGCTATTAAAATGGTTGTGATGTGGTATAGTGGGGTGGTATCCTCCTTTGAATGATTTAAGTGACATGACTTGGGACATGTTCACACATGTAGTTGAAATAAATCAACATAGCCTTCACGATATTTATGTTCATGGTGGATTATATCCTACTCATGCTTGCATCCAATGTTTATTAATTTTAATGCACGTTCATGGCTGTTGTCGCTCTCTAGTTGGTCGCTTCCCATTCTTTTGCTAGCCTTCACTTGTACTAAGCGGGAATACTGCTTGTGCATCCAATCCCTTAAACCCAAAAGTTATTCCAGATGAGTCCACTATACCTTCCTATATGCGGTATTTAACTTCCGTTCCAAGTAAATTTGTATGTGCCAAACTCTAAACCTTCAAATAAACATTCTGTTTTGTATGCTCAAATAGCTCATGTATCAACTAGGGCTGTCCTTATCTTCCATGTTAGGCGGATTATTATCACGAGGAGTGGACTCCGCTCCTCATTCACGAGAAAATGGCTGGTCTCCGGGATGCCTAGTCCCATGCTTTAAGCAAACTAAATCAAAATAATTGCAAACAAAACTCCCCCTAGGATTGTTGCTAGTTGGAGACACTCATTGTTTCGAGCAAGTCATGGATTGACGCTTGTTGGTGGAGGGGGAGTATAAACTTTACCATTCTGTTTGGGAACCGCCTATAATGTGTGTAGCATGGAAGATATCGCCATCTATTAGTTGCTATGTTGACAATGAAAGTATGCCGCTCAAAATATTATTTATCTCTATTTCAAAACCGAGCTCTGGCACCTCTACAAATCCCTGCTTCCCTCTGTGAAGGGCCTATCTATTTACTTTCATGTTGAGTCATCACCCTCTTATTAAAAGCACTAGCTCGAGAGCGCAGCTGTCATTTGCATCCATTACTATTAATTCATATTGGGTATGACTATGATTGGATCTCTTTTACAATGAATTACAATGTCTAGTCAGTCCTTGATCTTTAAAGGTGCTCTGCATTTATGTTTTGCGGTCTCAGAAAGGGCTAGCGAGATACCATCTTGTTATATCATTTTATGATTGTTTTGAGAAAGTGTTGTCATCCGAGATTTCTTATTATGACTCGCTAGTTGATTATGCCATTCATATGAGTAAACATGAGACCTAAGAATTATTGCAAATGTGGTTAGTTATAATCTTTGCTGAAAACCTGAATGCTGGCTTTACATATTTACAACAACAAGAGCAAACAGAGTTTGCAAAAGTTTTTCTTTATCGCTTTCAGTTTATCAACTGAATTGCTTGAGGACAAGCAACGGTTTAAGCTTGGGGGAGTTGATACGTCTCCGTCGTATCTACTTTTCCAAACACTTTTGCCCTTGTTTTGGACTCTAACTTGCATGATTTGAATGGAACTAACCCGGACTGACGTTGTATTCAGCAAAATTGCCATGGTGTTATTTATGTGCAGAAACAAACATTCTCGGAATGACCTGAAACTCCACGGAACAACTTTTTGGAAATAATAAAAGATCCTTGCCAAAGATGAAGACCAGGGGGCCACGCCATGTCCACTGGGCCCCCTGGAGCTCCTTCGACGCCAACTCCAACTGTATATATTTGCTTTCGGGGAGAAAAAAATAAAGGAGAAGAAATCATCGTGTTTTATGATATGGAGCCGCCGCCAAGCCCTAAAACCTCTCGGGAGGGCTGATCTGGAGTCCGTGCGGGGCTCTGCAGAGGGGGATTCGTCGCCGTCGTCATCCTCAACCATCCTCCATCACCAATTTCATGATGCTCACCGCCGTGCGTAAGTAATTCCATCGTAGGCTTGCTGGACGAAGATGGGTTGGATGAGATCTATCATGTAATCTAGTTAGTTTTGTTAGGGTTTGATCCCTAGTATCCACTATGTTCTGAGATTAATGTTGCTATGACTTTGCTATGCTTAATGCTTGTCACTAGGGCCCGACTGCCATGATTTCAGATCTGAACCTATTATGTTTTCATGAATATATTTGTGTTATTAATCCTATCTTGTAAGTCTATAGTCACCTACTATGTGTTATGATCCGGAAACCCCGAAGTGACAATAATCGGGACCACTCCCGGTGATGACCATAGTTTGAGGAGTTCATGTATTCACTATGTGCTAATGCTTTGCTCCGGTTCTCTATTAAAAGGAGGCCTTAATATCCCTTAGTTTCTGTTAGGACCCCGCTGCCACGGGAGGGTAGGACAAAAGATGTCATGCAAGTTCTTTTCCATAAGCACGTATGACCACATTCGGAATACATGCCTACATTACATTGATGAATTGGAGCTAGTTCTGTGTCGCCCTATGTTATGACTGTTACATGATGAACCGCATCCGGCATAATTATCCATCACCGATCCAATGCCTACGAGCTTTCCATATACTGGTTTACGCTTATTTACTTTCCCGTTGCTACTGTTACAATCACTACAAAACACCAAAAATATTACTTTTGCTTTCATTACTCTTTTGTTACCATTAACACTATTATCATATTACTTTGCTACTAAACACTTTGCTACAAATATTAAGTTATCCAGGTGTGGCTGAATTGACAACTCAGTTGCTAATACTTGAGAATATTCTTTGGCTCCCCTTGTGTCGAATCAATAAATTTGGGTTGAATACTCTACCCTCGAAAGCTGTTGCGATCCCCTACACTTGTGGGTTATCAGAGGGATGGCTCGATAAGCCATGCAAAATACACATGACACCAGACACCGACCAACCCACAGCCTTAGAGCATGTTGGATACTCCGGCAAGTGGCCAAAAGCGGCGAGGACATCCTCACCAAAAACACCTCAGAGCAACGTCCCCCGAACGGCGACGACCTCAGAGTATTGACGGTCTTCGAGACTTTCGCTTCAAACAATCGGCGCAAGAGGGCACTCAGCGACCTTGCCGAAGTCTGCCAAGTCGCGGCAGTAAACCCCTGGAACGACACGGCCATAACTTTCAATGCCAGTGATGAACCAAAATTCCGGTTATTCCGGGCACCAACCGCCCTGGTCAACAATCCAATTGTGGACGGCTTTCGGCTCACTGAAGTGCTCATGGACGGCGGCAGCGGACTAAACCTCATCTACGAGGATACACTCAACAAAATGGAAATATACAGGAACCACATCGAGCAAAGTAACACGACCTTCCAAGGGATTATTCCCAGCCGGGAACCACGATGTGCGGGGAAAATCACACTCGACATGGTATTCGGCACGCCGGAGAATTATCGGTCCGAAGAGATAACCTTCCAAGTGGCCCTTTCAACAGTGGATATCACGCCCTGTTGGGGCGAGATGCATTCACATGCTTCCAAGCTATACCTCATTACGGGTACATGAAGCTCAAGATGCCCAGGCCCAATGGTATTATCACTCTCGTCAGCGATCGGGACATAGCTCTCCGCACCGAAAACAAAACGGCATCGCTGGCCCTCGAGGCACTGTCCGAGGCCCTCGCGGCCGAAGAGTTAACCGCACTACGCTCCATGGTGGATAGGGACGATGTAATTCTTGATAAGCGGCCCAAATCCACCTCCTTAAAACCAGCAGAAGAAATAGTCAAATTTCAAGTCCACCCGACGGACCCCAAGAAGGTGGCTTCCATCGGGGCGCATCGGGACCTAACGGTTGACGCTGCACTAAGAGTGTTCCTACACGAAAACTGGGACATATTCACCTGGCACCCTTCTGATATGCCAGGGATCCCACGCAGGCTGGCCGAACACAGCCTCAATATATTGAAGGGATATAAGCCGGTCAAGCAAAAACTGTGGCGCTTTTCCGAACCCAAACGACAAGCTATGGGTGAGGAGCTAGCCAAGTTAATCGAGGCCGGGTTCATCAGAGAAATAAAACACTCGGACTTGCTAGCAAACCTGGTGATGATGCCAAAGAAGGATAAATCCTGGCGCCTGTGCGTCGATTTCAAAGACCTCAACCAGGCCTACCCTAAGGATCCCTCCCCCCTCCCCCGCATCAATCAGATCATCGATGCTACCGCAGGACACGACTTAATGTGTTTCCTCGACGCATACTCTGGATACCATCAAATAAAAATGAAGGAGTCTGATCAAGCCGCAACGGCATTCATTACCCCATACATGCCTTTCTGCTTCAACACTATGCCCTTCGGGCTCAAAAACGCCAGCACCACCTACCAACGCATGATTCAAACATGCCTGGAGAAACAAATCGGCAAGACAGTTGAAGCATATGTGGATGACATAGTCATCAAGACTAGGCACGTCAAGTCATTAATAGATGACCTACGTCTCACATTCGACAACCTCCGCACATATGACATCAAGCTCAATCCGGAAAAGTGTGTTTTCAGCGTTCCCGCTGGAAAACTGCTGGGCTTCATCGTTTCAAATAGAGGAATTGAGGCAAATCCAGCCAAAATCCAGGCTTTATCACAATTGGCTATACCAACAGATCTTAAATAGGTCCAAAAACTAGCCGGATGCATGGCAGCTTTAAGCCGCTTTATCTCCAGATTAGGCGAAAAAGCATTGCCACTTTATCGCCTTCTCCGACGCACTGACCACTTCGAGTGGACGAATGTGGCAACGACTGGACTGGAAGAAATAAAGGCTCTTTTAGCAAGCAACCCAATCCTGGCCACGCCAAACCTCGGCAAACCAATGTTATTATACATCTCTGCAACACACCAGGTGGTGAGCGCGGTGCTGTCGTTGAGTGAGAGGCGGATGGACACAAATTCCCACTCCAGAATTCTGTATACTACGTATCCACTTTCCTCTCACCATGCAAATCCCAGTACCCCCATTACCAAAAGATAGCATATGTGGTCTTCATGGCATCCCGGAAGCTACGGCACTACTTCTAAGAGTGCTCTATTATGGTGGCTTCCAAAGTACCACTCAATGACATAATAAATAACCGCGACGCTATGGGCCGGATTGCTAAGTGGGCCATTGAGCTCCTTCCATTCGACATAACATACAAACTGCACCGAGCCATTAAATCCCAAGTATTGGCCGACTTCGTCGCCGAATGGACAGAGGTCGAACTCCCAAAAGAGTATGGCACATATTTCAACTGGGTCATGCACTTCGATGGCTCTAAAATGTCGGCCGGCTTAGGGGCAGGCGTTGTCCTAACGTCCCCCACTGGTGACACAGTCCAGTACATACTCTAAATATTATACACATACTCCAACAATGCAGACCAATACGAGGCCTTATTGCATGGTCTGCGGATGGCTGCCTCCATGGGCATACAATGCCTGGAGGTGCGCGGGGATTCGAATCTCGCAATATCCCAAATAAATGGAGACTTCGACGCCAAAGATCCGAAGATGGTGGCCTATCGTAACGCCGTACTCAAAATATCAGCTCGGTTTGAGGGACTCGAGTTTCATCATGTGGCCCGGGAAAGCAATCAAGCGGCGGATGTCCTTGCTCGCATGGGCGCCAAGCGTGACCCCGTCCCGCCTAACATCTTTTTGGAAAGGCTCTTCAAGCCATCCGTGGTGTGGCAGGATGAGAGCGGCAACACTATTCCGGATCCGATTATACCCCCAGATTCGGAACACAATATCAATATAATTAGAGGCTCAGCCACCGAAATAACATCATCGGCCCATCTAATAATGGCAGTAATTGCCCCATGGACCGAACCCTTCTTGGCCTACCTTAATAGGCGAGAGCTCCCTGAGGACAAGAATGAGGCTCGCTGCATTGTTCGGTGCTCGAAAGCCTACAAGGTCCATGACGAAGAGCTCTACAAGAAAAGTGTTACCGGAGTCCTTCAAAGGTGTATTTTCGAAGAGGGACGACAGCTCCTAGCCGAAATCCATGCTGGCCTCGACGGTCACCAAGCCGCAGCTCGGGCCCTTGTAAGTAAGGCTTTCCGTACAGGTTTGTTTTGGCCAACGGCCCGAGCATATGCACTGATGCTAATGATATGCAAAGCCACAAGCTTGGGGATGTTATGTTTGATGAAGATGATTTGTTTAGTCGCCCAAGTTTTGATGAGAATATTTATTATGACGAAAGCATGCCTCCTATTTATGATGATTATATTGATGAATGTGGGTTTGGAAGAGTGTCAACTTTAGGAAGTAATGATCCCACTATTTTTGAGGGTGTTGAATCTTATTATGATAATTATGAAAGTGGATTTGGAGAGGTCATGACTTTATTTAGTGATGAATCCACTATTTCAGAAGAGGTTCCAATTGATTATGAGAACAAAGTTGCTATCTATGATGATTATCGTGATGACTTGTATGCTATTAAGAATAATGATAACCATGAAACTTGTGATCATGATTTTAATTTTCAATTGGATTATGGCTCACATGATAGTTATTTTGTTGAGTTTGCTCCCGCTACTATTCATGAGAAGAAGTTTGCTTATGTGGAGAGTAATAAAAATTCTATGGTTGTGCATCATGAAAATAGTGCTTTATGTGATAGTTATATTGTTAAATTCATTCATGATGATACTTAAAATTATTATTAGGGAGGAATATATGCTTGTAGGAATTGCAATAATATCAAGTTCATCTCTATGTGCTTAAAGTTTTGAAGTTATGCTTCTTTTGCCTTCCTATGCTAGTTGATTATTGTTCCCATAAGTTGTTTGCTCACAAAATCCCTATGCATAGGAAGTGGGTTAGAATTAAATGTGCTAGTCATATTCTTCACGATGCTCTCTTTATGTTTCAATTGTTATCTTTTATGTGAGCGTCATTGAAATCATCATGCCTAGCTAGGGGCGTTAAACGTTAGCTCTTGTTGGGAGGCAACCCAATTTTATTTTTGTTTCTTGCTTTTTGGTTCTGTTTAGTAATAAATAAATCATCTAGCCTCTGGGTAGATTTGGTTTTATATTTTAATTAGTGTTTGTGCCAAGTAAGATCTATATGATCTTCTTGGATGATAATTATTTGATCTTGCTGAAAAAGACAGAAACTTTCTGCTCATGGAAACAATTGTTAAAATCACCAGAAAGTGATAAAATACTGCTTCCAATTAAAGTAGATCAATAATCAAATTATCTAGGTTGTCCTATTTTGGTAGAATTTTTGAGTTACAGAAAGTTTGCGTTTGATACAGATTACTACAGACTGTTCTGTTTTTGACAGATTCTGTTTTGTGTGTGTTGTTTGCTTATTTTGATGAATCTATGGCTAGTATCGGAGGCTATGAACCATAGAGAAGTTGGAATACAGTAGGTTTAACACCAACATAAATAAATAATGAGTTCATTACAGTACCTTTAAGTGGTGGTTTGTTTTATTTCGCTAACAGAGCTCATGAGATTTTCTGTTGAGTTTTGTGTTGTGAAGTTTTCAAGTTTTGGGTAAAGATTCGATGGACTATGGAATAAGGAGTGGCAAGAGCCTAAGCTTGGGGATTCCCAAGGCACCCCAAGGTAATATTCAAGGACAACCAAGAGCCTAATCTTGGGGACGCCCCGGATGGCATCCCCTCTTCCGTCTTCGTTCATCGGTAACTTTACTTGGAGCTATAATTTTATTCACCACATGATATTTGTTTTGCTTGGAGCGTCATTTTCTTTTGTTAGTGTTTTCTTGCTGTTATATAGAATAATGTTTTGCATCTCTAGTTTCAATAAAAATGTCAAGGATAGCCTTTACCATGCTTATTTTGCAAGTATACATGTTTCTGTTTCAAAACAGAAAGTTTATCACCGTTGCAAAAATTCCCTAGAAAAGCCAGAATACGATAAAATGTTGAAACTTTTTGCATAATAAGTTCTGATAAATTTTCTATAGTGTGGTAGAATTTCATAATGTTTGGAGTTAGGGAAGTATGATGAATCTTGCATTCTTTACAGACCATATAGTTTTGGCAGATTGCTGTTATGTTTGCATTGTTTGCATATGTTTGCTTGGTTAATGATTCTATTTGAGGATAGGAGTATTAAATATGCAGAGGCATTTAGTATGCAATGTTGAATAATATATTTAGTGATTTGTTACAGTAGAAAATGATAAGTTTTTTGCATTATCGCACGAGTTCTTGTTGAGTTTGGTGTGGATGAAGCTTTTGAGATTTAGGAAACCGTGATATGAGAGGAATTAAGGAGACACAAAAGCTCAAGCTTGGGGATGCCCAAGGCACCCCAATATAATATTTCAAGAAGTCTCAAGCATCTAAGCTTGGGGATGCCCCAGTAGGCATCCCACCTTTATTCTTCAACAATTATCGGTTAGTATCGGTTGGGCCTAAGATTTTGCTTCTTCACACGATGAGTGCTATCCTTGAAATGTTGTTTTATTTTGTTTTGCTAGCTGTTTGAATAATATCCCAAGATCTGAAATTCTTAAATGAGAGAGAGTCTTCACATAGCTACATAATTATTTAACTACTCATTGATCTTCACTTATATCTTTTTGGAGTAGTTTGTCATTTACTCGTGTGCTTCACTTATATCCTTTGAGTAAATGGTTGAATGATTTGAATGTCATAAATCTGAAATTATATATGTTTCATATGCCTTTCCCATGGGGAGTAATGCCTTCACATAAGAAGTAGAGGTGGTAATTTTTTTGAAGGTTAGCAAACATTGTAATTGTCACTTGAACAATTCATGAAAGAATATTGAAGGAAGAGAGATTTCACATATAAATATACTATCTTGGGCATCTTCTATGATTGTGATCCCCATTAATTATTTTCAAACTTGATCAAATTAGTTGAAGTTGGACAAGCAAGAGAATTTAATGAGTTATGTTTGGGTATATTTGTATAAGTTATATTGTTATGGATCCTCTAACATGTGGTGCTTGCTATTTAGAATCCTTTGCTAGCCAAAATATATGTACTAAGCGGGAATACTGCTTGTGCATCCAAATTCCTTGAACCAAGTTTATTCCATGAGTGTCCACCATATCTACCTATATGCGGTATTTACCTGCCGTTCCAAGTAAATTTGCATGTGCCAAACTCTAAACCTTCAAATAATAATCTATTTTGTATGCCCGAGTCGCTCATGTAGCGACTAGGGGCTGTCAGTATCTTCCATGCTAGGTTGTTTATTCTCACGATGAGTGGACTCCGCTCATCATTCACGAGAAAATGGCTGGTAACTGGGATGCCCAGTCCTATGATCAAAAGATCAAAAACAAAATCACAAATAATTTAAACAAAACTCCCCCAGGAATGTTGATAGTTGGACGACACAAGCCGTGGAGTGTGAATGTTGGTGGAGGGGGAGTAAAAACTTTACCTTTCTGTGTGGGAACCGTCTATAATGTATCTAGTATGGAAGATATTGGGAACTCTTGGTCGTTATGTTGACAATGAAAGCATAGCTCTCAAAATTATTTTCATCTCTGTTTTTGCTTCGAGCTCTGGCACCTCTGCAAATCTGTGCTTACCTTCTGCGAAGGGCCTATCTTTTACTTTTATGCAAGAGTCAGTAGTATTCCTTCTCATTCCAACCCACTCTTTAGTTGGCAAGCATCATGTGATGGAAAGATCTAATCATATATGGCCATTCAAATATATTTGATCATGAATTATTATTGTTGACAATTAGCTATATGATAAATAAGTTGGGAGGCGAAACATTAAGCCCTTATCTTTCTCTGTGTTCGATGGATGCTATTTGTTCTAAAAATATGCTTTGAGTGGTAGCAATCATGGAAGACTAAATGATAGTTGAGTATGTGAAGTTTGCGGAATCAAAGCTCTGACATAGACTCTTCCTGAAAATAAGATGAATTGTCTAGAAAGTTTATGATCTATACTTTAACATGTGAATAGTTTGTTACTTGATCAAGCAAAGTTTTATGATATGAGCTACTGTTATGACATATAATGATGCTAGAAAAGGTGATTGAAATTATCACTGATCAAACTTGTGCACCTGCTAGCATTCACACTTCATAAATTCTTTCTTTTATCATTTACCTACTCGAGGACGAGCAGGAATTAAGCTTGGGGATGCTGATACGTCTCCAACGTATCTATAATTTATGAAGTATTCATGCTATTATATTATCCATCTTGGATGTTTAATGGGCTTTACTATGCACTTTTATATTATTTTTGGGACTAACTTATTAACCCAGAGCCAAGTGCCAGTTTCTGTTTTTCTCCTTGTTTCAGTGTTTCACAGAAAAGGAATATCAAACGGAATCCAAACGGAATGAAACCTTTGGGAGTTATTTTTGGGACGGAAGCAATCTAGAAGACATGGAGTGTACGTAAGGGAAGCAACTAGGAAGGCACGAGGCAGGGGGCGCCCCCTGGGCGCGCCCTCTACCCTCATGGGCCCCTCGTGGCTCCCCTTACCGACTTCTTTCGCCTATATATACCCATATACCCTAAAACCATTGGGGAGCAGAATAGATTGGGAGTTCCGCCACCGCAAGCCTCTGTAGCCACAAAAAACCAATCGGGACCCTGTTCTGGCACCCTACCGGAGGGGGGATCCCTCACCGGTGGCCATCTTCATCATCCCGGCGCTCTCCATAACGAGGAGGGAGTAGTTCACCCTCGGGGCGGAGGGTATGTACCAGTAGCTATGTTTTTGATCTCTCTCTCTCTCTCTCTCGTGTTCTTGAGGTGGTACGATCTTGATGTATCACGAGCTTTTCTACTATTGTTGGATCTTATCATGTTTCTCCCCCTCTACTCTCTTGTAATGCATTGAGTTTTCCCTTTGAAGTTATCTTATCGGATTGAGTCTTTAAGGATTTGAGAACACTTGATGTATGTCTTGCATGTGCTTATCTCTGGTGACAATGGGATATCACGTGATCTACTTGATGTATGTTTTGGTGATCAACTTGCGGGTTCCGCCCATGAACCTATTGATGTCTACTACACAACCTTCTTCTTCTAGACGTTGTTGGGCCTGCAAGTGCACAGGTTTGTAGGACAGTAGCAAATTTCCCTCAAGTGGATGACCTAAGGTTTATCAATCCATGGGAGGCGTAGGACGAAGATGGTCTCTCTCAAACAACCCTGCAACCAAATAACAAAGAGTCTCTTGTGTCCCCAACACACCCAATACAATGGTAAATTGTATAGGTGCACTAGTTCGGTGAAGAGATGGTGATACAAGTGCAATATGGATGGTAGATATAGGTATTTGTAATCTGAAATAATAAAAACAGCAAGGTAACTAATGGTAAAAGTGAGCGTAAACGGTATTGCAATGATCGGAAACAAGGCCTAGGGCTCATACTTTCACTAGTGCAAGTTCTCTCAACAATAATAACATAGATAGATCATATAACAATCCCTCAACATGCAACAAAGAGTCACTCTAAAGCCACTAATAGTGGAGAACAAACGTAGAGATTATGGTAGGGTACGAAACCACCTCAAAGCTATTCTTTCGGATCGATCTATAAAAGAGTTCGTACTAGAATAACACCTTAAGACACAAATCAATCAAAACCCTAATGTCACCTAGATACTCCATTGTCACCTCAAGTATCCGTGGGCATGATTATACGATATGCATCACACAATCTCAGACTCATCCAACCAACACAAAGTACTTCAAAGAGTGCCCCAAAGTTTCTACCGGAGAATCACGACGAAAACGTGTGCCAACCCCTATGCATAGGTTCATGGGCGGAACCCGCAAGTTGGTCACAAAAACATACATCAAGTGGCACATGATATCCCATTGTCACCACAGATAAGCACGGCAAGACATACATCAAGTGTTCTCATAAAAGACTCAATCCGATAAGATTACTTCAAGGGGAAAACTCAATTCATTACAAGAGAGTAGAGGGGGAGAAGAAACATAAGATCCAACTATAATAGCAAAGCTCGCGATACATCAAGATCGTGCCATAGAGGGAACACGAGAGAGAACATGAGAGAGAGAGAGAGATCAAACACATAGCTACTGGTACATACCCTCAGCCCGGGGTGAACTACTCCCTTCTCGTCATGGAGAGCGCCGAGATGATGAAGATGGCCACGGTGAGGTTCCCCCCCGGCGGGTGCCGAATAGGGTCTGATTGGTTTTGGTGGCTACAGAGGCTTGCGGCGGAACTCCCGATCTATCTTCTATTTTGGAAGTTTTACGATCGTAGGTATATATGGGTGTAGAAGTGCGTCGGTGGAGCTTGGGGCCCCACGAGGCGGCGCGCCCGGGGGTGGGCGCGCCCCACCCTCGTGAGCACCTCCCTTCTTTCCTGACGTGCACTCCAAGTCCATCGGGTGGCTTTCATTCCAAAATAACTTCTCCAGTTGATTTCGTTCCGTTTTGACTCCGTTTGATATTCCTTTTCCTCGAAACACTGAAATAAGGAAAAAACCAACAAATCTGGCTGGGCCTCCGGTTAATAGGTTAGTCCCAAAAATAATATAAAAGTGGATAATAAAGCCCAATATTGCCCAAAACAGTAGATAATATAGCATGGAGCAATCAAAAATTATAGATACGTTGGAGACGTATCAAGCATCCCCAAGCTTAATTCCTGCTCGTCCTCAAGTAGGTAAATGATAAAAAGATAATTTTTGATGTGGAATGCTAGATGGCATAATTTCATTGTAATTCTTCTTAATTGTGATATGAATATTCAGATCCGAAAGCTTCAAGACAAAAGTTTAATATTGACATAAAAATAATAATACTTCAAGCATACTAACTAAGCAATTATGTCTTCTCAAAATAACATGGCCAAAGAAAGTTATCCCTACAAAATCATATAGTCTGGCTATGCTCCATCTTCCCCACACAAAATATTTAAATCATGCACAACCCCGATGACAAGCCAAGCAATTGTTTCATACTTTAACATTTTCAAAACTTTTTCGATCTTCACGCAATACATGAGCGTGAGCCATGGATATAGCACTATATGTGGAATAGAATGGTGGTTGTGGAGAAGACAAAAAGAGGGGAAGATAGTCTCACATCAACTAGGTGTATCAACGGGCTATGGAGATGCCCATCAATAGATATCAATGTGAGTGAGTAGGGATTGCCATGCAACGGATGCACTAGAGCTATAAGTATATGAAAGCTCAACAAAAGAAACTAAGTGGGTGTGCATCCAACTCGCTTGCTCACGAAGACCTAGGGCATTTTGAGGAAGCCCATCATTGGAATATACAAGCCAAGTTCTATAATGAAAAATTCCCACTAGTGTATGAAAGTGACAAATGAGAGACTCTCTATCATGAAGATCATGGTGCTACTTTGAAGCACAAGTGTGGTAAAAGGATAGTTGCATTGTCCCTTCTCTCTTTTTCTCTCATTTTTTTATTTTTTTATTTTTTTATTTGGGCCTTTTCTCCTTTTTTATGGCCTCTTTTATTTTTTTTATTTTTTGTCCGGAGTCTCATCCCGACTTGTGGGGGAATCATAGTCTCCATCGTCCTTTCCTCACTAGGACAATGCTCTAAAAATGATGATCATCACACTTTTACTTTCTTACAACTCAACAATTACAACTCGATACTTAGAACAAAATATTACTCTATATGAATGCCTCCGGCGGTGTACCGGGATGTGCAATGACTCATGAGTGACATGTATGAAAGAATTATGAATGGTGGCTTTGCCACAAATACGATGTCAACTACATGATCATGCAATGGCAATATGACAAAAGTAAAGTATGTCATGATGATGATGAACGGAATGGTGGAAAGTTGCATGGCAATATATCTCGGAATGGCTATGGAAATTCCATACTAGGTAGCTATGGTGGCTGTTTTGAGGAAGATATAAGGAGGTTTATGTGTGATAGAGCGTATTGTATCACGGGGTTTGGATGCACCGGCAAAGTTTGCACCAACTCTCAAGGTGAGAAAGGGCAATGCAAGGTACCGAAGAGGCTAGCAAAGGCGAAAGGGTGAGAGTGCGTATAATCCATGGACTCAACATTAGTCATAAAGAACTCATATACTTATTGCAAAAATTTAGAAGTCATCAAAAATCAAGTACTACGCGCACGCTCCTAGGGGGATAGATTGGTAGGAAAATACCATCGCTCGTCCCCGACCGCCACTCATAAGGAAGACAATTAATAAATAAATCATGCTCCCACTTCATCACATAACGGTTCACCCTACGTGCTTGCTACGGGAATCACAAACTTTAACACAAGTATTTCTCAAATTCACAACTACTCAACTAGCATGACTCTAATATCACCATCTTCATATCACAAAACAATTATCAAGCTTCAATCTTTTCTTAGTATTCAACACACTCATAAGAATTCTTACAAATCTTGTATGCTTAGCATATTATGATTATTTAAGAAAATTACCATGCTATTTAAGACTCTCAAAATAATATAAGTGAAGCATGAGAGTTCATCTATTTCTTCAAAATAAAACTACCACCATGCTCTAAAAGATATAAGTGATGCACTAGAGCAAAACTACTCCGAAAGATATAAGTGAAGATCAACGAGTAGTCGAATAGTTATGTAACTATGTGAAGACTCTCTAACATTAAGGAATTTCAGATCTTGGTATTGTATTCAAACAGCAAGCAAAACAAAATAAAATGACAATGCAAGGATAGCACAACTCATGTGAAGAAGCAAAAACTTAGGCTCAACCGATACTAACCGATAGTTGTTGAAGAAGAAAGGTGGGATGCCTACTGAGGCATCCCCAAGCTTAGATGCTTGAGACTTATTGAAATATTATCTTGGGGTGCCTTGGGCTTCCCCAAGCTTGAACTTTTGTGTCTCCTTAATTCCTCTCATATCATGGTTTCTCTTTTTATCAAAAGCTTCATTCACAACAAACTCAACAAGAACTCGTGAGATAGGTTAGTATAAACCAATGCAAAACCTTATCACTTCCTACTGTAACAAATCACTAAAATTATTATTCAACATTGCGTACTAAATGCCTCTGCATATTTAATACTCCTATCCTTAAATAGAATCATTAAAAAAGCAAACATATGCAAACAATGCAAACATAACAACAATCTGCCAAACCAGTATAGTCTGTAAAGAATGCAAGAGTATCAATACTTCCCTGACTCCAAAAATTATGAACTAAAATTACCACTGTAATAAATTTATCAGATATCGATATGCAAAATATTCAACATTATACCACTCTCTGAATTTTCTAGGGAATTTTTGCAACAGCGGTAAACTTTCTGTTTTTAAACAGCAACATGTATACTAGCAAAATAAGTATGGAAAAGGCTATCCTTGAATTTTTTATTGAAACTAATGATGCAAAACACTAATATAAATAATAGCAAACAAATACTAATAAAATAAAATGACGCTCCAAGCAAAACACATATCATGTGGTGAATAAAAATATAGCTCCAAGTAAAGTTACCGATGAACGAAGACGAAAGAGGGGATGCCATCCGGGGCATCCCCAAGCTTAGGCTCTTGGTTATCCTTTAATATTACCTTGGGGTGCCTTGGGCATCCCCAACCTTAGGCTCTTGCCACTCTTTATTCCATAGTCCATCGAATCTTTACCCAAAACTTGAAAATTCACAACACAAAACTTAACAGAAGATCTCGTGAGCTCCGTTAGCGAAAGAAAACAAAACACCACTTCAAGGTACTTTAATGAACTCATTATTTATTTATATTGGTGTTAAACCTACTGTATTCCAACTTCTCTATGGTTTATAAACTATTTTACTAGCCATAGATTCATCAAAATAAGCAAACAACACAATGAAAACAGAATCTGTCAAAAACAGAACAGCCTGTAGTAATCCGTAACTAACGCAAACTTCTGGAAATCCAAAAATTCTAAAATAAATTAGTGGATCTGAGTAATTTTTCTAGTAATCATCTGCAAAAAGAATCAACTAAATAGCACTCTCCAATAAAACGTTCTAGCTAACCTCGTGAGCGCTAAAGTTTCTGTTTTTTACAGCATGATCATAAAGACTTCACCCAAGTCTTCCCAAAGGTTCTACTTGGCACAAACACTAATTAAAACACAAAACCTCATCTAAACAGAAGCTAGATGGATTATTTATTCCTAAACAGGACCAAAAAGCAAGAAACTAAAATAAAATTGGGTTGCCTCCCAACAAGCGCTATCGTTTACTGCCCCTAGCTAGGCATTATGATTTCAATGATGCTCACATGAAAGATAAGAATTGAAACATAAAGAGAGCATCATGAAAAAAATGACTAGAACATTTAAGTCTAACCCACTTCCTATGCATAGGGATTTTGTGAGCAAACAACTTATGGGAATAATAATCAACTTGCATAGGAAGGTGAAACAAGCATAACTTCAAAACTTTAAGCACATAGAGAGGAAACTTGATATTATTGCAATATGTAGAAGCATATGATCGTCTCTCATAATAATTTTCAGTAGCATCATGAATGAATTCAACAATATAACCAGCACCTAAAGCATTCTTTTCATGATCCAAAAGCATAGAAAATTTACTACTCTCCACATAAGCAAATCTATTCTCATCAATAGTAGTGGGAGCACACTCAACAAAATAACTATCATGTGATTGAAAATTAAGATCAAGATGACAAGTTTCATGGTTATCATTATTCTTTATAGCATACGTGTCATCACAATAATCATCATAAATAGGAGGCATGCTTTCATCATAATAAATTTGCTCATCAAAACTTGGGGGAGAAAAAAATATCATCTTCATCAAACATAGCTTCCCCAAGCTTGTGGCTTTGCATATCATTAGCATCATGGATATTCAAGGAATTCATACTAACAACATTGCAATCATGCTCATCATACAAAAATTTAGTGCCAAAAATTTTAATGCATTCTTCTTCTAACACTTTGGCACAATTTTCCTTCCCATCATACTCACGAAAGATATTAAAAAGATGAAGCGTATGAGGTAAACTCAATTCCATTTTTTTATAATTTTCTTTTATAAACTAAACTAGTGCTAAAACAAGAAACAAAAACAAGCACTCACCTCCCCGGCAACGGCGCCAGAAAAGAGCTTAGTTGACGGGTTGTGAGTGCTGCTTACCTAGCCTCCCGGCAACAGCGCCAGAAAAGAGCTTGATGTGTACTACACAACCTTCTTCTTGTAGACGTTGTTCGGCCTGCAAGTGCACAGGTTTGTAGGACAGTAGAAAATTTCCCTCAAGTGGATGACCTAAGGTTTATCAATCCGTGGGAGGCGTAGGATGAATATGGTCTCTCTCAAACAACCCTGCAACCAAATAACAAAGAGTCTCTTGTGTCCCCAACACACCCAATACAATGGTAAATTGTATAGGTGCACTAGTTCGGCAAAGAGATGGTGATACAAGTTGTCGGTGTAGGAACGACACCTATGGGATCACAAGAATCCCTACTACGGTTGCAGGGCGCGGGGGTCGTGAGAAGAGCGGATCAAACAGATAGCACACGGTCTTTTTATCCAGGTTCGGGCCGCGGGGATTTGTAAAACCCTACTCCTGGTTTGGTGGTATGTTTATCTGTGTTCTTGAGCTAGCAAAGGGGCGTGAGGAGCTCCAAAAAGCCGAATCCTCCTCCTGGTCGCCTTGGGCCTCCTTTTATAGGGAAAGGGGTTGCCACAGTGGCACACAGGAGGTGGAAAGGGTACAGTGGTGCGAGTTTATCCCTTGCATTACATGACAGGGTGCCATTAATGCGTCTTGCTTAGGTGTCCTTGCTTTATCGGGGACGGGGGGAGAGCCCTGTCTCATCCGTCGCCGCTCCCTCTCGTGTTGACACGCGCCCTGGCCAGCGGTGCCCGCGGTGCCATGTAGGCAGGCAGCCAGCTGAGGTGGCGCAATGGTGGGTCTCCACGAAGATCTGCTTGCCGCCACGCAGGTGCCTGCCCAACTGGTCGGGTCGGCAACTGTATGCGAATGGCGGTGAAGGTTTGATTGTCGTGGGCCCGATGGTGGCCCTACGGGTGCCCTTGGCAAGGGCCTCATCGTAGCCCCGGCAAGCGTCTTGCCAGGGACCACGGCAAGAGTCTTGCCGTGGCGCCTGCTGTCATCCCCGGTAGGGCTCTTGCCGGGGGCCTTGTGGTCCTCCTTGGCTGGGATCCCGCCAAGGGTCATCGTCTTCTATAGTGTGTATCTGATCTTAAATGTCTTCACAAAGATCTGCATGCCACCACGGGGATGTCACCCGAATCCTTGCCCCATGGGGGTAGCGGACTCAAGGGTGATTCACTCCGTAGGTGTGGGGCGAGCTTCCCCTGCAAGGGTCTTGCCGGGTTTGCTAAAACTGCTCCCCGGCAAGGATCTTGTCGGGGGAGTCCGCTCCGCCCCGTTTGCTCTTTGTGGTCTTGGTCTTGGCGTTGTTCTGTTCCTCTTGAGCTTTGGCCTTACCTTGGCTCACCTCCCTTGCCTTGCTCAGTGTGGCGGTGTCCGTGGCTTAGACTACCCGTGCACAGTTATAGGGGTACAAAAAAGCATACCCCTCTTTTTGTACACGGAGAGGAGCCCCCGGGCCTGGGCCACACGTAAGCGCAATCGCGTCGTTGGGCTAGGCCCAAAAACGGTGCGCGAGCAGGCGGGTTAGTTTTTCCCGCGGTAAGTATTTTCGCGTGCTGCGCTTCCCGTGCCTCCCGCGCGTGGCTCGGCATGGGAGGCGTGCATGACGTGGGCGGCATGCGCGGGGCTGAGCTCTACGCGCATGCGTCACGTCGTAGTAAAAGGGGGCGGTTCGCGCCTTCCCCATAAACGGAGGGAGGCGTGGAGGCGTGGCCCATTTACTGAGCGGGGCCGGGGCATGGTCTTCAAGGCGTCCACTCCCCACGATCACGGGGTGGGGAGAGGTCACCTCACCCATCGCCCAGGTCCCGCATGCCCGCTACGTGGTTCTCATGCGAGCGGGGTGGCGAACGGTGGAGGCGGGAAACCGGGCCATCGCGGGCTGGGGCAGCGGGTTGGTCCCAGTTCCTTGTGCCTTCCACGTCTTGATTGGCTGAGCGGGGTGGCCGTGCCCCCACCCCGTTCCTTTATAAGGAGCGGGTGGGGGGGACGGCATCCCGCACTCTTCCATGTTCTCCTTCCTTTAGCTTCTGCTCCCCCTCCTTCCATCCGCCATGGAGAGAGGGAATCCTGGTTCTTCAACGGTGGCGGCAAGGGTCGCCGCTCGACAACGCGTCCTTCCTTCTCCTTCACCTGTGGTGGCAGAGCCAGCCGCGAGGGGAAGGGGGAGGGGGCGAGGCCGTGGACGAGGCCGAGGCGCTCAGGGAAGAGGAGAACGGGGTGGCACGCCGGTCCCGCCTCCGCGAGTAGTTCCTCCTCCCACGGAGGGCCATGTTGGCGATGATCCTTGCGAGTTCTTCGTCAGGCTGCGCCGGCCACCTCGTCGTCGTCTCCGTCTCCCGACTCCATTCGCGAGCGAGATGGAGCTGGATCCGCCGGAGTCATTGCGGTTGCACATGAGGGGCTGTTGGATCAGTGGTACGCGAGTTCGCGTCGACTTTCCAGCCCCTCACGTGATGTACCTTGGTCGAGGGTTGAATACGTTCGCTCACATCCACCGCTTGACGGCGGGGCTCACTCTCCATTTCAAGCTGATGGAGGGCGGCCTCCTCTCCGTCAAGGTCTTCGGGTGCTTCGGGACTCGGGCAAGGTGCTGCGTGGAGAGCTCTTCTGATAGCGAAGGCTCCTCCTCGAGCGGGAGTGGCGAGGAGGACAGCGGCATCGGCGACGAGGGTAGCAGGCGGCAGGATGACGTGTCCGACTAGGTGTCGAGTGCCGCTCCGTGCGGCACCGGCGATCCCATCATTCGTGTCGCCGGCTTCCTGAACTTCTCGGGGTCGTCTCCTTGGGCGGCTGGCGTTGGGAGGCTGCGGAAGAGGAAGAGGGCATGCGGCAAGGCCGTCAAATCGGAGCATGCGGGCACCGACGCCTTCGACGCGTGCTGACGTCCTGCCGCCTCGTCTTCGAGCTCTGCTTCCGGCGCCGCCATCACCATCCAGCCTTCGGACAGCCACCGAGATGTTCTCTTGGTGTCTTATGCCACCCGTAGCTCGTCTAGGAGCCCCTTTTGCCCTTTTCGCCTCCTTGACCTGCCTCCTGAAGAGAGGGGCAAGAGAGGGGTTACGTGCACCTTATCTCTTTTTAGTTTGTAAGCCTTCGGGCCTTAGCTGAATTTAAAACTTGTAATCCCATCATTCATGTTTTTCATCCCCTATGGACTGTACCTGAGTGGAATGTTTTTAATGAACAAGGGATGCTTGCCGGGTCATTTGTTTGCGGGTAGAACCCACGACAAGGATTAAATCCTTGATATACATAAGATAAACATTTC
Source organism: Aegilops longissima (assembly GCA_021605205.1). Lineage (NCBI taxonomy): Eukaryota > Viridiplantae > Streptophyta > Magnoliopsida > Poales > Poaceae > Aegilops > Aegilops longissima. The sequence continues at coordinate 399,595,468 of CM038682.1, forward strand.
CTTGCCTGGCAACAGGCCCCGCCGTCTTCCCACTTCGCTCGACCTTTCTCACGCTTTCGGCGGAGGCAAGGATGAGGTGGGTTCAGGCTCCTCGTTTCATCCTTTTGCTGTCGCGACTACGACCAAACCTGGCCCCAGGAACGGGCCCTAGGGCCTAGAATTTCAGGGGAGCATGGTAGCTTTGGGAAAAAATGAGGTTTCACATACCTCAGTCCATAAGGAAATGCATGACAAGGGATGAAAGACTTATCTGAAGTTGTAGCCCCCGGCAACTCTGGTTTGCCGTGGGTGAATCTTTGTACTCGCAGGCCTCAGTAATACTGGCTTGCCGGGGTCTAGATGCCAGTCCGTCCCTCTTTTCTTTTTCGTCCTCAAGCGATCCGGTAAGGATATCTGTGAGTCATGCGAACCTAAGAAGACAAAAGGACGACAAAGAGACACACACTCGACCTCTAAGCTATGGGTTAGTCGCTGCTGAGCACTATCAACCCTAACCAAGGACGAGACTCGACCTAGCATGCATGTTATAACTTAGGGCGCCAGCGCTTCATTTATTTATGCTCAGGGTCTGCACCTGGCTTTGTACAGAGGGTTACATGCATCATCGGCAATGCTCGTACAAAAGGTGGCTTGCCGGGGGGCCTGGCGAGCCGCGGCTTACGGGTAAAACTTGCGAAGATGCTCAATGTTCCAGGATTTACTCACCGGAACAGCATCTTCGGTCTCCAGGCGGACTGCGCCGGGCCTGGTGACTCGTCTTACCCGATAAGGGCCTTCCCACTTTGGCGTCAACTTTTTGGAATTATTGGCTGATTGAATGCGCCGAAGGACAAGGTCGCCTTCCTCAAGGCTTCGGCACGAACCTTGCGGCTTTGGTAGCGGCGTAAGGCTTGCTGGTAGCGTGCTGCTCTCACAGCCGCCTGAAGACGATCTTCCTCAAGGAGCACTGTGTCATCTTGCCGCAGTTGCTCTTGCTCGAGCTCGTCATAAACGAGCACTCAAGGTGACCTGTATATGAGTTCAGTGGGGAGAACTGCTTCTGCCCCGTATATCAGGGCAAAAGGCGTCTGGCTGGTGGCTCGATTTGGCGTCGTCCTGATCGACCAAAGAACCGCCGGCAACTCATCAATCCAGCGCCTTCCACTCTTGTGCAACCTGTCAAAGTTCTTGGTCCTTAATCCTCGCAGTACTTCAGCATTTGCCCTCTTAGCTTGACCATTGCTTCACGGGTGAGTAACAGAAGCGAAACAGACTCTGCTGCCGAGGTCTTGGGTATATTGCATGAAGGTGCGTCTTGTGAACTGTGTGCCGTTGTCGGTGATAACCCTGTTGGGTACACCAAAACGGCACACTAGTCCCTTGAAGAACTTGACGGCTGACTGAGCTGTGACCTTCCTCACTGCCTCCACCTTCGGCCACTTTGTGAACTTGTCGATGGCAACATACAAGTACTCAAAGCCCCCGGCAGCGCGGGGGAAAGGGCCCAGTATGTCGAGCCCCCAGACCGAGAAGGGCCAGGAGAGAGGAATGGTTTGAAGGGCTTGAGCTGGCTGATGAAGCTTCTTTGAATGGGCCGACACGCTTCACACTGGTGACTAGTGTCGTCGCATCTGGAGGGCGGTGGGCGAACAAGCCTTGCGGAATGCCTTGCCGGCAAGGGCCCTTGACCCAATGTGGGATCCACATATGCCTCCGTGTATCTCTGCCAACAGCTCCAGTCCTTCCTCTCGAGGGATACACTTCAATTTCACACCGTTCGGTCTCAGGACGTCATCGACGAACTGGTACATGATAGAGCGACGGGCTACTTTTTCCGCTTCTTCCTGCTCCTCAGGAAGTTCCCCTGTTTGGAGGAATCAGACGGTATGCTGTGCCCATGCCGGAGCCTGGGGCTCGACGGCGAGGGCTAAAGGCATTTCCTCCGCTACAGGAGTGGTTGTCTCGACGGCAAAAGCTTGACGCTCGGAGCCAGCCGTTCTGTGGCGGGCTCAGTATCCCCTGCAATATCCTTGCCGGCGGCTCCGGGGAGCTCGGCGGGAAAGTACTTGTCGGGCCCTGATTTCCTTCTCTTATTCTGCTCTGTCGATGGATCAACGGATGGCTGAGTCAGCTGAAGCACAAAGGTACCTGGTTCCACAGGTAGTTTGAGGGCAGCGTGTTTTGACAGGTAATCGGCGATATCGTTCTCCGCTCGGGGAACGTGTTCAGCCTGTATACCATCGAAACGCTCTTCCAGCTTTCTCACTTCATCGACGTAGGCCTTCATCAATGGGCTCTGGTAATCCTTGTTGACTTGCTTGACGACAAGCTACGAGTCTCCCCTGACGATGAGTTTCCTGATTCCGAGGTCCGCCGCGATCCTAAGACCGGCAAGCAGCCCTTCGTACTCTGCCGTATTGTTTGTCGACACCTCCCTGGGGAAGTGCATCTGGATCACGTACTTGAGGTGCTCTCCGATTAGGCGCGACAAGCGATCGCCAGCCCCGCGCCAGTAAGGAGAAAGCTCCATCAAAGTACATGATCCAATCACAACTTGCCTCCTTGCCGAGGAGAGCGGTCTCTTGGACTTCTTCGTCAGGCGTTGCGGTCCATTCTGCAATGAACTCCGCTAAGACTCGGCTCTGAATCGTCGAAGTACTTTCAAACTTGAGGCCAAAGCTGGACAGCTCCAGTGCCCATTCCACAATTCTTCCCATTGCATCTGGATTGTGCAATATCCATTGTAGAGGGAAGCGAGTGACGACCGTGATCTCGTGCGCCTGGAAGTAGTGACGCAGCTTCCTCGAGGCCATAAGGAGGCCGAAGAGCAGTTTCTGCATGCCGGAGTACCTTGATCTAGCCCCCTGCAGGAGGGAACTGACAAAGTAGACCGGGTGCTGCATCATTTTCTTCTTCGGCGGGACTCCAACTGGATGTGTCATCTCTGCATTGGTGGTGTCGGGCTCCGCCGCTGCCATATCTTCGTCGTCAACCTCTCTCTGTGCCACCAGTGCGGCGCTGACCACTTGGTCCGTTGCCGCCAGGTATAGCAGCAACGGTTCTTGTGGCCTGGGCGCAACTAGTATTGGCGCGGAAGAGAGGTATTTATTCAAATCTTGCAATGCTGCTTCGGCTCCTGGCGTCCACTCCATTGGGCCCGCCTTTTTCAGGATCTTGAAAAAGGGAAGGGCACGCTCGGCAGACTTGGAAATGAACCTGCCCATGGCGGCGACGCAACCAGCAAGTCGACACAAATCCTTGATTTGCTTGGGTGCTTCAATCTACTCTATAGCTTTGATTTTGTCCGGATTGGCCTCTATCCCACGCTGTGACACCAAGAACTCGAGAAGCTTGCCGGACGGGACGCCAAAGACGCACTTCTCAGGGTTCAACTTGAGATTGATCTTGCGCAGGTTTGCAAATGTTTCTTGCAAATCTGGTATGAGGGTTGCCCTGTCCTTGGTTTTGACCACTATGTCATCCATGTAAGCTTCCATATTTCTATGGAGCTGGGGTTCAAAACCAATCTGGACCGCCCTTGCAAACGTCGAACCAGCACTCTTCAACCCGAAAGGCATCCGTATGAAACAATACGTACCACATGGGGTGATGAATGCTGTCCTCTCTTCGTCTTCCCTTGTCATGAAGATCTGGAGGTAGCCGGAGTAGGCGTCGAGGAATGACAACAGATCAGACCCAGCCGTGGAGTCAACAATCTGATCGATGCGCGGCAACGGGAAGGGGTCTTTAGGTCAAGCCTTATTGATATCTATGTAATCAATACACAGCCTCCACTTCCCATTTGCCTTGCGCACCACGACCGGATTGGCCAACCATGTTGGATGGAGAACTCCTCTTACCAAACCCGCTGCTTCCAGTTTCCGGATCTCTTCCGTGATGAACTCTTGTCATTCCAAAGCTTGCTTTCTGACCTTCTTCTTGACGGGCCGCGCATGAGGGCAGACAACAAGGTGGTGCTCAATCACTTCCCTGGGAACACCGGGGATGTCGGAAGCTTGCCATGCAAACACATCGACATTCGCCCGCAGGAAGGTGACAAGCGCGTCTTCCTATTTGCCGTCAAGGGTGGAGCTTATGGTAAAAGCTCCTCCCATGCCGTCTTCGTTGACAAAAACCTTCTTGATTCCCGGCGATTTGGCCCTGGGCTTCTTGTTTCCTCCGGCGGAGCTCTCTGGCACGTCCTCGACGGCAGCGCTACACTCCGAAGAGGTGCGCTTGCCGTAGTGGGTGTCCGAGGTCTCACCGGTCTTCTTCTTCTTCCTTCCTCCTGGGATCCCAGCGGCAGGAGCAAGTGCCCTAGCGGCGGCAGCTGCTGCAACTGCTTGCTGGTATAATTGGTCAGCGCAGTTCAGCGCCTCTTTCTTGTCAGAGGGGATGGTGATGATCGTCACAGGTCCCGGCATCTTCAGGGTGTTGTAGGCGTAGTGTGACGCCTCCATGAACTTGGCCAGCGCTGGGCGGCCAAGGATCCCGTTGTAAGGCAAGGGGATCTTGGCCACATCGAACACGACCCTCTTCGTCCTGAAGTTCAGGTCGGTTCCAAAAGTCACGGGCAGCATGACCTTTCCCTTGGGTTGGCTTCTTCCCGGGTTGACCCCCTGAAACGTGTCTGTCTCTTCGAGGTCTCCATCAGGAATTTGCAGTTTCTCGATCACGGCAGGCGAGATCAGGTTCAGACCAGCCCCGCCATCGACTAGCATCTTCGTCACCTTGAGGTTGCGTATTGTTGGTGAAACCAACAACGTCAAGCACCCGACCGCGGTAGTGCGATCAGGGTGATCCTCAGTGTAAAAAATGATAGGAGTGCTGGACCACTTCAACAGCCTTTGGGAATCAAACAACGGCTCTGCCGCTGTAATCTCTCGTGCCCACTGTTTAAGCCGACGGTGAGAAGTATGCAGCGAGGCTCCGCTGTCGACGCACATGGCCTCTGTAGCTTTCTGAAACTCTTGGTCGACGGATTCATCGTCCTCTTCGTGATCGTCGTCTTCTGGCTTTCTGTCACGGCCCTGGGCGGGCCTCTCCCGTTGCTTACCCTTGCCGCGATGGCCCGCCTGGCCGTCACGCTTCTTGCCGGACCCCTCAGCACCGTCTGGGCCTTCTCCTTGTCCCGCCTTTCATATTCAGCCCTCTGCTTCTTAGCGAGGAGCTCAACCTGTCGGCAGTCCTGGAGAGCATGGCCTTTGGTGTGATGGATCTTGCAGTATCGCTTGTCGGAGTTTCCTGGCTTCTCGGCAGCCGCCAAGGCCCGGCAGGCGACACATCCGACAACCTCCTTGCCGGGGTCGTCTGCCTTGGTTTTCTTGGTGGAGCCGGTGTCATCAGATCCCTCGACGGCAAGTACGGCTTTTCCTTTGCGCTTCCTGTTGCGGCGCCGGCCTTTCTTCGCCGGGGCGGTAATATCCTCATCTGAGGTGTCGGTTTCCACGCCAGCATCTTCGCCGGGGTACTTCCTTCCCTCTTCAGCCCGGGCACATTTGTCAGCAAGAACATAAAGTTCCGCCACATCTCTTACCTTGTTCATTGCCAGCTCTTCGCGCCTCTTGCGATTACGCACGTTCTGATGGAACACGTTGATGATGGCGGCAGGGTGAACATCAGGGATATTGTATTGTACCCGGCTGAACCTCTGAATATACTTGTGGAGACTCTCGCCTCCCTTCTGGGGAATGACGTGCAGGTCGCTTGCTTGGCCATGGGCTTGGTGGCCTCCAGTGAAGGCGCCCACAAACTCATGGCACAAATCCGACCAGGAGGAAATAGAGTCTACCGGCAAGTGCATCAACCACGACATGGCGTTGGGTTTAAGAGCCAACGGGAAGTAATTCGCAAGCACCTTATCGTCGCGGGCTCCGGCAGCTTGCATCGCGATGGTGTAGACGCTAAGGAACTCGGACGGGTGGGTCTTGCCACTGTACTTTTCGCCCACGTCAGGTTTGAAGGTGCGGTGAGTGGGCCACTGGAACTGCCGCAGCTCATGGGTAAAAGCCGGACAGCCTACCTCGTAAGGTAGGCCTCCAGGGCTCCCCGATGCCGGGTGGCTCACAGCAGGCCCTGCTCGCCTATCCGATTGGTGGCGCGCTCCGCGGCGGCGCTCGATAGTGGTTCGAGCGTCTTCATGTTCTCGTTCCCGAAGAACTTGGTGCTGGTCACGGTGGGCCCGTGGGTCGGACGATGCTACGGAGATCTCGTCGCCTGTAACGTCGAGACGGGCTGGCGCCCGCGGTACCGGGCGAGGAGGAGGCGAGTGCACTGTGGTTGCGGGGCCACCGGTTCTCCCTCCACTGGTGCGTGGGACTCCGTCGGAACATCGACCCGGGGGCTCCGCTGGACTTGGTTCGTCTTTGTTGGCCACCGCAACAAGACTCCGGATAGTGGCTTTCCATTTGTCGAGTTTCCCCGTGGTGGGAGGAAAATCAAGGAGCAACTGCACGCGCGCCAGGGCTTCTGCTGGCGTTGGTGGGAGCGAAACCTGCACGGATCGCATGCCGCCCTCACCAGCGCCTCGGCGAGCGGGCAGGTCTTCTAAATCCCGGGAATGGTGCTCGGGGATCTTTCCGCGGCGACGCCCGGGGTCCTCGGCATGGTTACGCCGTTCGTCATGCGCCGCTTGAGAAGAGCGCGCCGTCGGCGCCGGCGTGGGAGTCTTGGAAGCCCTCGCGTCGCCTGCGGGCGGGGTGGCAGCGATCTTGGAAAGACCCGCGCCACCCGGGGAGGGCCTGGCAACGTCTTTGGATTTAGGGGCAAGCGGCCCGTTACCAGGCGCACGAACATCACTGCCTCCCAAACTTCGACTGTTGGGACGGTGTTGGTGTTCACGAACAGCGCCCCGGGTCCTTTCTGCGACCGGTCCGCTGCTCGCCCGCGTCGGGACTTGATGTCCGGTTTCCGACGGGCCAACGGCCACCGTCGTCTTCTTCTTGGGCGCCATGACGGCGAAGAAGCGTCAAACTAACTGCTAGAGCCGATTCTCACCACTGCGCCCCCTGCCTGGCGCGCCAAAGATGTCGGTGTAGGAACGACACCTATGGGATCACAAGAATCCCTACTACGGTTGCGGGGCGCGGGGGTCGTGAGAAGAGCGGATCAAACAGATAGCACACGGTCTCTTTATCCAGGTTCGGGCCGCGGGGATGCGTAAAACCCTACTCCTGGTTTGGTGGTTTGTTTATCTGTGTTCTTGAGCTAGCAAAGGGGCGTGAGGAGCTCCAAAAAGCCGAATCCTCCTCCTGGTCGCCTTGGGCCTCCTTTTATAGGGAAAGGGGTTGCCACAGTGGCACACAGGAGGTGGAAAGGGTACAGTGGTGCGATTTTATCCCTTGCATTACATGACAGGGTGCCATTAATGCGTCTTGCTTAGGTGTACTTGCTTTATCGGGGACGGGGGAGAGCCCTGTCTCGTCCATCGCCGCTCCCTCTCGTGTTGACACGCGCCCTGGCCAGCGGTGCCCACGGTGCCATGTAGGTAGGCAGGCAGCTGAGGTGGCGCAATGGTGGGTCTCCACGAAGATCTGCTTGCCGCCACGCAGGTGCCTGCCCAACTGGTCGGGTCGGCAACTGTATGCGAATGGCAGTGAAGGTTTGATTGGCGTGGGCCCGATGGTGGCCCTACAGGTGCCCTTGGCAAGGGCCTCATCGTAGCCCCGGCAAGGGTCTTGCCGGGGACCACGGCAAGAGTCTTGCCGTGGCGCCTGCTGTCATCCCCGGCAGGGCTCTTGCCGGGGGCCTTGTGGTCCTCCTTGGCTGGGATCCCGCCAAGGGTCGTCGTCTTCTATAGTGTGTATCTGATCTTAAATATCTTCACAAAGATCTGCATGCCACCACGGGGATGTCTCCCGAATCCTTGCCCCATGGGGGTAGTGGACTCAAGGGTGATTCACTCCGTAGGTGTGGGTCGAGCTGCCCCGGCAAGGATCTTGCCGGGGGAGTCCGCTCCGTCCCCTTTGCTCTTTGTGGTCTTGGTCTTGGCGTTGTTCTGTTCCTCTTGAGCTTTGGCCTTACCTTGGCTCACCTCCCTTGCCTTGCTCAGTGTGGCGGTGTCCGTGGCTCAGATCGCCTGCAGACAGTTATAGGTGTACAAAAAAGCATACCCCTCTTTTTGTACACCGACACAAGTGCAATATGGATGGTAGATATAGGTATTTGTAATCTGAAATAATAAAACAACAAGGTAACTAATGGTAAAAGTGAGCATAAACGGTATTGCAATGGTAGGAAACAAGGCCTAGGGTTCATACTTTCACTAGTGCAAGTTCTCTCAACAATAATAACATAGATAGATCATATAACAATCCCTCAACATGCAACAAAGAGTCACTCCAAAGCCACTAATAGCGGAGAACAAACGTAGAGATTATGGTAGGATACGAAACCACCTCAAAGCTATTCTTTCGGATCGATCTATAAAAGAGTTCGTACTTAAGACACAAATCAATCAAAACCCTAATGTCACCTAGATACTCCATTATCACCTCAAGTATCGGTGGGCATGATTATACGATATGCATCACACAATCTCAGACTCATCCAACCAACACAAAGTACTTCAAAGAGTGCCCCAAAAGTTTCTACCGAAGAATCACGACGAAAACGTGTGCCAACCCCTATGCATAGGTTCATGGGCGGAACCCGCAAGTTGGTCACCAAAACATACATCAAGTGGCACATGATATCCCATTGTCACCGCAGATAAGCACGGCAGGACATACATCAAGTGTTCTCATAAAAGACTTAATCCGATAAGATTACTTCAAGGGGAAAACTCAATTCATTACAAGAGAGTAGAGGGGGAGAAGAAACATAAGATCCAACTATAATAGCAAAGCTCGCAATACATCAAGATCGTGCCATAGAGGGAACATGAGAGAGAGAGAGAGAGATCAAACACATAGCTACTGGTACATACCCTCAGCCCCGAGGGTGAACTACTCCCTCCTCGTCGTGGAGAGCGCCGGGATGATGAAGATGGCCACCGGTGAGGGTTCCCCCCTCCGGCAGGGCGTGATATATGCGTTGGAGACGTATCACCTATGCATAGGGGTTGGCACACGTTTTCGTCTTGACTCTCCGGTAGAAACTTTGGGGCACTCTTTGAAGTACTTTGTGTTGGTTTGAATAGATGAATCTGAGATTGTGTGATGCATATCGTATAATCATACCCACAGATACTTGAGGTGACATTGGAGTATCTAGGTGACATTAGGGTTTTGTTGATATGTGTCTTAAGGTGTTATTCTAGTACTAACTCTTCAATAGATCGATCGTAAAGAATAACTTTGAGGTGGTTTCGCACTCCAGCCATAATCTCTTCGCTTGTTCTCCGCTATTAGTGACTTTGGAGAGACTCTTTGTTGCATGTTGAGGGATAGTTTTATGATCCAATTATGTTATTATTGTTGAGAGAACTTGCACTAGTGAAAGTATGAACCCTAGGCCTTGTTTCCTAGCATTGCAATACCTTTTACGCTCACTTTTATCATTAGTTACCTTGCTTTTTTTATATTTTCATATTACAAAAACCTATATCTACCATCCATATTGCACTTGTATCACCATCTCTTCGCCGAACTAGTGCACCTATACAATTTACAATTGTATTGGGTGTGTTGGGGACACAAGAGACTCTTTGTTATTTGGTTGCAGGGTTGTTTGAGAGAGACCATCTTCAACCTACGCCTCCCACGGATTGATAAACCTTAGGTCATCCACTTGAGGGAAATTTGCTACTGTCCTACAAACCTCTGCACTTGGAGGCCCAACAACGTCTACAAGAAGAAGGTTGTGTAGTATACATCACGCGCATGTTCTCTTGACACGTCGCAGGATGGGTGTCGTCTATGGATTTCTCCTGTAGGAAATGGGTGTCATGTGGCGAATGGCTGCCACTTAGTCATTTTGTGGATTGACACCGCATTGATCGACGACGTGGGTCGTGCTTGAGTGGTTGGCGAGTAGGTTTTGCTTCTGTGAGCCCCGGCAGGCCCTACCGGGGTGTGTTGGTCGTCTGCTTCTGGGGGTGGCCTCGCCCGTTACCGGGCTCGCCTGCCGGCAAAGGAGGCTTTCTCTTGGCGATACCCTGCTTCTCTGGTTTGGTATTGGTCCCTCTGATCTGCATGCTGGTCCTTCGAATCTCTTGATCTCTTGAATCCTGACTTGGGTTGGTGCTTCAATCTTGTTCCCGTGCCTGTGAACAGTCTGGGCAACAGACCCAGGGTTTGTTCCACCGACAGAAGCCCCCGGGCCTGCCCCGAACACGCTGCCGAGCGTCGTCGGGGTAGGGCCTAATAAGTGCATAGGCAGGGGTTGCTTGAAGATACTGTTCTATTGAGATCTCTTTTGCTTCTTCATTAGCTTTGATGTCGGGCCAGTTTCCGGTTTACCCACGCGTTGTGTAAAAAAAATAGTGGAGGGGCCGCTCCAGTAGTGGCCCGTGAATGACTTTAACACATGGGGTAGAAACTGCCAATTCACTGTTCCCACCATGCTCTTATCCTTGGCCACGTATGCTGCATGCACCGCGCGGGGTAGGTAACGGAGGCGTGTGGCGCGGGAGAGCATCATGGTGAGGGCTCAGTCGTCTTGAATTGGCGGAGGAGGGTGGTGGCCGCCCGTTGATGGAGCAGCTACCTGATACGTCTCCGTCGTATTTATAATTTGTTATTGTTCCATGCCAATATTCTAAAACTTTCATATACTTTTGGCAACTTTTTATACTATTTTTGGTACTAACATATTGATCCAGTGCCCAGTGCAAGTTCCTGTTTGTTGCATGTTTTTTTGTTTCAAAGAAAATCCATATCAAACGGAGTCCAAACGGGATAAAAACTGACGGAGATATTTTTGGAATATTTGTGATTTTTGGGAAGAAGAATCAATGCGATATGATGCCTGAGAGGGCCATGAGGCAGGGGGCGCGCCCAGGGGGTCAGGCACGCCCTAGACCCTCGTGGCCACCTCGTAAGGCGGTTGGTGCCCTTCTTTCACCGCAAGAAAGCTAATTTCTGCATAGAGATCGTGTCCAAAATTCAGCCCAATCGGAGTTATGGATCTCCGAGAATTTAAGAAACGGTGAAGGGCCAGAATCGAGAACGCAGAAACAGAGAGAGACAGAGAGACATATCCAATCTCGGAGGGGCTCTCGCCCCTCCCATGCCATCGAGACCAAGGACCATAGGGGAAACCCTTTTCCCATCTAGGGAGGAGGTCAAGGAAGAAGAAGGAGGAGGGGGGCTCTCCCCCCCTCGCTTCTGGTGGCGCCGGAGTGCCACCGGGGGCCATCATCATCACCACAATCTTCACCAATAACTTCATCGCCATCATCACCAACTCTTCCCCCTCTATGCAGCGGTGTAACCCCTCTTTTACCCGCTGTAATCTCTACTTAAACATGGTGCTCAACGCTTTATATTATTTCCCAATGATGTATGGCTATCCTATGATGTTTCAGTAGATCCATTTTGTCCTATGGGTTAATTGATGATCGTGATTGGTTTGAGTTGCATGTTTTATTATTGGTGCTGTCCTATGGTGTTGTCCGTGTCGCGCAAGCATGAGGGATCCCCGCTATAGGGTTTGCAATATGTTCATGATTTGCTTATGGTGGGTGGCGTGAGTGATAGAAGCATATACCCGAGTAAGCAGGTTGTTTGCGTATGGGAATAAAGAGGAGTTGATACTTTAATGCTATGGTTGGGTTTTACCTTAATGATATTTAGTAGTTGCATACGCTTTCTAGAGTTTCAATCATAAGTGCATATGATCCAAGTAGAGAAAGTATGTTAGCTTATGCCTCTCCCTCATATAAAATTGCAATAACGATTACCGGTCTAGTTATTGATTGCCTAGGGACAAATCACTTTCTGGTGACAAAAAGCTATTTGCTAAAACTAATTTAGTTGTGTCTTTATCTAAACATCCCCTAGCTTTTATTTATGTGCTCTTTATTATCTTGCAAACCTATCCCGTTACACCTACAAAGTACTTCTAGTTTTATTCTTGTTCTAGGTAAAGCGAACGTCAAGTGTGTGTAGAGTTGTATCAATGGTCGATAGTACTTGAGGGAATATTTGTTCTACCTTTAGCTCCTCGTTGGGTTCGACACTCTTACTTATCGAAAGAGGCTACAATTGATACCCTATACTTGTGGGTTATCAAGACCTTTTTATGGCACCATTGCCGGGGAGCAATTTCGTGGGGTGAATATTCTCGTGTGTTCTTGTTTGCTTTATCACTAAGTAGATTTTATTTGCTGTTCTAAGTTGTTCTCTATCTTTAGTTATGGATATGGAACACGAAATACCATAAAAATTAGGTGTACTTGCTGCTCATGGAGATGGGGAACCTCCTAAAACCCTCGATGCTCGTTATGTGATAGATATTACGTACTACTTTGATAATCCTGAGAAAACCCCATTCAATTTGGTAATGGGAGACACGTTGGATCAACGTGAATACTTTAGGGATTATCGCTTGACTAAAAAAGGGAATCTATTATGGGATCAAATTTATATGTTGAAGTGGTATGCTAGGCAACTATGCTTGAGATATGATTATACTTGTTGCTCTAGGATGAAGGCTCCACACCTTCCCTTTTCATGTAAATTTAATGATAATGAAACCTTGGCTTCTTATGCTACAGGTATATATAATTACTATGATGTGGAACAAATAGAAGAATTTATTGCTTTTATGGGTGCTTATGAAATTGAATCTTTGTTTAAAGAGTGTGAAAATCTTTATGATGCTGTTTATAGACCTTAAAATTTAGCTATCCTTAAATATTGCTATGAGAATTATGAATACAATGACGATATTGATGCATTTATTGAGAAAGTCTCCGTTGTCCAAGAAGAGACTAATATTTTGCAGGAGTCTATGGAAGAAGAAATTGATTAAACTGTGAGCTCATTGGATGAAAAAGATGAGGAGGAGAGCGAAGAACAAAAGGAGGAAGAGTGGATTGATCACCCGTGCCCACCTTCTAACGAAAGTAACTCTTCAACTCATACATTGTTTAATTTCCCTTCGTGCTTACCGAAGGATGATTGCTATGATAATTTCTATGATCCCTTTAATTCGTTTGAAATATCCCTTTTTGATGAACTTGATGTTTGCTATGCTTGTGGCCAAGATGCCAATATGAATTATCCTTATGGAGATGAACTTGCTATAGTTCCTTATGTTAAACATGAAATTGTTGCTATTGCACCCACGCATGATAGTCCTATTATCTTTTTGAATTCTCCCGGCTACACTATATCGGAGAAGTTTGCCTTTATTAAGGATTATATTGATGGGTTGCCTTTTATGTTGCACATGATGATTTTGATAGATATAATATGCATGTGCTTGCTGCTCCTACTTGCAATTATTATGAGAGAGGAACTATATCTCCACCTCTCTATGTTTCCAACATGATAAAATTGCAAGAAACTGTTTATACCATGCATTGGCCTTTACTATGTGTGCATGAATTGTTCTTTTATGACATGCCGGTGCATAGGAAGAGAGTTAGACTTCGTCATTGCTTGATATATGTTGCTCTATGCTCACTACTAAATGCCAAATCATTGCTAATTAAAATTGGCTTTGATATACCTTGGGATCCGGGTGGATCCATTACTTGAGCACTATATCCTAGCTTAATGGCTTTAAAGAAAGCGCTGCCAGGGAGACAACCCGGAAGTTTTAGAGAGTCATTTATTTCTGTTGAGTTCTTTCATATAGTTTAGAAACAAAAAAAATAAAGAGGGGAACCTAAAACTTTTCAAAAAGGAAAGTAAAAATGAGAAAGACAAGCATTGTTGAAGTGGGAGAGCTCCTTGAACTTTGTTCATGCTCACGGAAACTTTGTGAATCTTAATTACAGAAACTTTTCAATAAAAATAATTACCCCCTTGTACAATTCCATTGTATTATAAAAATAATGTGCCAAGGTTTGCCTTTAGGATGTTTACAATGCTTGTTGATTTGTACGGTGCATGATAGAAACTTTGGCTGTAGTGTGCGATTTTCAATTTTTTACTGGAAAGTAAAACGGTTATGAAACTTTTTGCACTGCCTTTCTATACAAAGTTTTTATTTTTCCTAATTTTGGCAGAATTTTTGAAGTACCAGAAGTATGGTTAATGTTCAGATTGTTACAGACTGTTCTGTTTTAGACAGATTCCGTTTTTGATGCATAGTTTGCTTGTTTTGATGAAACTATTAATTCCTATCAGTGGATTAAGCCATGGAAAAGTTATATTACAGTAGCTATAATGCAAAAACAAAATATGAATTGGTTTGCAACAGTATTTAGGTAGTGATTTGCTTTATTATACTAACGGATCTTACGGAGTTTTCTGTTGAAGTTTTGTGTGGATGAAGTGTTCGATGATCAAGAATGTCTTGATATGAGGAAAAGGAGGAGAGGAAAGAGCTCAATATTGGGGATTCCCAAGGCACCCCAAGTAAATATTCAAGGGGACTCAAGCGTCTAAGCTTGGGGATGCCCCGGAAGGCATCCCCTCTTTCTTCAACAAGTATCGGTATGTTTTCGGATTCGTTTCGTTCATGCGATATGTGCAAATCTTGGAGCGTCTTTTGCATTTAGTTTTCATTTTTCTTTTATGCACCGTGCTGGTATGAGATAGTCCTTCGTTGATTTATAGAATTCTCTTTGCACTTCACTTATATCTTTTGAGTATGGCTTTTGAGAATGCTTCATGTGCTTCACTTATATCATTTGAAGTTTGGATTGCCTGTTCCTCTTCACATAGAAAACCGCCATTTGTAGAATGCTCTTTTGCTTCACTTATATTTGTTAGAGCATGGGCATATCTTTTGTAGAAAGAATTAACTCTCTTGCTTCACTTATATCTATTTAGAGAGTTGACAGGAACTGGTCATTCACATGGTTAGTCATAAAATCCTACATAAAACTTGTAGATCACTGAATATGATAAGTTTGATTCGTTGCAATAGTTTTGTGATATAAAGGTGGTGATATTAGAGTCGTGCTAGTTGAGTAATTATGAAATTTATAAATACTTGTGTTGAGGTTTGCAACTCCCGTAGCATGCATGTATGGTGAACCGTTATGTAACGAAGTTGGAGCATGTGGTATTTATTGATTGTCTTCCTTATCAGTGGCGGTCGGGGACGAGCGATGGTATTTTCCTACCAATCTATCCCCCTAGGGGCACGCATAGTAGTACTTTGCTTCGAGGGCTAATAAACTTTTGCAATAAGTATATGAGTTCTTTATGACTAATGTGAGTCTGTGGATTATACGCACTCTCACCCTTCCATCATTGCTAGCCTCTTCGGTACTGTGCATTGCCCTTTCTCACCTTGAGAGTTGGTGCAAACTTCGCCGGTGCATCCAAACCCCGTGATACGATACGCTCTATCACACATAAGCCTCCTTATATCTTCCTCAAAACAGCCACCATACCTACCTATCATGGCATTTCCATAGCCATCCGAGATATATTGCCATGCAACTTCCATCATCATCATACATGACTTGATCATTTATTGTCATATTGATTTGCATGATCGTAGGATAGCCAGCATGATGTTTTCGTGGCTTGTCCGTTTTTTGATGTCATTGCTACGCTAGATCATTGCACATCCCGGTACACCGCCGGAGGCATTCATATAGAGTCATATCTTTGTTCTAGTATCGAGTTGTAATATTGAGTTGTAAGTAAATAAAAGTGTGATGATCATCATTATTAGAGCATTGTCCCAGTGGGGAAAGGATGATGGAGACTATGATTCCCCCACAAGTCGGGATGAGACTCCGGACGAAAAAAAAGAGAAAGGCCAAAAAAAGGGAAGGCCCAAAAAAACAAAAAAATGAGAGAAAAAGAGAGAAGGGACAATGTTACTATCCTTTTACCACACTTGTGCTTTAGAGTAGCACCATGTTCTTCATATAGAGAGTCTCTTGAGTTATCACTTTCATATACTAGTGGGAATTTTCATTATAGAACTTGGCTTGTATATTCCAATGATGGGCTTCCTCAAATGCCCTAGGTCTTCATGAGCAAGCAAGTTGGATGCACACCCACTTAGTTTCAGCTTGAGCTTTCATATAATTATAGCTGTAGTACATCCTTTGCATGGCAATCCCTACTCCTCCCATTGACATCAATTGATGGGCATCTCCATAGCCCGTTGATTAGCCACGTCGATGTGAGACTTTCTCCTTTTTTTGTCTTCTCACACAAACCTCCATCATCATATTCTATTCCACCCATAGTGCTATGTCCATGGCTTGCGCTCATGTATTGCGTGAGGGTTGAAAAGGATGAAGCGCGTTAAAAAGTATGAACCAATTGCTCGGCTTGTCATCGGGGTTGGGCATCATTTGAATGCTTTGTGTGGTGAATATGGAGCATAGCCAGACTATATGATTTTGTAGGGATGAGCTTTCTTTGGCTATGTTATTTTGATAAGACATAATTTCTTGGTTAGTATGCTTGAAGTATTATTGTCTTAATGCCAAATGATAGACTATTGCTTCGAATCACTCGTGTCTTAATATTCATGCCATGATTAGATTACATGATCAAGATTATGCTAGGTAGCATTCCACATCAAAAATTATCTTTTTTTATTATTTACCTACTCGAGGACGAGCAGGAATTAAGCTTGGGGATGCTAATACGTCTCCGTCGTATCTATAATTTTTTATTGTTCCATGCCAATATTCTACAACTTTCATATACTTTTGGCAACTTTACTATTTTTGGGACTAACATATTGATCCAGTGCCCAGTGCCAGTTCCTATTGGTTGCATGCTTTTTGTTTCGCAGAAAATCCATATCAAACGGAGTCCAAACGGGATAAAAACTGACGGAGAGTTTTTTGGAATATTTGTGATTTTTGGGAAGAAGAATCAACGCGATACGATGCCTGAGGTGGCCACGAGGCAGGGGGCGCGCCCCAGGGGTTCAGGCGTGACCTGGACCCTCGTGGCCACCCTGTAAGGCGGTTGGTGCCCTTCTTTCGCCGCAAGAAAGCTAATTTCTGGATAGAGATCGTCTACAAAATTCAGCCCAATCAGAGTTATGGATCTCTGGGAATTTAAGAAACGGTGAAGGGCCAGAATCGAGAACGCTGAAACAAAGAGAGACAGAGAGACGGATCCAATCTCGGAGGGGCCCCTCCCATGCCATGGAGACCAAGGACCAGAGGGGAAACCCTTCTCCCATCTAGGGAGGAGGTCAAGGAAGAAGAAGAAGATGGGGGGCTCTCTCCCCCTCGCTTCCGGTGGCGCCGGAGTGCCACCAGGGGCCATCATCATCACCACAATCTTCACCAACAACTTCATTGCCATCATCACCAACTCTTCCCCCCTCTATGCAGCGGTGTAACCCCTCTTTTACCCGCTGTAATCTCTACTTAAACATGGTGCTCAACGCTATATATTATTTCCAATGATGTATGGATATCCTATGATGTTTGAGTAGATCCGTTTTGTCCTATGGGTTAATTGACGATCGTGATTGATTTGAGTTGCATGTTTTATTATTGGTGTTGTCCTATGGTGCTCTCCGTGTCGCGCAAGCATGAGGGATCCCCGCTGTAGGGTTTGCAATATGTTCATGATTTTCTTTTGGTGGGTGGCGTGAGTGATAGAAGCATATACCCGAGTAAGTAGGTTGTTTGCGTATGGGAATAAAGAGGACTTGATAGTTTAATGCGATGGTTGGGTTTTACCTTAATGATCTTTAGTAGTTTCGGACGCTTGCTAGAGTTCCAATCATAAGTGCATATGATCCAAGTAGAGAAAGTATGTTAGCTTATGCCTCTCCCTCATATAAAATTGCAATAACGATTGCCGGTCTAGTTATTGATTGCCTAGGGACAAATAACTTTCTCGTGACAAAAAGCTCTTTACTAAAACTAATTTAGTTGTGTCTTTATCTAAATAGCCCCTAGCTTTTATTTGTGTCTCTTTATTATCTTGGAAACCTATCCCGGTACACCTACAAAGTACTTCTAGTTTTATACTTGTTCTAGGTAAAGCGAATGTCAAGCGTGTGTAGAGTTGTATCAGTGGTCGATAGAACTTGAGGGAATATTTGTTCTACCTTTAGCTCCTCGTTGGGTTCGACACTCTTACTTATCAAAAGAGGCTACAATTGATCCCCTATACTTGTGGGTTATCACCGCCCTTCCCGCCCCGCCTATAAAAGGGAAGGTTTGGAGGAGGGCGGAGTCATTCATCCTCACACTTATCCTCTTCTTCTCTTCTATTTCTGCCGGTCATGCTGAAGGGGAGAGCCTGGGGCCAGCTTTCTGGCCTCAGTTCAAAGCCTCCCTTAGATTTGAAAGGGGGACTTGGGTGGCACGGCTATAATGCTGGGAGTGGCAATCCCGGTGTATTTGCCGTTGGGCCGCCCGTGGCCTTGACTTTAGTGGGAGGGGACGCGAAAGACACCATGTCGCGGCCCGAGGCGGGCACGACGCACGCTAATCGATCGCTCCCCATTCTTCTTCCCGTTGCAGTGCTGGGGAGGAGTCACAGAGGAGATTCGTCGATAGCAGCGGTGAACCCGACTCCTCATGTGCGTCGCTCTTCCGCCGTACAAGAGGGCTCTTTGCTCCCATTCATGTCTTCTGGGCGCATGGTGGCCACCGATGCTAGGGGCGCTGGGGACGACCTCACTCTTTGTGGAGACTCCATCGGAGAGCATGGTGTCCCGTACGGCTACCACGACGGGATCGTCGAACGACAGCAGTACGGGAGGTAGAAGCAACCCATGACACACCAAGAATGGGGGCGGCCGTTCTGACGGCTCGCGTTTGCCGGTGACTCCGCCACCCCAGTCTGGGCTCCCTTCAGCACCACCTTTTCCCCTACCCTTCGGTCCCTCCCTCTAATACCCTGAGGGAAATGGACAAGGGTGAAGGTGTAAGGGGGTACTAATATTTTTTTCAATCTTAAATCTGTAGGCAAATGCCAAATTTTAATTCAAATAATGTAATCTCTCGTGTCCGTCTTTGTGTTTTGTAATGCTTGTACTTGTATTAGCATATGAATGAAAAAGACGAACCTTGCCGGGAACTCGTACATGTGTATGTACACGTAGAGGTGAGATTCCTCTTTAATGTAAATAAACAAGTTTTCCCTAGTAGGCTATCCTGCCGGTACCATTTTTGTCTGCTGGAGAGCTGCGTCTGCTGGGGAACAGACAAGGGACCAGCCCCCCGCCAACTTCTTTTTCCCAAAGGCTACTGCGACCATTCTAATCGAAGCAACGTTCGAATCAAGGATGGGAGCACCTAAGTCTTCAAAGAGCGGCGGGGCTCTCTCATGCTTAAGTTATAGCCTTACAGAACACTAATGGATAGGAGATAAAACTTATCTGTTTGGCTTGCCGGGGATCGCTTGTGCCGGGCAATCTTCTCAACTTCTTGTCGAAGCCAAGTTCATGGTAGGAACCTGCAACTTCATGCAGATGAGAATGAATGCAAGATGCGATCCTATCTATATGCATATGCAAATGCTCATGAAATGCTTATGGAGTGATCTTGGTGTGCTCATGCATGCATGCAATCTAGGTTGGGTGCCCCCCTACATCGCTTCTATATTTTCTCTTGCACGGGGTCATCGCCCCGGCTTTGTACAAGCTGTTAGATGCAACTGAGGCAAGGCCTATACAAAAGGGTGGCTGCCGAGGAGGGCCCGACAGCGGCGCCTTACGGGTAGAACTTGCGGAGATGCTCAGTATTGCATGATTTTTGCAACTGAGTGCCATCTTCGGTCAACAGACAGACTACGCCAGGTCTGGTGACTCGTACTACCCGGTAAGGGCCTTCCCACTTTGGTGAAAACTTGTGTGTACCCTTGGCAGACTGAACGCGCCTAAGGACAAGGTCACGTTCCTCAAAACATCAGGCATGAACCCTACGGCTATGATAGCGACGCAGGGCTTGCTGATAGCGTGCAGCACGCGTAGCAGCCTGGAGACGGTTCTCCTCGAGTAGCATAGCGTCGTCACGCCGGTGCTGATCTTGCGCATCTTCATCGTAGGCAAGCACTCGAGGCAACCCATAAATGAGTTCCGTGGGATAACTGCTTCTGCCCCGTAGACCAGGGAGAAGGGAGTATGCCCGGTAGTTCGGTTTGGTGTCGTTCTGATGGACCAGAGAACTACCGGCAGCTCCTTGATCCACCACCTGTCATGCTTCTGCAACGTGTCAAAAGTTCTCGTCTTGAGTCCACACAACACTTCAGCATTCGCCCTCTTAGCTTGTCCATTGCTTCGGGGGTGTGCCACAGAGGCGAATGAGATCTTGCATCCGAGGGCATGAACATATTGCATGAAGGCGCGGCTCGTGAACTGGGTGCCGTTGTCAGTGATGATCCATGTCGGAACTCCAAAACGACACACCAATTCTTTCAAGAACTTGATAGTTGACCGAGCAGTCACCTTTCTCACGGCAGTCACTTCCGGCCACTTTGTAAACTTGTCGATGGCAACAAACAAGAATTCAAAACCCTCGATTGCTCGGTTGAAGGGGCCGAGGATATCGAGCCCTCAGACCGAAAATGGCCATGATAGAGGGATTGTTTGAAGAGCTTGGGCGGGCAGGTGTGTTTTCTTGGAATGGAACTTGCAGGCTTCTCATGTCGTGACTAGCTCGGCCGCATCTTGGAGGCCCGTCGGCCAATAGAAGCCTTGCTGGAATGCTTTTCCAATTAATGCCCTTCATCCAATGTGGGAGCCACACATTCCTCTGTGAATCTCAGCCAGCAGTTCCTTTCCTTCTTCCCGGCAGACACACTTCAATTTCGCACCGTTGGGCCTCCTTCTGTATAGAGTGTCATCGACAAAATGATACATATTGGCCCTACGGGATACTTTTTCAGCTTCATCTTGGTCGCCGGGAAGCTCTTCGATTTGGAGAAAGTGGGCAATGTGCCTTGCCCCAGTTGGAGCCCGGGGCTCGGCAATGAGGACTAGCAGCACCTCCTCTATGGCGCGAGCACCTGTCTCATTCGCGGGGTTCGTGCACCCGGCTGGAGGGGGTGGTTCGGCAAGCTATGAGGAGTTTTTTCCGGTAGGGAATCTGCCGGGAGCAGACGGCTCTACTGGGAGAGGCTTTCCGGTGTCCAACTTTCTCCTCTTCCGGGCCATTGTTGCCGGGGATACGGAGGGGTGAGTGAGATGGAGAACAAAAGTTCTTGGTTCCACATGAAGCTTCTGCGTAGCACACTTTGACAGATGATCAGCAATGCTATTTTCCACACGGGGTACGTGCTCTATTTGTAATCCGTCAAAGTGCTCCTCCAATCTCCTCACTTCCTTGACGTATGCCTCCGTCAATGGACTTTGGTAATCCTTGTTGACTTGTCTCACCACAAGCTGTGAATCTCCTCGAATGATCAACTTCTTGATTCCCAATTCAACTGCAATTCTAAGCCCGGCAAGGAGTCCTTCATACTCAACTTTATTGTTGGTTGCCTCTTCCCGGGCAAAATGCATTTGGATTACGTACTTCAAGTGCTCCCCGGAGGGGGCGACAAGAAGCACGCCAGCTCCTGCACCTTGCAGGGAAAAGGCACCATCAAAATACATAATCCATTATTGGGGCGATTCCTTGCCGGGGATAGCTGTCTCTATTACTTCCTCATCAGTGGTTGGTGTCCATTCTGCAAACTCTGCCAACTCCATGCTTTGAATAGTTGATGTGCTCTCAAACTTCAAACCAAAGCTGGATAACTCCAAAGCCCACTCCACTATTCTGCCGGTAGCCTCTGGGTTTCGGAGTATCCTTTGCAACAGGAAAAGAGTAACAACCGGGATCTCATGGGCTTGGAAGTAGTGGCGAAGTTTCCTTGAGGCCATAACGAGGCCAAAGATCAACTTCTGCACACCAGAGTACCTCGATCTAGCCCCCTGTAACAGGGAGCTAACGAAGTACACTGGGTGCTGCACCACTTTCTTCCTTGCCACGGCCTTGGAGTTGCTCTCATTGCTGTGCCCACTGCTGTCCTGGTCCTTCTCTGACTCTGTCGGTCTCTGCTCACTTTCTGCCTCATCCACTTCTTTCTGTGCTACCAAGGCCGCACTGACCACCTGGTTGGTTGCCGCCAAGTATAGCAGCAACGGCTCCTGGGGTTTGGGAGCAACCATGGTAGGCACAGAGGACAAGTAGGCCTTCAACTCTTGCAAAGCTGCATCTGCTTCTGGGGTCCACTTCATAGGGTCGGCCTTCTTCAAGGTCTTGAAGAACGACAAGGTTGTTGGGGAACGTTGCAGAAAATTAAATTTTTTTCTACGGTTTCACCAAGATCCATCTATGAGTTCTACTAAGCAACGAGTCATGAGAAAGAGTTTTCATCTACATACCACTTGTAGATCGAGTACGGAAGCATTCGAGGGAGTGGTGATGATGAAGACGTTCCCAACGTGATTCCGATCACCGATGACCAAGTGCTGAACGGACAGCACCTCCGCGTTCAACACACGTACGGGACGACGGCGTCTCCTTCGTCTTGATCCAGCAAGGAGGAAGGAGAGGTTGAGGAAGATCACTCCAATGGCAGCACGACGGCGTGATGCAGATGGAGGGACTGTTCTCCGGCAGGGCTTCGCCAAGCTCACGCGGAGGAGGAGAGGTGTTGGGGAGGGGAGGGGCTGCGCCTTCAATGTTGTATCCAGCCCTCCCCTCTACCCTCTATTTATAGGGGAAATGAGGAGGGGGCCGGCCCCCTCTAGATCCATCTAGAGGGGGGGCGGCGGCCAAGGGGAGGGGGGCTTGCCCCCCAAGCAAGGCGCCCCCTTAGGTTCCCCCCTCAACCCTAGGCGCATGGGCCAAGGGAAGGGGGTGTGCCCAGCCCATGAGGGGCTGGCTGCTCCCACGAGCCCAAGTGGCCCCCAAAGGGTGGCCCCTCCAGGTGGTCCTCCGGAACCTTTCCGGTGGACCCTCCATAAACCGATATGACCCGAAACTTTTCCGGTGTCCGTTTGATGACTTCCCATATATAAATCTTTACCTCCGGACCATTCCGGAACTCCTCGTGACGTCCGGGATCTCATCCGGACTCGAACAACATTCGGTAATCACATACAAGTCTTCCTATTAACCCTAGCGTCACCGAACCTTAAGTGTGTAGACCCTACGGGTTCGGAGACATCTGAACATGACCGGGGCGCTCTCGGTCAATAACCAACAGCGGGATCTGGATACCCATGTTGGCTCCCATGCTCCTCGATGATGTCATCGGATGAACCACGATGTCTAGGGTTCAAGCAACCCGTATGCTATTCCCTTTGTCGAGCGTTATGTTACTTGCCCGAGACTTCGATCGTCGGTATCCCAATACCTCGTTTAGTCTCGTTACGGCAAGTCACTTTACTCGTACCATAATGCATGATACCGTGACGGACACTTGATCACTTTGAGCTCATTATGATGATGCATTACCGAGTGGGCCCAGTGATACCTCTCCGTCATACGGGCGACAAATCCTGTCTCGATCCGTGTCAACCCAATGAGACACTTTCGGAGATACCTGTAATGCACCTTTATAGTCACCCGATTCGTTGTGATGTTTGGTACACCCAAAGCATTCCTACGGTATCCGGGAGTTACGATCTCACGGTCTAAGGAAGAGATACTTGACATTGGAAAAGCTCTAGCAAAAAGCGAACTACGATCTTTGTGCTATGCTTAGGATTGGGTCTAGTCCATCACGTCATTCTCCTAATGACGTGATCCGTTATCAATGACATCGATGTCCATAGTCGAAAACCATGACTATCTGTCGACCAACGAGCTAGTCAACTAGAGTCTTACTAGGGACATATTGTTGTCTATGTATTCACACGTGTATTACGATTTCTTGATAATACGCTTATAGCATGAATAAAGACAATTATCATGAACAAGGAAATATAATAATAATGCTTTTATTATTGCCTCTAGGGCATATTTCCAACAGTCTCCCACTTGCACTAGAGTCAATAATCTAGTTTACATTGTGATGAATCGAACACCCATAGAGTTACGGTGTTGATCATGTTTTGCCCATGAAGAGGTTTAGTCAGCGGATCTGCAACATTCAGATCCGTATGCACTTCTACAAATTTCTATGTCTCCATCTTGAACATTTTCACGGATGGAGTTGAGCGGCAACTTGATGTGCCTGGTCTTCTTGTGAAACCTGGGCTCCTTGGCAAGTGCAATAGCTCGGTGTTGTCACGGAAGAGTTTGATCGGCCCCGACGCATTGGGTATGACTCCTAGGTCGGTGATGAACTCCTTCACCCAAATTGCTTCATGCGCTGCCTCCGAGGCTGCCATGTACTCCGCTTCACATGTAGATCCCGCCACGGCGCTTCTGCTTGCAGCTGCACCAGCTTCTTGCTCCACCATTCAACATATACATGTATCCGGTTTGTGACTTTGAGTCATCAGATCTGTGTCGAAGCTAAGCGTCGGCGTAACCCTTCTGACGAGCTCTTCGTCACCTCCATAAACGAAAACATGTCCTTTGTCCTTTTCGGTACTTCAGGATATTCTTGACCGCTGTCCGGTGTTCCTTGCGGGATTACTTTGGTACCTTCCTACCAAACTCACGGCAAGGTTTACATCAGTCAGTACACAGCATGGCATACATAATAGATCCTATGGCTGAGGCATAGGGATGACACTCATCTCTTCTTTATCTTTTGCCGTGGTGGGGCATTGAGCTGAGCTCAATCTCACACCTTGCAATGAGGCAAGAACCCTTTCTTGGACTGATCCATTTTGAACTTCTTCAAAATCTTATCAAGGTATGTGCTTTGTGAAAGACCTATGAGGCGTCTCGATCTATCTCTATAGATCTTGATGCCTAATATATAAGCAGCTTCTCCAAGGTCCTTCATTGAAAAACACTTGTTCAAGTAGGCCTTAATGCTGTCCAAGAATTCTATATCATTTCCCATCAAAAGTATGTCATCTACATATAATATGAGAAATGCTCTGAGCTCCCACTCACTTTCTTGTAGCAGAGGCTTCTCCATAAGTCGCATAAACTAAGCGCTTTGATCATTTCATCAAAGCGAATGTTCCAACTCGAGATGCTTGCACCAGCCCATAAATGGATCGCTGGAGCTTGCATACTTTGTCGACATTCTTAGGATCGACAAAACCCTCCGGCTGCATCATATACAGCTCTTCCTTAAGATAGCCGTTAAGGAACGCTGTTTTGGCGTCCATCTGCCATATCTCATAATCATAGTATGCGGCAATTGCTAACATGATTGAGACGGACTTAAGCTTCGCTACGGGAGAGAAAGTCTCATCGTAGTCAATCCCTTGAACTTGCCGATAACCCTTAGCGACAAGTCGAGCTTTATAGATGGTGACATTACCATCGCGTCCGTCTTCTTCTTAAAGATCCATTTGTTTTCTATCGCTCGCCGATCATCGAACAAGTCGGTCAAAGTCCACACTTTGTTTTCATACATGGATTCTATCTCGGTTTCATGGCTTCTAGCCATTTGTTGGAATCTGGGCCGCCATCGCTTCTTCATAGTTGAAGGTTCACCGTTGTCTAACAACATGATTTCCGGGACAGGGTTGCCGTACCACTGCAGTGCGGAACGTGTCCTTAATGGACCTCGAGGTTCAAGAGCAACTTGATCCGAAGTACCTTGATCATCATCATTAATTTCCTCTTCAGTTGGTGTAGGCATCACAGGAACACTTTCCTGAGCTGCACTACCATCCTGTTCAAGAGGTAGCACTTCATCGAGTTCTACTTTCCTCCCACTTACTTCTTTCGAGAGAAACTCTTTTTCCAGAAAGGTTCCGTTCTTGGCAACAAAGATCTTGCCCTCGGATCTTAAGTAGAAGGTATACCCAATGGTTTCTTTAGGGTATCCTATGAAGACGCATTTTTCCGACTTGGGTTCGAGCTTTTCAGGTTGAAGTTTCTTGACATAAGCATCGCATCCCCAAACTTTTAGAAACGACAGCTTAGGTTTCTTCCCAAACCATAATTCATACGGTGTCGTCTCAGCGGACTTAGGCGGTGCCCTATTTAAAGTGAATGTAGCTGTCTCTAGGCGTATCCCCAAAATGATAGCGGTAAATCGGTAAGAGACATCATAGATCGCACCATATCCAATAGAGTGCGATTCGACGTTCGGACACACCGTTCCGAGGTGTTCGGCGGCGTTAGTTGTGAAACGATTCCACATTTTCTTAAGTGTGTACCAAATTCGTGACTTAAATATTCTCCTCCACGATCTGATCGTAAGAATTTTATCTTTCGGTCACGTTGATTCTCTACTTCATTCTGAAATTCTTTGAACTTTTCAAGGTCTCGGACTTGTGTTTCATCAAGTAGACATACCCATATATACTCAAGTCATCTGTGAGAGTGAGAACATAACGATATCCTCCATGAGCCTCAACGCTCATTGGACCGCACACATCGGTATGTATGATTTCCAACAAGTTGGTTGCTCGCTCCATTGTTCCGAGAACGGAGTCTTGGTCATCTTGCCCATGAGGCATGGTTAGCATGTGTCAAATGATTCATAATCTAAAGACTCCAAAAGTCCATCAGCATGGAGCTTCTTCATGCGCTTGACACCAATGTGACCAAAGGCGGCGATTGCCACAAGTATGTGGGACTATCGTTATCAACTTTACATCTTTTGGTATTCACGCTATAAACATGTGTAATACTACGCCGAGATTCATTAAGAATAAACCATTGACCATCGAGCATGACCATAAAACATATCTCTCATATAAATAGAACAACCATTATTCTCGGATTTAAATGAGTAGCCATCTCGCATTAAGCGAGATCCAGATACAATATTCATGCTCAAACTTGGCACCAAATAACAATTATTAAGGTTCATAACTAATCCCGTAGGTAAATGAAGAGGTAGCGTGCGACGGCGATCACATCGACTCTGGAACCATTCCCGACGCGCATCGTCACCTCGTCCTTCGCCAGATTCCGCTTATTCCGCAGCTCCTGCTGTGAGTTACAAATATGAGCAGCGGCACGGTATCAAATACCGGGAGTTACTACGAGTATCGGCAAAGTACACATCAATTACATGTATATCAAATATACCTTTGGCGTTGCCGGCCTTCTTGTCCGCTAAGTATTTGGGGCAGTTCCGCTTCGAGGACCCTCCCTTGCAATAAAAGCACTCAGTCTCGGGTTTGGGTCCATTCTTTGACTTCTTCCGGCAACTTGCTTACCGGCGCGGCAACCTCCTTGCCATCCTTCTTGAAGTTCTTCTTCCCTTGCCCTTCTTGAACTTAGTGGTCTTATTGACCATCAACACTTGATGTTCTTTCTTGATCTCAACCTCGGTGACTTCAGCATAGAGAACACTTCAGGAATGGTCTTTACCATCCCCTGCATGTTGTAGTTCATCACAAAGCTCTTGTAGCTTGGTGGGAGCGACTGGAGGATTCTGTCAATGACCGCCTCATCAGGGAGGTTAATATTCAGCTGGGTCATACGGTTGTGCAACCTGACATCTTGAGAATGTGTTCACCGATGAACTGTTTTCCTCCATCTTACAACTATAGAACTTGTCGGAGATGTCATATCTCTCGACCCGGGCGTGAGCTTGGAAAACAAGTTTCAGCTCCTCGAACATCTCATATGCTCCGTGATGCTCAAAACGCTTTTGGAGCCCCGGTTCTAAGCTGTAGAGCATGCCGCCTTTGAACGAGGGAGTAATCGTCAAGACGAGATTGCCAAGCATTCATAATGTCTTGGTTCTGCAGACGGAGGCGTCACCTAGCGGTCCTTCTAGGACATATTGTTTCCTAGCAGCTATGAGGATGATCCTCAAGTTCCGGACCCAGTCCGTATAGTTGCTGCCGTCATCTTTCAGCTTTGTTTTCTCTAGGAACGCGTTGAAGTTCAAGTTGACATGAGCGTTGGCCATTTGATCTACAAGACATATCATTCAAAAAGTTTTAGACTAAGTTCATGATAATTAAGTTCATCTAATCAAATTATTTAAATGAACTCCCACTCAGACTTGACATCCCTCTAGTTATCTAAGTGTTACACGATCCGAGTCGACTAGCCCGTGTCCGATCATCACGTGAGACGGACTAGTCTCGTCGGTGAACATTCTCATGTTGATCGTATCTTCCATACGACTCGTGTTCGACCTTTCGGTCTCCGTGTTCTGAGGCCATGTCTGTACATGCTAGGCTCGTCATGTAAACCCTAAGTGTTTTCGCGTGTGTAAATCTGTCTTACACCCGTTGTATGTGAACGTAAGAATCCATCACACCCGATCATCACGTGGTGCTTAGAAACGACGAACTTTGGCAACGGTGCACAGTTAGGGGAAACACTTCTTGAAATTGTTGTAAGGGATCATCTTATTTACTACCGCCGTTCTAAGTAAACAAGATGTATAAACATAATAAACATCACATGCAATTATATAGTAGTGACATGATATGGCCAATATCATAAAGCTCCATTGATCTCCATCTTCGGGGCTCCATGATCATCTTGTCACCGGCATGACACCATGATCTCCATCATCATGATCTCCATCATTGTGTCTCCATGAAGTTGTCACGCCAACGACTACTTCTACTTCTATGGCTAACGCGTTTAGCAATAAAGTAAAGTAAGTTACATGGCGTTCTTCAATGACACGCAGGTCATACAAAATTAAAGACAACTCCTATGGCTCCTGCCGGTTGTCATACTCATCGACATGCAAGTCGTGATTCCTATTACAAGAACATGATCTCATACATCACAATATGTCATTCATCATTCATCACAACTTGGCCATATCACATCACATGACAATTGCTGCAAAAACAAGTTAGACGTCCTCTAATTGTTGTTGCATCTTTTACGTGGCTGCAATTGGGTTCTAGCAAGAACGTTTTCTTACCTACGAATAACCACAACGTGATCTTGTCAACTTCTATTTACCCTTCATAAGGACCCTTTTCATCGAATCCGCTCCAACTAAAGTAGGAGAGACAGACACCCGCCAGCCACCTTATGCAACTAGTGCATGTTAGTCGGTGGAACCGGTCTCACGTAAGCGTCACGTAAGGTTGGTCGGGCCGCTTCATCCCACAATACCGCGGAAGCAAGATAAGACTAGTAGCGGCAAGTAAATTGACAAGATCCACGCCCACAACCAAATTGTGTTCTACTCGTGCAAAGGAACTACGCATAGACCTAGCTCATGATGCCACTTTGTTGGGAACGTTGCAGAAAATTAAATTTTTTTCTACGGTTTCACCAAGATCCATCTATGAGTTCTACTAAGCAACGAGTCATGAGAAAGAGTTTGCATCTACATACCACTTGTAGATCGAGTACGGAAGCGTTCGAGGGAGTGGTGATGATGAAGACGTTCCCAACGTGATTCCGATCACCGATGACCAAGTGCTGAACGGACAGCACCTCCGCGTTCAACACACGTGCGGGATTTACGGCGTCTCCTTCGTCTTGATCCAGCAAGGAGGAAGGAGAGGTGAGGAAGATCACTCAATGGCAGCACGACGGCGTGATGCGATGGAGGGACTGTTCTCCGGCAGGGCTTCGCCAAGCTCACGCGGAGGAGGAGAGGTGTTGGGGAGGGGAGGGGCTGCGCCTTCAATGGTGTATCCAGCCCTCCCCTCTACCCCTCTATTTATAGGGGAAAGGAGGAGGGGGCCGGCCCCCTCTAGATCCATCTAGAGGGGGGGCGGCCAAGGGAGGGCTTGCCCCCAAGCAAGGGGGGCGCCCCCCTTAGGGTTCCCCCCCCCCTCAACCCTAGGCGCATGGGCCAAGGGGAGGGGGTGCGCCCAGCCCATGAGGGGCTGGCTGCTCCCACGCAGCCCAAGTGGCCCCCCAAAAGGGGTGGCCCCTCCCGGTGGTCCTCCGGAACCTTTCCGGTGGACCCTCCATAAAACCGATATGACCCGAAACTTTTCCGGTGTCCGTTTGATGACTTCCCATATATAAATCTTTACCTCCGGACCATTCCGGAACTCCTCGTGACGTCCGGGATCTCATCCGGGACTCCGAACAACATTCGGTAATCACATACAAGTCTTCCTATTAACCCTAGCGTCACCGAACCTTAAGTGTGTAGACCCTACGGGTTCGGGAGACATCTGAACATGACCGGGGCGCTCTCGGTCAATAACCAACAGCGGATCTGGATACCCATGTTGGCTCCTACATGCTCCTCGATGATGTCATCGGATGAACCACGATGTCTAGGGTTCAAGCAACCCGTATGCTATTCCCTTTGTCGAGCGGTATGTTACTTGCCCGAGACTCGATCGTCGGTATCCCAATACCTCGTTTAGTCTCGTTACGCAAGTCACTTTACTCGTGCCGTAATGCATGATCCGTGACCGGACACTTGATCACTTTGAGCTCATTATGATGATGCATTACCGAGTGGGCCGATGATACCTCTCCGTCATGCGGAGCGACAAATCCTGTCTCGATCCGTGTCAACCCAATGACACTTTCGGAGATACCTGTAATGCACCTTTATAGTCACCCGATTACGTTGTGACGTTTGGTACACCAAAGCATTCCTACGGTATCCGGAGTTACGATCTCACGGTCTAAGGAAGAGATACTTGACATTGGAAAAGCTCTAGCAAAAACGAACTACACGATCTTTGTGCTATGCTTAGGATTGGGTCTAGTCCATCACGTCATTCTCCTAATGACGTGATCCCGTTGTCAATGACATCTGATGTCCATAGTCAGGAAACCATGACTATCTGTCGACCAACGAGCTAGTCAACTAGAGGCTTACTAGGGACGTATTGTTGTCTATGTATTCACACGTGTATTACGATTTCTTGATAATACAGTTATAGCATGAATAAAGACAATTATCATGAACAAGGAAATATAATAATAATGCTTTTATTATTGCCTCTAGGGCATATTTCCAACAAAGGCGCGCTCGGCAGACTTTGAAATGAATCTGCTAAGCGCGGCAACACATCCTGTCAGGTGCCTCACATCCTTAATTGTCCTTGGCGCGTGGATCTGCTCAATCGCTTTGATCTTGTCGGGGTTGGCTTCGATCCCGTGATGGGATACGAAGAACCCAAGCAGCTCATCGGAGGGAACACCAAATACACACTTCTCCGGGTTGAGCTTCAGATTGACCTTGCACAGATTATCAAATGTTTCCTCCAAATCTTGAATAAGGGTGGCCTTATCCTTGCTCTTGACCACAATATCATCCAAATAGGCCTCTATATTTCTGTGTAGCTCTGGCTCAAAACCAATCTGGATCGCCCTTGCAAAAGTGGACCCGACACTCTTTAATCCGAATGGCATGCGGACAAAGCAGTACATACCACATGGAGTGATGAATGACGTCTTATCTTTGTCTTCCTTGGACATAAATATTTGGTGATACCCAGAGTAAGCGACCAGAAAGGAGAGAAAATCACAACCTAAAGTGGAGTCCAAAATCTGGTCGATGCACGGCAAGTGAAATGGGTCCTTCAGGCAAGCCTTGTTGAGATCTGTGAAACCAATGCAAAGCCTCCATTTCCCATTAGCCTTCCGGACTACCAATGGATTCGCCAACCTCACGGGGTGCAATATTCCTCTCACCAAACCAGCTGCCTCAAGTTTCTTGATCTCTTCTGTAATGAACTGCAGCCTCTCCAGGGCCTGCTTCAGGACTTTCTGTTTGAGAGGTCGGGCATGTGGGCAGACATCAAGGTGGTGCTCGATTACCACTCTGGGAACACCGGGGATATCAAATGGTTGCCAGGCAAACACATCGATATTCGCCCGCAGGAAGCCAGTGAGCATGCTTTCCTATTTTTCATCGAGGGTGGGGCTTACAGTGAAAGTGCCATCAACGCCAGCCAGCCCAGCCGGGACCTTCTTCACTTGGTGTGCGGCAACCTTGGCTCTCTTGCTGTTAGAACACTCCAGCACGTTGTCAACGGGTGCCGTGCACTCGGTGGGGGCATGCTTCCCGGACTCTTTGCCGGAGACCTTACAGCCCCTCTTCTTTCCTTTGCTTTCCTTGGTGGGAATTGCTGATGCTGCTGCCTCTGCCGTGACAACGTCCCAGTACAACTTGTCCACACAAATAATTGCATCCTTCTCATCTGATGGGATGGTGAAGACTCGCAACGGCCCAGGCATATTCAAGGTGTTGTAGGCATAGTGGGATGCTTCCATGAACTTAGCCAGGGCCGGGCGTCCAAGAATCCCATTGTACGGCAGGGGGAGATCAACCACATCAAACACAATCCTCTCAGTCAGGTAGTTTAGTTCTCCGCAAACGTTACCGGCAACGTAATCTTTCCCTTAGGATGGCTCCTGCCAGGATTAACTCCTTGAAACGTGTCGGTAACCTCTAGCTCATCTTCTCCTATCTGAAGCTTGCTGATGACTGTCGGGGAAATTAGATTCAACCCGGCCCCGCCGTCCACCAACATCTTTGTGACATTGAGGTTGCGAATTGTTAGGGAGACCAACAACAGCAAACATCCTACCGAAGTGGCACGGCTAGCATGGTCCTCCTCGTCAAAGATGATGGTCATACGGGACCATTTGAGCGGCTTCCGGGCCTCTGGCGCTGGTTCCACGGCATCGTCTTCTCGTGCTCACCATTTGAGCTGACGGTGAGAAGTGTGCAAAGATGCACCTTGATACGTCTCCAACATATCTGTAATTTTTGATTGCTCCATGCTATATTATCTATTGTTTTGGACTATATTGGGCTTTATTTTCCACTTTTATATTACTTTTGGGACTAACCTATTAACCGGAGGCCCAGCCTGAAATTGCTGTTTTTTTGCCTATTTCATGTTTGAAGAAACGAAATATCAAACAGAGTCCAATCGAATGAAATCTTGGGAACGTGATTTTCTCATCGATAAGATCCAGAGTCTTGGACCTCGGTCAAGAAAGGAGGGAGGCGGCCACGAGGTGGTGGGCGCCCCCTAGGGCGCGCCCCTCGTGGGCCCCGAAGCTCCACCGACGTACTCCTTCCTCCTATATATACCTCACGCACTTCAACAGATCGAGACGGAGCCAAAACCTAATTCCACCGCCGCAACTTTCTCAGTATCCACGAGATCCCATCTTGGGGCCTGTTCGAGCTCACCGGAAGGGAATCCACCATGGAGGGCTTCTACATCATCATCATAGCCTCTCCGATGAAGTGTGAGTAGTTTACTTCAGACCTTGGGTCCATAGTTAGTAGCTAGATGGCTTCTTCTCTCTTTTTGGATCTCAATACAATGTTCTCCCCCTCTCTCGTGGAGATCTATTCGATGTAATCTTCTTTTTGCGGTGTGTTTGTTGAGACCGATGAATTGTGGGTTTATGTTCAATATTATCTATGAGCAATATTTGAATTTTCTCTGAATTCTTTTATGTATGATTGGTTATCTTTGCAACTCTCTTCGAATTATCCATTTGGTTTGGCCAACTAGATTG
This sequence comes from Aegilops longissima, assembly GCA_021605205.1. NCBI lineage: Eukaryota > Viridiplantae > Streptophyta > Magnoliopsida > Poales > Poaceae > Aegilops > Aegilops longissima. The sequence goes on from CM038682.1 coordinate 399,628,922, forward strand.
GTAGTTCTTGCAATGGGAGAAGTGCTTATCTTTGGGTTCAATCTTGCAGTGTCCTTTCCCAGTGATAGTAAGGGCAGCAAGGCACGTATTGTATTGTTGCCATCGAGGATAACAAGATGGGGTATTTATCATATTGCATGAATTTATTCCTCTACATCATGTCATCTTGCTTAAGGCGTTACTCTGTTTTCATTAACTTAATACTCTAGATGCATGTTGGATAGCGGTCGATGAGTGGAGTAATAGTAGTAGATGCAGGCAGGAGTCGGTCTACTTGTCTCGGACGTGATGCCTATATACATGATCATACCTAGATATTCTCATAACTATGCTCAATTCTGTCAATTGCTCAACAGTAATTCGTTCACCCACCGTAAAATACTTATGCTCTTGAGAGAAGCCACTAGTGAAATCTATGGCCCCCGGGTCTATTTTCATCATATTAATCTTCCTACGCTTTATTATTGCTTTGCTTTTTTACTTTGCCTTTTATTTTACTTTGCATCTTTATACCAAAAGTACCAAAAATATTATCTATCATCTCTATCAGATCTCACTCTCGTAAGTGACCGTGAAGGGATTGACAACCCCTATTCGTGTTCGTTGCGAGGAGTTGTTTGCTTTGTGTAGGTATGAGGGACTTGCGCGTGGCCTCCTACTAGATTGATACCTTGGTTCTCAAAAACTGAGGGAAATACTTACGCTACTCTGCTGCATCATCCTCTCCTCTTCGGGGAAAACCAACGCAAGCTCAAGACGTAGCAAGAAGGATTTCTGGTGCCATTGCCGGGGAGTCTACGCAAAAGTCAACATACCAAGTACCCATCACAATCCCTTATCTCTCGCAATACATTATTTGCCATTCGCCTCTCGTTTTCCTCTCCCCCACTTCACCCTTGTCGTTTTATTCGCCCTCTCTTTTCTGTTTGCCTTTTTCTTGCTTTCTTGTCGTTATATCTAAAATTGGGGAAATTATTGCTGATATGGACAATAATAATATCATGGAAAATTCTGATGTGTCGGCTGAAGAACCCCCTACCTTGCATACAAAAAGATTTTGAATTGGTAGTGATAATATTATTGGAAAAGGAGTTATCCAAGATTTCTTTACTTGTGCCGGTGCTTTGCCTTCTATGGGCAGTTCTATTCTCCGTAGAACTAGTAGACTTGCGGACGCTATTGCCATGCTTATCGTTGAACTAGAAAGGCAATTTATGCATATGCATCCTTCCATACAAAGGATTTTCCTAGAATTTTCTAATATCGAGCATTCCTCTGTTAAGCGTGCCGCTACAATCTTTTTGGCTCATGAATTCAGATTTATAATAAAACAGGCCAAAGAAATCTTTGCGCATTATAGGGTGGACGCTGGTCGTCCTCCGATAGAATCTATCCTCTTTGATCAAGAAGAAATAATGTGTTTTCAATCTATTGACTATGTTGCTTTCAATGAAAATCTTAGAAAAAAGGTGCCTACCAATATTTTAATTGATAGATCTCTGAACTTAACGATAATTTGGCTATTCGAAATAATGAGCTAGGATACTCTCTTGAGTATAGGCGCACCAGATTCTGTCAAAAGAATGCTTATAATGATGAATTGGTTGTGCAATACGAAGGGCCGAAAGAGGAACCTATACCTCCTAAAATTGATCTTGGGGATTTTTGCCCTATTAAATTTAGCCCTTTTGATTACTTTTGTTTGCCTCAAATAAAACCTGCTGCCGAACATAGGGAGTATGAAATGAGTTTCACTGATCTATCTTCTTACTACGGCACAACCTAGATCTATCCTTGCTTCTATGCCTAGCTAGGGGCGTTAAATGATAGCGCTTGTTGGGAGGAAACCCAATTTCATTTTTAGTTTTTTTGTTTTTGTTTCTGTTTAGGAATAAATAATCCATCTACCTTCTGTTTAGATGTGGTTTTATGTTTTAATTAGTGTTTGTGCCAAGTTAAACCTATAGGATCTTCTTGGATAATAGTTATTTGATCTTGCTGTAATTTCCAGAAACTTTCTGTTCACGAAAACAATTGTTGAAAATCACTAGAACGTGATAAATAGTTATTTCAATTGCTGCTGATCAATAAACGAATTGCCTAGGTCGTCCTATTTTGGCTGAATTTTTGGAGTTCCAGAAGTTTGCGTTAGTTACAGATTACTACAGACTGTTCTGTTCTTGACAGATTCTGATTTTCGTGTGTTGTTTGCTTATTTTGATGAATATATGACTAGTAAAATAATTTATAATCCATATAGAAGTTGGAATACAATAGGTTTAACACCAAAAAAAATAAAGAATGAGTTCATTACAGTACCTTGAAGTGGTCTTTTGTTTTCTTTCGCTAACGGAGCTTACGAGATTTCTGTTGAGTTTTGTGTTGTGAAGTTTTCAAGTTTTGGGTGAATTTTTTTTATGGATTATGGAACAAGGAGTGGCAAGAGCCTAAGCTTGGGTATGCCCATGGCACCCCCAAGATAATCCAAGGACACCAAAAATTCAATGCTTGGGGATGCCCCAGACGGCATCCCCTCTTTCGTCCACTTCCATCGGTAACTTTACTTGGAGGTATATTTTTATTCACTACATGATATGTGTTTTGCTTGGAGCATCTTGTATTATTTGCGTCTTTGCTTGTTAGTTTACCACAATCATCCTTGATGTACACACCTTTTGAGAGAGCCATACATGAATTGGAATTTGTTAGAATACTCTATGTGCTTCACTTATATCTTTTGAGCTTTATAGTTTTGCTCTATGTGCTTCACTTATATCTTTTGAACTTTATAGTTTTGCTCTAGTGCTTCACTTATATCTTTTAGATCACGGTGGTGGATTTGTTTTAAAGAAACTATTGATCTCTCATGCTTCACTTAGATTATTTTGAGAGTCTTAAATAGCATGGTAATTTGCTTAAAATAATAATATGCTTGGTATTCAAGATTTGTAAAACTTTCTTTTGAGTGCGTTGAATACTAAGAAAAGTTTGATGCTTGATAATTGTTTTAAGATATGGAGGTGATAATATTAGAGTCATGCTAGTTGAGTAATTCTGAATTTGAGAAATACTTGTGTTAAAGTTTGTGATTCCCTTAGCATGCACGTATGGTGAACCGTTATTTGATGAAGTCGGAGCATGATTTATTTATTGATTGTCTTCCTTATGAGTGGCGGTCGGGGACAAGCGATGGTATTTTCCTACCAATCTATCCCCCTAGGAGCATGCGCGTAATACTTTTCTTTGATAACTTATAGATTTTTGCAATAAGTATATGAGTTCTTTATGACTAATGTTGAGTCCATGGATTATACGCATTTTTCTCACCCTTCCACCATTGCTAGCCTCTCTAATACCGCGCACTTTTCGCCGGTATCATACACCCACCATAAAACCTTCCTCAAAACAACCACCATACCTACCTATCATGGCATTTCCATAGCCATTCCGAGATATATTTCCATGCATCTTTCCACCGTTTCGTTTATTATGACACGCTCCATCATTGTCATATTGCTGAGCATGATCATTTAGTTGACATCGTATTTGTGGCAAAGCCACCGTTCATAATTCTTTCATACATGTCACTTATGAATCATTGCATATCCCGGTACACCGCCGGAGGCATTCATATAGAGTCATATTTTGTTCTAAGTATCGAGTTGTAATCATTGAGTTGTAACAAAAATAAAAGTGTGATGATCATCATTTTTAGAGCATTGTCCCAAGTGAGGAAAGGATGATGGAGACTATGATTCCCCCATAAGTCGGGATGAGACTCGGACGAAAAATAAAAAAGAAAAGAGGCCATAAAAAAGGAGAAAAGGCCCAAAAAAATGAGAGAAAAAGAGAGAAGGGACAATGTTACTATCCTTTTACCACACTTGTGCTTCAAAGTAGCACCATGATCTTCATAATAGAGAGTCTCTCGTTTTTTCACTTTCATATACTAGTGGGAATTTTTCATTATAGAACTTGGCTTGTATATTCCAATGATGGGCTTCCTCAAATTGCCCTAGGTCTTCATGAGCAAGCGAGTTGGATGCACACCCACTTAGTTTCTTTTGTTGAGCTTTCATATGCTTATAGCTCTAATGCATCCGTTGCATGGCAATCCCTACTCACTCACATTGATATCTGTCGATGGGCATCTCCATAGCCCGTTGATACGCCTAGTTGATGTGAGACTATCTTCTCCCTTTTTGTCTTCTCCACAACCACCATTCTATTCCACATATAGAGCTATATCCATGGCTCACGCTCATGTATTGCGTGAATATTAAAAAAGTTTTGAAAATGTCAAAAGTATGAAACAATTGCTTGGCTTGTCATCGGGGTTGTGCATGTTTTAAATACTTTGTGTGGTGAAGATAGAGCGTAGCCAGACTATATGGTTTTGTAGGGATAACTTTCTTTGGTCATGTTATTTTGAGAAGACATGATTGCTTTGTTAGTATGCTTGAAGTATTATTATTTTTATGTCAATATGAACTTTTGTCTTGAATCTTTCGGATCTGAATATTCATACCACAATTAAGAAGAATAACATTGAAATTATGCCAGGTAGCACTCCGCATCAAAAATTCTCTTTTTATCATTTACCTACTCGAGGACGAGCAGGAATTAAGCTTGGGGATGCGATCGTCTCCAACGTATCTATAATTTTGATTGCTCCATGCTATATTATCTATTGTTTTGGACTATATTGGGCTTTATTTTCCACTTTTATATTACTTTTGGGACTAACCTATTAACGAGAGGCGGCCCGAATTGCTGTTTTTTGCATATTTGGTGTTTGAAGAAACGGAATATCAAACGGAGTCAATCGGAATGAAATCTTGAGGCGTGATTTTCTCATCGAGATAAGATCCAGGAGACTTGGACCCTCGGTCAATAAAGGAGGGAGGCCGCCACGAGGTGGAGGGCCCCCTCAGGCGCGCCCCTACCTCGTGGGCCCCAAGCTCCACCAACGCACTCCTTCCTCCTATATATACCTCATTACCCCAATAGATCGAGACGGAGCCAAAACCTAATTCCACCGCGCAACTTTCAGTATCCACGAGATCCCATCTTGGGGCCTATTCAGAGCTCATGGAAGGGAATCCACCATGGAGGGCTTCTACATCATCATCATAGCCTCTCCGATGAAGTGTGAGTAGTTTACTTCAGACCTTCGGGTCCATAGTTAGTAGCTAGATGGCTTCTTCTCTCTTTTTGGATCTCAATACAATGTTCTCCCCCTCTCTCATGGAGATCTATTCGATGTAATCTTCTTTTTGCGGTGTGTTTGTTGAGATAGATGAATTGTGGGTTTATGATCAAGATTTTCTATGAGCAATATTTGAATCTTCTCTGAATTCTTTTATGTATGGTTGGTTATCTTTGCAAGTCTCTTCGAATTATCCGTTTGGTTTGGCCAACTAGATTGGTAGTTCTTGCAATGGGAGAAGTGCTTAGCTTTGGGTTCAATCTTGCGGTGTCCTTTCCCAGTGACAGTAAGGGCAGCAAGGCACATATTGTATTGTTGCCATCGAGGATAACAAGATGGGGTATTTATCATATTGCATGAATTTATTCCTCTACATCATGTCATCTTGCTTAAGGCGTTACTCTGTTTTCATTAACTTAATACTCTAGATGCATCTTTGGATAGCGGTCGATGAGTGGAGAAAAAGTAGTAGATGCAAGCGTGAGTCGGTCTACTTGTCTCGGACGTGATGCCTATATACATGATCATACCTAGATATTCTCATAACTATGCTCAATTCATCAATTGCTCAACAGTAATTGTTCCCCACCGTAAAATCGTATGCTCTTGAGAGAAGCCACTAGTGAAATCTATGGCCCCGGTCTATTTCATCATATTAATCTTCCTCGCTTTATTATTGCTTTACTTTTTTACTTTGCCTTTTATTTTACTTTGCATCTTTATACCAAAAATACCAAAATATTATCTATCATCTCTATCGATCTCACTCTCGTAAGTGACCATGAAGGGATTGACAACCCCTATTCGCGTTGGTTGCGAGGAGTTATTTGCTTTGTGTAGGTACGAGGGACTTGCACGTGGCCTCCTACTGGATTGATACCTTGGTTCTCAAAAACTGAGGGAAATACTTACGCTACTATGCTGCATCATCCTCTCCTCTTCGGGGAAAACCAACGCAAGCTCAAGACGTAGCACACCTCGGTCAATGCACAGGGCGTCCGTGGCCTTCTGGAACTCTTGCTCACTGGTTTCCTCTTCATCCCCTCCATCACTCTCATCATCACAGGTTTCCTTCTCTTGACCTCTGGCGGGCTTTACATGGTTCCGAAAGGGTTTGCTGGGGCAATTTACTTCACCACCTCGGCCCTTAGCGCCAGTAACATTCTGACCTTTTTCCTTGTCACGCTTCTCATATTCCACTTTCTGCTTCTTGACAAGCTGCTCAACTTGATAACATTCTTGAAGGTCGTGGCCCTCGGGCCAATGAATCTTGTAGTACGGCCCATCACCTTTCCTAGCTTTCTCGGCAGCAGCAGCTTCCCGCCAGTCAGTGCACACAGTAGCTTCCTTGCCGGGGGCCTCAGCTTTGGCCTTCTTGCCAGTACTAGGCTTACCAGATCCTCCAACAATCATCACTGCCTTATCTCTCCGCTTCTTACTGCACTTCTTTCTCTTCTTCTGACTAGTTGATTCATCCTTATCCTCTGAATCAACATTGGTGCAATCTTCCTCTCCGAGCAACCTCCTTCCCTCCTCCATCCGAGCACATTTATCCACTAATGTGTAAAGCTCATTCACAGTCTTGGGCAACCGCACGTTCATCTTGGAACGAATACGACGATTGCGCACATTGGACTGGGAGGCAGCTATTACGGCTGCCAGATGGATATTTGGGATATTTCTATGAACTTTGCTGAATCTCTGTAAATACTTACGGAGGGTTTCTCCTTCCTCTGCTGGAGAAGCTGCAAATCACTGGGCATGCCGGGTTCTTGATGACCGCCAGTGAAGGCGCCAATGAACTCGTGGCACAGGTCGGCCCGTGACGAAATGGAGTTCTCTGGTAGGTGCATCAGGCAAGACCTCACATTGGATTTGATGGACAAAGGGAAGTAGTTGGCGAACACCTTCTCATCTCTTCCCCCAGCAGCCTGAACAACAATGGTGTGGATGCTCAAGAACTCTGCCGGGTTCAGCCTCCCGTCGTACTTCTTAGGTATCTCTAGCATGAACGTGCGAACGGACAGCCAACGGACTTGTCGCAGCTCTCGTGTAAAGTCAGGGCAGCCAACCTCGAAAGGTAGGCACCCGCCAACACCGAGCGCAGGCTCATTGACGTTGAGGCCATCACACCCGTCGGTCTGGCGAAGCTCGTCGCGGCGCTGCTTGATGACGACGCGTGCGTCTCCTCTCCGCCCATCCTTCAGGGCTCGACGTTGGCCTGGACGTACTCGAGGGTCAGATGATGCCATCGAGACATCATCGTGATCTTGATTTTGTTGCGCTCGCGCTGGCTGCTGTGGTGGGGACTACACCGTGGGGATGGCCCCTTCCGTGCGGTCAGCAGCACGAGCTGGTGCTGTCGCTTGGGTAGGTTGTCGCGGGCCAGCTCGCCGCGAGCCCATAGCTTCGGCGAAGCCGAGCAGACTCTGGATGGTGGCATGCCATTCGTCCACCTGCTGGGCTGCTGGCAGAAACCTCAGCAGCAACTGAGCTCGTGCCATGGCCTCCGAAGCAGTGCTTGGCATGGATGTTGACGAAGTCGATCTTACCATCGCGCGGCTCCTGACGGTGCCAGCGGCGGTTGTACTGTGCCCCCTTTGTCGCTGCAAGACTACGACCTAGGCATGGTGCGGTGGAGGCGCTTGAGGGCTAGCGGCTCCGTCGGCCACAGCGGCTTGGTCGGCCTGTCCCGGGGGAGGTGCACGCGTGAAGACCGCACCCATGGTGGGGGCGGCCGGAGGGCGGCGGTTCGCCACGGGACGAGCACCGTTGCTGTGGTTGTGCCCGTCCGCGGGAGAGAGGGGTGCAGATGGAGTAACCCCCTCACTCGTACCTTGGGGAGCGTGGCCCTCACGGTGTTGCTGATGCTGCTCTCCCGCGGTGCCTCCTGCTCCTATGTTGGCTGCGGGAGAAGTGGCGATGGCGCCGCCTGCTTCCGACCACTTCCCCTGCAACGTCCACCTCCTCATGCGCTTCCACACCCCCCGCAGCATTGAAGGCTGCGGGCGGCGGAGCCTTCGAGGTGGATGAGTGAGCTGCAGGACCGGACTTCTTCTTGGGCGCCATGGTCGTTGGCATCGTCGAAGATGGCAATGGTGATGAAGATGACGCGCTGCGCACGCCTTCAGGTTCGCAAAAGCGAGCCCCCTACCTGGTGTGCCAAAGATGTCGCGGGAAACCACGGCCACCTATGGGACCAGGAGGCCCCTTGCTAGTTCGTCAGGGGCGACGTGTTGCACAAAGAGGAGAGGGGCGTGGGGCAGCACGGCAGATATCACACAAGCAATTTACCCAGGTTTAGGCCGCCGTGAGTCGTAAAACCCTACTCCTGCTTTGGTGGATTGATTGTGGAAAAGGTAGTTGTGAGCGTAGTACAATTTCCCGGCAGGGGTTGCCTTGGGGCAGCAGCCACTACGCGCTTATGGGGGTGTGAGTTATCGAACCTTCTAACCCTTTCTACGGTTGCCATGGGCCTCCTTTTATAGATCAAGGGGTCACCACAATGGCAAAGTAGTTATTATTCACTGATATGTAGCAAACAGTGCTATCATACCTAACTCTGCGGGCTGACAGGGCACATTAAATGCACCGCTTAGTGTCACATCACTGGTTGCCCCGCAAGGCCTACCGGGCAATCTTGCCAGCTCCGCACCAGTTCTCTTGACACGTCGTAGGACGGGTGTCGTCTGTGGGTTTCTCCTGTAGGAAATGGCTGCGATGTGGCGAATGGTTGCCACTTAATCATCTTGCGGCTTGACACCGCATTGATCGACGACATGTGTCATGCTTGAGTGGTTGGTGAGTTGGTTTTGCTTCCCGTCGGTCTGGCGAAGGTCGTCGCGGCGTCTATCTACGATGACGCGCGCATTTCCCTACCGACTATCCTCCGGGGCTCGACATTGGCATGGACGTGCTGGAGAGTCAGAAGAGGCCACCGAGACTTCGTCGGGGTCTTGATTCTGCAGCGCCTGTGCCGGTTGCCGTTGTGGATACTGCACCACGGGGACGGCCCCCTCTGTTCGGCCAGCAGTACGGGTGATTGCTATCGCTTGGGGAGGTTGCGTCTGGCCAGCTCGTCGTGGTCCCCTAGCTTTGGCAAAACCGAGAAGGCTTTGGATGGTGGCACACCATTCATCCATCTGCTCGGCGGCCGGCGGAAACCTCAATAGGAGCTGAGCTCGAGCCATAGCCTCCGTGGTTGTGCTTGGCATAGATGCTGATGACGTTGACCGCACCGTCGCCTGGCTCCTGATGGTGCCAGCGGTGGTTCCGCGCCCACGCTGCCGTGGGACGACCACCTGGGCAGCGGGGTTGCGCGGCAGTGGTGCTCGAGGGTCAGGGGCTTCGTCGAGAACAGCGGTTTGGTTGGCTCGTCTGGGAGGAGGCACATGCGCCGTGGTCGCTCCCGTGGTGGGGGCGGCCGGAGGGCGATGGCTTACCCCGGACCGAGCGTCGTTGCGGCTGTGCCCGTCGGTGGGAAGAGGGGGTGCGGATGGAGTGACCCCCTCGCCCGCACCTTGCGGAGCGTGACCATCGAGGCACCGCTGATGCTGTTCTCCTCCGATACCTCCTGCCTCCGTGCCGACCGCGGGGGAAGTGCTGATGGCACCAACTGCTCCAACCATGTCCCCAGCAGCGTTCATGTCCTCGCTTGCCTCCACATCCCCCGCGGCATTAGCCACGGGCGGCGGAGCCTTCGAGGTGGATGGATGGGCCGAAGTACCAGACTTCTTCTTGGGCTCCATGGTCGATGGCGTCGTCAAAGATGAAGATGGTGATGAAGATGACACGCTGTGCATGCTTTAAGGTTCACGCAAGCGAAGCCCCTACCTGGCGCGCCAACGATGTCTTGGGATATTTGTGGCCACCTATGGGACCAGGAGGCCCCTTGCTGGTTCGGTAGGGGGACGTCATGTTGCACAAAGAGCAGACCAGCGTACGGTAGCACAGCAGAGAGCACACAAGCAATTTACCCAGGTTCGGGCCGCCACGAGGCGTAAAACCCAACTCCTGCTTTGGTGGATTGATGGTGGAATGGAGGTGGCGAAACATGGTAGACTTGCCCGGCAGGGGTTGCCTTAGGGCAGTAGCGACTACGCGCGTATGGGGGTGTGGGTTCATCAACTTTCCAACCCTTCCTACGGCTGCCATGGGCCTCCTTTTAAAGATCAAGGGGTCACCACAATGGCAAAGTAGTCATTATGCACTGATATGATAGAAAACAATGCTATCATACCTAACTCTGCGGGCTGACAGGGCGCATTAAATGCACCGCTTAGTGTCACATCGCTGGTTGCTTGGCAAGGCTTGCCGGCCTATCTTGCCAGCTCCACGCCTGTTCTCTTGACACGTCGCAGGACGGATGTGATCTGTGGGTTTCTTCTGTAGGAAATGGCTGCCATGTGGCGAATGGCTGCCACTTAATCACTTTGCAGCTTGACACCACATTGATCGACGACGTGGGTCGTGCTTGAGTGGTTGGTGAGGCGGTTTTGCTCCCGTGAGCCCCGGCAGGTCCTGCCGGGGTGTCTTGGTCGTCTGCTTCTGGGGGTGGCTTCGCCTGCCCGGCAAAGGAGGCCTTCTCTTGGCGATACCCTGCTGCTCTGGCTTGGCCTTAATCTCTCTGAGCTGCATGTTGGTTCTTCGGATCTCTTGATCCTTTGAACTTTAACTAGGGCGGGTGCTTCAATCTTGCTCTTGCGCTTGTGCACAGTCTGGGCAACAGACCCGGGGTATGTTGCACTGACATTTACGACATCAAATTAATATTATGCAATGCTATGCTTGGAATTTATGTGAATTATATGATTTTACTTGTTGTTCTGAAGACTCTAAGAAACACCTTCCCTACAAATGTGATTTTAGTGATGGAATATGATCTTCTTATGCCAATGGTGTTTATAATTACTTTGATGTTGAAAAAATTTAAGAATTTTTTGCTTTTAAGGGTGCTTATGAAATTGCTTCTTTGATTGAAAAGTATGATGCTACTCTTTACAAATCTGAAAATTTTGTCATACTTAAATATTGCTATGAAAACTATGCTTCTAATGTTTATGTTAAACCATATATTGAGGACTCCTCCGCTGTCCAAGAAGAGACTAATATTTTGCACGAAACTATGGAGGAAGAAATTGATGAAACTGTGAGTTCATTGGATGAAAAGATGATGAGGAGAGCGAAGAACAAAAGGAGGAAGAGCGTATTAGCTACCCATACTCACCTTCTAATGAGAGTAACTCTCCAACTCATACATTGTTTAATGTCCCTTCGTTCTTACTGAAGGATCAATGCTATGATAATTGCTATGATCCCGTTGATTCGTTTGAAATGTCCCTTTTTGATGAACTTGATGCTTGCTATGCTTTTGGCCATGATGCCAATATGAATTATACTTATGGAGATGAAATTGCTATAGTTCCTTATGTTAAGAATGAAATTGTTGCTATTGCACCCACACATGATAGTCCCATTATCTTCTTGAATTCTCCAAACTACAATATATCAGAGAAGTTCACACTTATTAAGGATTACATTAATGGGTTGCCTTTTACCCTTGCACATGATGATTTTCATGAATATAATATGCATGTGCTTGGTGCTCCTACTTGCAGTTATTATTAGAGAGGAACTATATCTCCACCTCTCTATGTTTCCAACACGATAAAATTGCAAGAAACTGCTTATGCTATGTATTGGCATTTACTTGATGTGCATGAATTGTTGTTTTATGACATGCCGACGCATAGGAAGAGAGTTAGACTTCGTCATTGCATGATATATGTTGCTTTATGCTCATTGCTAAATTATAAATCATTGCTTATTAAAATTAGCTTTGATATACCTTGGGATCCGGGTGGATCAATTACTTGAGCACTTTATGCCTAGCTTAATGGCTTTAAAGAAAGCGCTGCCTAGGAGACAACCCAGAAGTTTTGGAGAGTCATTTTTATTCTGTTGTGTGCTTTTATAAAGTTTAAAAACAAAAAAAAATATAGAGGGGATCTTAAAAACTTTTTCAAAAAGATAAGCGATTGGAAGGTTATGCAATGCATTGGAGAAGTGAGGGTCGACCTTGAACACTTGCGTTCATGCTCATGGAAACAATGTAAAAATTTCATGGATGTTTCTCACAAAATAATTATCCCCTTGTACAAATCCATTGTATTATAAAAATAATGTGCCAATATTTTCCTTTAGGATGATTAGATTGCTTGTTGGTATGTGCGGTGCAAAAACAGAAACTTTTGCTGTAGTGCGTGAATTTACATTTTTTTTACTGGAGCTTGCAAAAATTCTGAAACTGTTACACAATACTTCTATGAAAGTTTTCTTATTTTTTCATAATTTTTCAGAATTTTTGGAATTACAGAAGTATGATCATAGTTCAGATTACTATAGTCTATCCTGTTTTTGACAGATTCTGTTTTCGATGCATTGTTTTGCTTGTTTCGATGAAACTATCGATTCTATCAGTGGTATAAGCAATGGAGAAGTTATAATACATCAGGGATAATGCAAAAACAAAATACGAATGGGTCTGCAACAGTACTTAAAGTAGTGATTTGCTTTATTACACTAACGGATCTCACCAGTTTTCTGTAAAGTTTTGTGTGGATGAAGTGTTCAAAGATCCGGCAGGTCTCGATATGAGGAGAAGGAGGAGAGGCAAGAGTTCAAGCTTGGGGATGCACAAGGCACCCCAAGTAAATATCCAAGGAGACTTAAGCATCTAAGCTCGGGGCATCCCATCTTTCTTTAACAAGTATCAGTATGTTTTCGTCTTTGTTTCATTCCCGTGATATGCGTAAATCTTGGAGAGTCGCGTGACTTTTATTTTTCCTTTAGTAAAGCACCATGCTGGTATGAGATAGTCCATGGTTGATTTATAGAATGCTCACTGCACTTCACTTATATCTTTTGAGTATGGCTTTATAGAATGCTTCATGTGCTTCATTTATATCATTTGAAGTTTGGATTGCCTGTTTCTCTTCACATAGAAAATCATTGTTTGTAGAAAACTCTCTTCCTTCACTTATATCTATTTAGAGAGTCAACGGGAATTGGTCATTTGCATGGTTAGTCAGAAAATCCTACATAAAACTTGTGGATCATTGAATATGATGTGTTTGATTCCTTGCAATAGTGTTGCGATATATAGATGATAATATGTGGGAAGTACTAGTAAACCATTGTGGTTAGTAGGAATATTGGTGTTAAGGTCTGTGATTCCCAAAGCATGCACATATAGTATCTCGTTATGCTATGAAGTTGGAGCATGATTTATTATTGATTGTCTTCCTTATGAGTGGCGGTCGGGGACGAGCGATGGTCTTTTTGTACCAATCTATCCCCTTAGGGGCATGCGTAGTAGTACTTTGCCTCGAGGGATAATAAACTTTTGCAATAAGTATATGAGTTCTTTATAACAAATGTGAGTCCACGGATTATACGCACTCTTACCTTTCTGCATTTTGCTAGCTTCTACTTTACCGTGCATTGCCCTTTCTCACCTCAAGAGTCGGTGCAAACTTCACTGGTGCATCCAAACCCTGCTATATGATACACTCTATCACACATAAGCCTTATTATATCTTTCTCAAAACAGCCACCATACCTACCTATTATGGGATTTCCATAGCGATTCCGAGATATATTACCATGCAACTTCCACCGCTTTCGTTTTGATGACTTGAGCATTCATTGTCATATTGCTTTGCATGATCATATAGCTGACATACTATTTGTCGCTCAGCCACCGTTCATCATTTGTTATACATGTTATGCTAGATCAAAGCACATCCTAGTACACGCCCAGAGGCATTCATATAGAGTCATACTTTTTTCTTGGTATCGAGTTGTAATTTTTATTTCTTTTGAGTTGCAAGTAAATAGAAGTGTGATGATCATCATTATTCATTATTAGGGCATGTCCCAGTGAGGTAAGGATGATGGATACTATGATTGCCCCACAAGTCGGGATCAGGCTCCGGACAAATATAAAAAAAAGAAAAAAGGTGAGGCCAAAAAGAGCAGAAGAAAAAAGGAAAAAAGAAAATAAAAAAATGAGAGAAAAAAGAGAAGGGGCATGCAAATTCCACACTTGTGCTTCAAAGTAGCACCATGTTTTTCATATAGAGAGTCTCCTATGTTGTCACTTTCATATACTAGTGGGAATTTTCATTATAGAGTTAGATGCACACCCACTTAGTTTTCATATTGATCTTTCATACAGTTATAGCTCTTAGTGCATTCGTTGCATGGCAATCCCTACTCCTCGCATTGATATCAATTGATGGGCATCTCCATAGTCCGTTGGTTAGGCGCGTCGATGTGAGACTTTCTTTCTTTTTTGTCTTCTCTATATTTACCCCTGTCGTCATACTCTATTCCACCCATAGTGCTATATCGATGGCTTGCGCTCATGTATTGCGCGAGGGTTGAAAAAGACGAAGCGCGCTAAAAAGTATGAACCAAGTGCTCGTCTTGTCATCGGGGTCATGCATGATAAATACTTTGTGTTAAGAAGAGAGAGCATGACAAGACTATATGATTTTGTAGGGATAGCTTTTTTTAGCGTTGATATTTTGAAAGACACAATTGTTTTTTGGGATGCCTGAGTATTGATGTTTTTGTGTCAAATTATAGACTATTGCTATGAATCATTTATGTCTTAATATTCATGCCATGATTAGATATATGATCAAGATTAGGCTAGGTAGCATTCCACATCAAAAATTGTCTTTTTTATCATTTACCTACTCGAGGATGAGCAGGAATTAAGCTTGGCGATGCTGATACATCTTCGCCGTATCTATAATTTTTGATTGTTTCAAGCCAATACTATACAACTTTCACATACTTTTGCCAACATTTTATATGATTTATTGGACTAACCTATTGATCCAGTGCCCAGTGCTAGTTCCTATTTGTTGCATGTTTTTTGTTTCGCAGAATATCCATATAAAACGAAGTCGAAACGCGATAAAAATTTAAGGATATTTATTTTGGAATATTTGTGATTTTGGGAGGTGGAATTAATGCAAACGGAGGCCCGCAGCCACCACGAGACAACAGGGCGCGGCCCAGGGCCCAGGCGTGTGGTGGTCGGTTGTGCCCTCCTCGTAAGTGGGTTGGAGCTCTACTTCGGGTGCAAGGAAGCTTATATCCAGAAAAAATCGTGTTAAAATCTCAGCGCAATCAGAGTTACGGATCTCGGGGAATATAAGAAACAGTTTTCGGCCAGAAAACAAGAATGCGAAACAAAAGAGAACAGAGAGGGAGATCCAATCTTGGAGAGACTCCCGCCCCTCCGTCGCCATGGGAACCATAGACCAGAGGGGGAACTCTCCTCCCATCTAGGGGGGAGGCCAAGGAAGAAGAAGACGCCAGAACGCTACCGGGGCAATCATCGTGTGACGACGATCTACTCCAACAACCATGTCATCTTCACCAACATATTCATCACCTACACCCATCTATATTCAGTGGTCCACTCTCCTGCAACCCGCTGTACCCTGTACTTAAACATGGTGCTTTATGCTGCATATTTTTATCGACTGATATGTTGCCATCCTATGATGTCTGAGTAGATTTTTGTTGTCCTACCAGTAATTGGTGAATTGCTATGGTTGGTTTAATTTCCATGTGGTTATGTTGTTGTCCTTTGGTGCCCATCGTATGAGCGCGCGTGTGGATCACACCATAGGGTTAGTAGTATGTTGATAGGACTATGCATTGGAGGGCAAGGGTGACAAAAGCTTCTTTCTAAACATAGAAATTGATACATATGGGATTGAAGGGGACCAATATATATCTTAATTCTATGGTAGGGTTTTACCTTAATGAATGTTAGTAGTTGCAGAAGCTTGCTAATAGTTCCAATCATAAGTGCATATAATTCCATGTAAGGGACGTCATGCTAGCAGTGGCCTCTCCCACATAAAAACTTTCTATCGGTCTAGTAACATAGTCAATTGCTAAGTGTCAATTCCGCAAATCCTACCACCACTAATACACACTAGTTTTACTGAACTTAGTTGTTTCTTTATTTAATCAGCACCTAACTTTTTTTCACGTTCTTTATTATCTTGCAAACCAATCCACACCTACAAGGTACATCTAGTTTTATTCTTGTTCTAGGTAAAGAAAACGTTAAGTGTGCGTAGAGTTCTATAAGTGGTCGATAGAACTCGAGGAAATATTTCTTCTGCCTTTACCTCCTCGTTGGGCTCGACACTCTTATTTATCAAAAAGGCTACAAACGATCCCCTATACTTGTGGGTTATTAGTAGCTTCCTTGGCTTAGCCGGATTTTATCGTCGCTTTATGAAGGATTTTAGTACCATTGCATCACCATTGCATGCATTGACTAAGGAGAATTCATCATTTGTTTGGGGACCTTCCCAAGGTACCACATTCCATGAGCTTAAGAATTTTCTTACGCCCGCCTGCCACTAGTAGGGAAAAGCCTAGTAGTAGCACGGGGTAAAGGCCTAGCAGTAGCGCGGGTACATGCACTACTGCTACGATGCTACAACTAACTTTTAGCAGTAGCGCGTGTCCACCCACGCTACTGCTATCTAAATTTAGCAATAGTGTGTTTGTCAGAACCTCGCTACTGCTAAAAACTACAATGCGCCTCTGTATCTCGCGCTACTACTAAGGTAGCGCTGCAGCTACACACATACCCCGTGGTACTGCTACTCTTTTCTGTATTTCTTTGCAGCGTATTTACTCTGTTTTTAATAGGTTTTATACAATAGCCTCTATCATATCATACACGTGATAGTCTTATCATATCATACACATGCAAATAGTCTCATCAAATCATGTCATCATCATCCAACACAAATGATGCCTCTCATCATCATCGATCTTGAAATATCAATACAAGTTATGATATGTGTTGAATACATGCAACTACATCATCATCCCAAAAACATGTTCCATCATCCATCTATATCATGATATGGAAGAGAAGAGATATCACTATGAGCAAGAGCGGAGTTATGCAGTACACGAGGCGCCGGTTTTGATTCCTCTCTCACGCTATCGTGAACCTCAAGTAACTAGATTTTGCTTCTTATCTGCTATTGAACCCTTTATGGCTGTTGCTCGAGAATCATGACACTTGGGCCTGACACTCTGGCCACTCGTCGTACACTCCCAGTGTCGGCGTCAAAACTGGCAGACCTCGGGGTAGGGGGTCCCGAGCTGTGGATCTCAGATAGATGGTAACAAGAATAGAGAGACGATGTTTTACCCAGGTTCGGGCCCTCTTTATGGAGGTAAAACCCTATGTCTTGCTCTTGTTTATACTAAAGGAGATGTATCAAGTACATAGTTGATCTACCTCGAGATCGTAATATGTGGTCTAACTCTAGGGCTAGGTGAATGATATTGCGATGATGTCCTCTCTACGGGCTATATCCTATGGCTTATATACACGGCAGGGAGGGTATCTAGGGTTACAAGGCCGAGATCTAGGAGCAAGGCGGCGGGAGAGATCTTGGAGTATACGTCAAGTCTTCGGTGGAGGTAGTCTTGATCATGCCTCCCGAGTACGAGCGAGAGCCCATCGGCCCAGCCCGAGGAGCATGGACCGACTAGGTTAGTACCCCCTTATCCAGGACACTGTCAGTAGTCCCCGAACTGGTCTTCTATGACGAGGACGACCTTCTTGACAATAACAACCTCAGATCCGGAGTCCTTGGCTCGACAGTTGAGTTCCACCTTATAATCCTTGGACCACTCCTTTAAAGGAGCGATGCCAGCCGAGGCTTAACCGAACTTGCAACCTCTGCCCGAAGAGATCGAATAACCTAGCATCTAAGGCCATCCATCTCGGTGTGAACTGTTCCACTTAGCCTGAGAACTTTATTGAAATGGCTCACCCTGCGACAGGTCGGGCAGTTACTGCTTCCCTCAAATTGCGGATCGAGGCAACCTTTTTACTGGCATGTCCCATTGAGGTTGAGATCGTGCCCATTTTCTCGGGAATATCATCCAGATTTTGTTTCTCCCCATATGCTTAACATCATGTTTGGTGAAAGTGGTGTGTTTATCAGCGTATTAAGGGGGACTATTGGCCTTTCACTGGCCTATAAGAGCAAAAGGGAGGACAACGCAACCTACTATGCTCCCATTCTCGCAATCTACTGCTTCGTCTAGGTCTAGCGTCCAGATCCGATCCCACACCCTTCTCCTTTAGTGAGTCCAACCTCCTCCACCAGCCATGGCCGGCACCCTCAAGGGGCACTAGGGTGGTTCCATCGTGATGGATGGCACCATCCTAGAGCTACGCAGCGCGGGGTATCTGTCTGCCGATATCACCGCCCGTGCTCCAGCTGCTAGCCAGCAAGTGCCCGGTCCCAATGTAGGGGAGAGGGTAGTCTTCGCCCCCACCTCGTCTGATGGCTAGGGTTCCGGCTGCACCCTTTCGTGCGTAGGATAATTTTCTATTACGGGCTCGATTTCCACCATATGGCCCCGAATTCCATTCTCCACCTCACTTCCTTCATCATGGTCTATGAGGCCTTCCTCCGCCGCGAGCCGCACTTTGGCCTATGGCTGAAGATCTTCGGGATCAAGCCGAAGTCCAGCGACACTGACCTCGCGAGTGCGGAGGGGCCATGATCAAAAAGAATCAGGGGTCTGAATGGTTCAAGGGAACCTTCATCGAAACGTTGAATGAGTGGCAGTGGGAATGGTTCTACATCACCGAAACGCTCGCCCCTGGCCAGGACGAGGTCCTAGCTTTTATGGTTGGGCCTCCGAGGAAGCTCAGGTCCTGGAAGGAGAAAGGCGTCGCCTGCGTGAACCCAGAGGAGGTGGAGGTCAAGAGGATCAAACGGCAGTCCACCACAAAGAACCTCCAGCTCGCCTATGTCATCAATGTCATGCTCAACCACTGCATTCTCCCACTCCAGCTTTGGGCTACCCCGATATGGGTGCAAAAGCCCGAGGACATGGGCCCCCTCACCAACTTCTTCCACTCCACCATGGCATCCATGTGGACGAAACTCCTAAAGCTAGCTAAGGATAAGATCCCCAAGGAGGGGGATGACCTCGGCTTCGAGGACGGCCATGACACCCCCGGTAGGTGTTCTTACACACGAATCCAAATTCGTGTCTTTCGCATTGACGGGTAGATTCGGACGAGTTGCTTATGCTTAATGTTTGCAGAAGTGACTGACCTGGGCGCAGAAGGTGCGATGCCCAGCCCCACTACCAGGGGAGCCAATAACTCCCCCGCTCGCGGTGCTCCTCACCGAGGAGCCGCACATGGTGGCCCCCAAAGGGTCGAAGTCCCTAAAGGGCAAGGCGAGTGCTCGGGGCCGAGAGACCTCGGTCACTCAGTCCGAGAAGACCCACACCTCCTCCATCCACGAAGACGATGAAGAGGAGGACGTGGTAGAAGAGAACCCTCCCCCTAAGGGGAAAAGGGGCGGCGTCGGGAGACACCGAAGCCGGCATGCAGCCCAAGGGCTCAAAGAGGCTGAGGAGGACCTCAGCCAGGGCTGCCAGCAAGTCGTCCGAGAGAGCCGAGCTCTCCGACGAATCAGAGGAAGACCCCCTTGCCATGGGGAGGAAGAAACCGAAGCCCCTAGGGTAAGCCATTATCTTTTTATCCCATTTTCTTAACAAGTCCTTTTAATAATGGTGAACTCATAAAGTGTCTCGTTTGCACAGTTCGCCAAGGGTTCTCCCTAGCGGTTCCTCGAGCGGGCTACAGTCCGCCATCGGGACTCCAGAGCCCGCCATTCCTCCACCAGCTCGTGACGGGCCGGGGGAGGAGACATCCACTATGGCCCCCAAGCCAACAAGGCGGGGGCCAAAGAGTTAGCCATCATAGCCGAGGTCCACTGCTCGGCCCAAATAGACCTGGGGGAGAAGCATCCCAAGGTCGTCGAAGAGGGATTGGGCTAGTCATCAGCCTAACCGATATCTGCGTCAGCTTCGCCACCGCAGGTGGAGACCACTTGGGCCGACACGTCGATGCTCGGTTCCGAGGTTGTCCTGCCACCCCCGCCCGCTGCCCAAGGACGGGCTAGCACGGGGTGGCCCGAAGAGATGGTGGAGACCCTAAAGGGCTCCTCCCTTAAGGAAGAGCACCGTGCCTTGATAGGCACGGTGATGTAGGGCTTCCAGTCCACGGGGGCCGACCTGCACGAGGTTTTCAGGAACCTCGTCACAAGCTTTGAGGTATGCTTCCACCCTTTTAGCTTATTTGTTTGGGTTTGGAGATTTTATCCGCCTGTCCAAAGACATGTCATCATGGCCTTCTAAACGGCTTAGTGAATGAGTAGCCCCGAGCCCAAAGCTGGTTTCGAGAAATCGGCATTGGGGTCATATAACTTGAAAGGAGCTTGTCATGCAGCCCCTAGGACGTTGCCTGAGGCCGTCGTCCTGGAATTTCAACATTTTGATTGCGGGATTTGTAATAAGGATTATTGCTGGCAGGTTTTGATCTCGGTTATGGACTCCATCTCTGAGGAGATTACGAACATGAACCGAAAGCTCGAGAGGTCCCAGGAGGACCTTAACTTGGTGAACCAGTGGTTCAAGCAGTCTCAAGGTAAGCAATTCAAACTTTTGTGATAATTTGCACGAAAAAAATTGTGATAGATCTGTGCTAGGCAAAAAACTAAGGCCGAACTATTTTAATGACAACAACGTTAGCCAAGCTTGAGGCGCTCGGCTGAGCTCAAAAAAGCTCGGCAAGAGGTGAAGCAGCATAAGGCTTCGGCCGCGAAGGCGGAGGAGGCCCGAGCCACTGAGAAGGTGGCCGGTGATAAGGACCGGGCGCGGGTCCAGGAGGTCGAGGATACCCTGAAGGGCGTCTCTGAGGCACGTGACAAGCTTCGGGCAGAGGGGTAGTGAACATAGGAGGAGCTTGAAAAGCTCCAACTTGCCCATTCTGATCTCAAGACTACGGCCCGGGCTGACCGTGAGGTGCTCCAGCAGTTGGAGAAAATCGCCTCGGGTAAGCAATACTTATTACAGCGTGTGTTTGGCCGCAAGGAGTGTATCAAGCTCACCCAGCTGTGGTATTCCACAGAAGCCTTCACGGATCTCCCACAGAGCGTGGCGGATGCCGTTGCACATTTTGAACAGTTGGTGGGTCATGAGGCGGAGAAGGCCTTCTGGGGACAGTTCCCGGGGTCTCTGTGATCACAGTTGCTGAATCATCGAATGAAGTAGCTGGCAGAGTTGCTCCGCATGTCGTGACTGGCGCTCCAAGACCTGTGCGTTGTGCTATGGCCTGCCGAGGCCCTTCCAACCAGCCTCTTCGGCCTCTTGATGCGCGTGCGAGGGGCTGTCTCGCGCGCCGATAACTAGAGGAGGTCCGCATGCTTTGAATGAGCACGGACGGCGTATGCCTGCGTGAAGACGCACTTCCGGAAGGTTAATATGGTGATGGTCGCCACGGGTCTTCCTGTAGACAAGCCACGCACCACAGAGCAATTTTATCCCGAGGTGGAGGACGGAGCTCGTATTACCGAGGCCATGTGTCCAAAGGACACTTTGTATTACTAGGTAGCACTTCGGGACGCTGAAGTTATGAAATGTATACAAGTTAATGGTTGATGGAATGATTATGGTTTTAAATTCCTTCATGCATATGTGCTTTTTTTGTTTTTAACCATTGTCGGGGAAGCTGATCCACGAACACCTATGGGACCGGCGGACCGAGCCCCTTTCGGTTCGGCGAGGGGCGGAGATTGCACGAAGAGCAGATCGAGGCGAAGCACACGAGCAGTTTACCCAGCTTCGGAGCTCTCCGGAGATAACACTCCTACTGCTGCATGTCAGAGTGTATTGAGTTCTTGCTTGAGGCGCTGAGTGCTACTGATACACCAGCTGCTAACGAGACCTAAGCGTGAGTGTTTTCGCCTTGAACCCCCCTCGTCGCGCATGGGCCTCCTTTTATATGCTCAAGGGTCTCCGACAGGTGGCAGCGTAGACAAGGGTAAAATGGAAAAGGAATTGCGGTTGGTACAACTACATGCGATGTATCATACCTAACCCGGCGGCGGGGACAAAGGCATTAAATGCCCGTCTACGTCGCCCAAACAGTGCATAAAGGGACCGTCAGGGACGCCACCGCTCACCACGATGGCAATCTTGTCAGCGTCGCTTGCCACCGCGCACCGCTGGCGCCTGACCTCTTGCCACGCGATGCTGGAAAGGTCGAGGCGACACGTTGGTGGATGTCTTTGGAGCGGGAGTGAGTGGTCGCTTGTCGCGGCAAGCGCCTTGCCGTGGTCATTGTCTTGTCGCGTCCGGAAGCTTGTCGCTCACAGGGCCTCGCCGGGACGCGTGGCGCGTCGCGGCAAGTTCCTTGAGATGCCCTGGTTGGCCTTCCCGGCAAGCTCCTCTTGCCGGGGCCTTGTCTCCTTGGCTTAAATACTTTGGTCATGCCTTGGTTGGCCTTCCCGGTAAGCTCCTCTTGCCGGGGCCTTGTCTCCTTGGCTTGAATACTTTGTTCTTGAATGGCTCCAAAGGAACCACGGAGGACCTTGGCGGTCACCCGGCAAGCCTTGCCACGGGGTGCTGCAACTGCCCGTGCACGAGTTCGGGATACTAGGGTACCCCTACTCTAGTACACCGACAACCATTTTACCTCATGTGAAACCGTTTTAAACAGAAAGTGGCTAGTCGTCGGCTTCGGCCCCAGTGTAGAGTATACAAAGGGCATTCCGAGATGCAGTTTCGACCCTTGGTCGACGTCTCGGTAGCTGGAGGCGGTCTCCGCTCATAGGAACAAAGCAATCATACTATAGTGGCTTGATAACTTTCACTTAGTCCTAGAAGTTTGACTATGGGGGCTAATGATGATCCCCCTGTATGGGAAGTGGTTAGCTTAGCAAGCTGAGGTCTAGGCCATGAAGCACTTCGTCTAAAAAGCCCTTCGTTTAACACAAATGATCTCTATCGTCACGTCCCTTAACGCGGTCTGTGTATGGCTGCCTAGATAGTCACTTTTTGGCTTTCTCCACTAAGGCGCTCTACCAATTAACCTGGCGGCGCAATCGCAGTGGTTCTCCCGTTACCCCCTTAGCCGAATTCATCGGGAACATAAGGGGTACACATAGGAGCCGGGAAACCCAACTATTGACCAAAATCTAGGTTCAATACTGATGCATATAAATCCGAAATCTGAGACACCGAATACTTCGGACTTGTAAGGCAGGGGAATGAGGCCCCTTAATGGTTGTATCTTGAAAGACATTCTTGTAGTGCAAAGGCAGTGCTTGAACATGAATGTAGGTAATACCTTTAGAATGTATGATTTCTTTATTTTATAACCGCAAGCTATTACATGCCGAGCTACTACGAGAGAAACTAAAAAGAATACAGTCATAAGAAAGTGCATGAGGGGAGGAAGAAAATATAGGGTGGATATTGACATTGGGTTTTAGGATCCCAGGCCGCGTCCTACCGCACATCTGCGCTTCAAAGCTGTTGACCAGCTTGCCATCATGAACAACTGTGATTGTGTTGGACTGGTGCAATCGTGGCCCTTTATATGTTTCAAGCATTTGTTGGCCAAGCCCCTTTGAGGAGGTTGTGCACGAGTCTGTTGTGTGGTTTAGGCCACATTGATGATGTCATGTCGGCTCTTTGACTGATACCTGCCGGTGTGAGGGCTCAAAGCCACATCGGTCCTCGGTCGAGCCGTTCCGATAATTTAATGAATTTTAGCTCCATGGTGATTTCTTGTATCTGCGTTGGTATTTCCCCGAAGGGGAGAGGATGACATAGCGTATGTATTTCCCCCAGTTATGAAAACAAGGTTATCAATCCAGTAGGAGAACCAAGCAACACTATGTAAACAACACCTGCACACAAACAACAAAAACTTGCAACCAAATGCATAAGAGGGGTTGTCAATCCCTCCTCGGTATTGAGATAAATTAAATTGTATGAGATTTGATAAATAGATCTAGCAAAAACATAAAATAAAATAAATAAAGGAAAAACCCAGCAAGGTATTTTTGGTTTTATATGATAGGAAAATACATACGTGGGCCGTAGTTTTCGCTAGAGGCTTCTCTCGAGGAAATAGCATACGGTGGGTAAACAAATTACTGTTGGGCAATTAATAGAAAAGTGAATAATCATGACGATATCCAAGGCAATGATCATGTATATAGGCATCAGGTCCAAGGTTAGTAGACTAAAATGATTCTCCACCTACTACTATTACTCAACACATCGACCGCTATCCAGCATGCATCTAGTGTATTAAGTTCATGGAAAAAATGGAGTAATGCAATAAGAACGATGATATGATGTAGACGAGATCTATTCATGTAGGAATAGACCCCATATTTTTATCCTTAATAGCAACGATACATGCGTGTCATGTCTCTTTCTGTCACTGAGATTGAGCATTGCAAGATCGAATCAATCACAAAGCACCTCTTCCCTTGGCAAGAAAAATCAATCTAGTTGGGAAAACCAAACCGCAATTTCGGAGAAGAAATATGAGGCTATAACAATCATGCATACAAGAGTTTAGCAAATACTTAAATAATATTCATGGATATAACTGATCATAAACCCACAATTCATCGGATCCCAACAAACACACCACAAATAGTCATTACATCAAATAGATCTCCAAGAACATCGAGGAGAACATTGTATTGAAGATCACCAAGAGAGAAGAAGCCATCTAGCTACTAGCTACGGACCCGTAGGTCTATGGTAAACTACTCGTGCATCATCAAAGGGGCAACAAGGATGATGAAGAACCCGTCTGTGATCGTTGACCCCTCCGTTAGAGTGCCGGAAAAGGTCTCTAGATTGGATCTCATGGTTCTGGAACTTGCGGCAGCGGAAACTGTATTCTCTTAACTCCCCTCGGGTTTTTAGGATTTTAGAGTATTTATAGAGGTGGATGTCGGTGGAGATGCTTCCCGTGGGCTCCACTACGCACCAGGGGGTGCCAGAGGCACACCCTGGTGCCTAGTGGTCCCCACGGGCCTCCCCTCGTGCACTTCTTTGGCTCCCTGGGTGTCTTATGGGTAGAAAAAAATCTCAAAAAAGTTTCGTGGAATTTGCACTCCATTTGGTATTGATATTCCGCAAAGTAAAAAACAAGCAAAAAACAACAACTGACACTGGGCACTATGTCAATAGGTTAGTCCCAAAAATGATATAAAGTTGCTAGTAAATGAATATAAAACATCCAAGATTGATAATATAACAACACAAATCAATAAAAAATTATAGATACGTTCAAGATGTATCACTTGGCGGCCCGGCGAATATTGAGTGCCAAATTATGCATCCTAGGGACATAGTGTCCCATCCAAAGAGGGCATGCAAGGATCCCGTATACCTATTTAGGGTGCGGGTGTACGTGGCCGATGTCGATTTGCACAGCCCGCGTGCACTTCAAGGAGCTGGTGGTGCATTTATCTTTACGGGCCGCCTCCTCGGATGCCTGTACCTTGGCTGTGAAAGCCATGGTCTTCTCCTCCGTCCAGAGTGAGCGTTCGATGTTGCCATTAACTGTGATAACGCCATCGGGTCCTGACATTTTGAGCTTGAGATAAGCATTATGCGGGGTTGCATTGAAGCATGTGAAGGTTGTGCGCCCTAAGAGCGCATGGTATCTGTCTCGGAAGGGAACAATGTCGAAGATTAACTCCTCGCTTCTGAAGTTCTCGGGCGAGCCGGAGACTACCTCCAGAGTGACTATTCCGGTGCAGCGGGCTTCTACACCTAGGATGACACGTTTAAAGGTGGTTGTGTCGGCTTGATCCGGGATGAGACGATGCCTATCTTCCTAACCATGTCCTCGTAAATGAGGTTGAGGCTGCTTCCTCCGTCCATGATGACGCGTGATAGATGGTAACCATCGGCAATTTTGTCCAGGACGAGCGCTGCCGATCCGCCATGCCTGATACTGGTCAGATGATCATGCTTGTCAAATGTGATCGGGTAAGCCGACCATGGGTTATACTTCGGGGCGAGTGGCTCCAATGCGTAGACATCCCGAAGTACACGCTTCATCTCCCTTTTGGGGATATGAGTAGCATATATCATATTGACCTTGGTTACCTCATGGGGAAACTTATTTTCGCCTCCGTTATTGGTCCGCCGAGGTTCATCCTCATCTTCACTACGATTTTGTGTTTTACTTTGACCCTCTGTCGCTACCTTGTAGGCTTGCTTAAAGACCCAGCAATTTTGGTTGTTGTGGGTTGCTGGTTTTCCCTGGGTGTCGTGGATTTTGCACAAACGGTCCAGGATCCTATTGAGCTGGCTAGGTCCGTCTTTGTTCCCTTTAAAGGGCTTCCTTTTCTGTCCGAATTTAGGTCCGGTGAACCATGTGTTGACCGCAACATCTTCCGTATCGCTTCCGCCATTTTTATACCTGCACTTATTTTTGTTGCGCTTGGGCTTTCCATTGGTGTCACGTGTTTCCAAGGTGCCTGCCTCGGTGTTGTGAGTACTGCGGGCGAGCAAACTATACTCTCCCATGCAAAAGCGAATCATGAGCAAGGCGAGGGCTGCCATAGTCCTCGGCTTATCCTGGCCGAGCTGGCGGGCCAACCATTCCTCTCGGATGTTGTTCTTAAATGTGGGATGTCCTCAGCTTCGGACCTGTCTATGATCTGGTTTTTCTTGGTGAGGAACCTATTCTAGAACTTTTGGGCTGATTCTCCTGGCTACTGGGTGACACGGCTGATGTCATCAACGTATGTAGGTCGAACGTATGTGCCCTAGAAGTTTGCCAAAAAAGCGTCCTTGAGGGCCTCCGAGCTGCCAATAGAATGAGGAGGCAGGCTATTAAGCCAATGACTAGCCAATCCTTTAGCTTGAGCGACAAATATTTAATGGCATGGAGGTCGTCTCTGTTGTCCATGTGTACATGGCGACAGAAGTCCTCGATCCATACTGCTGGATCGGTGGTGCCATCGTATGATTCTATATTGATGGGCTTAATTCTTCAGGGAATTGATGTTCCATTACCCCGTGAGTGAAGAAAATTGGGTGGGCCGGACCTTGAAACTAAGGAGCATCTCGTCGGAGGTCGGGGGAGAGCCGTGAGTAGGCCTGGTCTTGGGCACAGCCGTTCCTGTCTATCCAGGCATCGTAGCCGTCTATCTCGGCGGGCGCGCGTCCTCGTGATCTGTAGATAGACCGAAGAGGTGCCCTGTTTGCCTCAATGTGGCATCGAACGTCGTGAGGGTCTAGGTAATACACGAGGTTTTTGCCATAACAGCGTGGAGGTGGCTGTTTGTTGATTTTTTTTTCCCATATAGGCCTGTCCCAGCCTCTAGGGGGTCAGTCATGGTCGTCGACAACCTCTTCATCAAACTCCGGCAGGAGACGCCTGCGTGGGTATGATTGCCGTGCGCTACGGCGCTGGTCTTCCATGCCTTGCCCAGCAGAGAGCACTTCTACCCACTTTTCATTCAGTGCGTCGGTGTTGGCTTGCAGTAACAGCTGCTTGCACTTCATGCTCCGAGCTGTCACAATAAGGCGCATCCGGAAGCGCTCTTGTTTGAAAGGATCTTCGGGGACGACGTAGTCCTCGGTACCAAGGCTCTCATCTTCCTTGGATTTCGACATGTAGTTGTCATCGGCTGATGTCTACTACGCAATTTTATTCCTGTAGACTCGTGTTGGGCCTCCAAGTGCATAGTTTTGTAGGACAGTAGCAATTTTCCCTCAAGTGGATGACCTAAGGTTTATCAATCTGTGGGAGGCATAGGATGAAGATGGTCTCTCTCAAACAACCTTGCAACCAAATAATAAAGAGTCTCTTGTGTCCCCCACACACCAAATACAATTGTAATTTGTATAGGTGCACTAGTTCGGCAAAGAGATGGTGATACAGGTGTAATATGGATAGTAGATATTGATTTTTGTAATGATAATAATAAAAAACAGCAAGGTAGTAGTTGATAAAATGGAGCACAAATGGTATTGCAATGCTTGAAAATGAGGCCTAGGGTCCGTACTTTTGCTAGTGCAATCACTCAACATGCTAATATAATCGGATCATATAACCATCCCTCAACTTGCGATGAAGAATCACTCCAAAGTTCCTATCTGGCGGAGAACTTAAGAAGAAATTGTTTGTAGGGTACGAAACCACCTCAAAGTCATCCTTTCCGATCGATCTATGCAAGAGTACGTACTAAAGTAACACCAAGTTATCCTTTACGATCGATCTATCTAAGAGTTCATACTAAAATAACACCATATGGTACACATCAACAAACTCTAATGCCACCTAGATACTCTAATGTCACCACGAGTATCCCTGAGTTGATTATACGATATGCATGAAACAATTTCAGATTCATAATGCTCAATCCAACACAAAAAACCTCAAAGAGTGCCCCAAGATTTCTACGAAAACTTGCATCAACCCCTATGCATAGATTACCCCAATGTCACCTCGGGAATCCGTGAGTTGAGTGCCAAAACATATGTCAAGTGAATCAATATGATACCCCATTGTCACCACGGGTATTCATAGGAAGATACACATCAACTGCTCTCAAATCCATAAAAGTATTCAATCCGATAAACGAAATGTCAAAGGGAAAAATCAATTCATCACAACAAGATAGAGAGGGGAAAACACCATATGATCCAACTATATTAGTAAAGCTCGTGATACATCAAGATCGTGACATCTCAATAACATGAGAGAGAGAGAGAGATTAAACACAAGGCTACTGGTAAAAACCCTCAGCCCCAAGGGTGCACTACTCCCTCCTCATCATGGTGGCCGCCAGGATGATGAAGATGGCCACCAGTGATGATTTCCCCCTCCGGCAGGGTGACAGAACGGGGTATAGATTGGTTTTTCTGTGGCTATAGAGCTTGCGGCGGCGGTACTTCTGATCTAGGGTTATTTCTGGGGGTATCTCTATTTATAGGATCTTTTGGCGTTGGTTTCATGCGAAGATGGGCCTCGAGGTGATCATAACCCAGCTGCTCACAAGCAAGGGCCTAGGCGCGCCCTTGTGGGTTGTGCTCACCTCCTTCACCTTTTGGTCCTCCCACGAAGCTTCTAGTGCCTCTTTTGTTCCAAAAAATCGTCAAAAAGTTTCATTGCATTTGGAGAACTTTTATTTCTGCAAAAAAACAACAACACCATGGTAGTTTTGCTGAAAACAGCATCAGTCCAGGTTAGTTCCATTCAAATCATACAAAAACCATATAAATTTTTTGTAAACATGGCATGAATACTTCATAAATTATAGATACTTTGGATACATATCAGCATTCCCAAGCTTAATTCCTACTCGTCCTCGAGTAGGTGAATGATAACAGGAATCATTTATGAAGTGTGAATGCTAGCATAGTGCATAAGCTTGATCAAAGATAGTTTCAATCAGTTTTCCTCGCATCATAACAACAACTCTTTCTCATAAAAATCATCATTATAAAAGTAACAATTGAAAACGGAATTTTTCTTGTGGAATGCTACATATCATATTCATCACATACTCAATATTTTGTAGCATGGACATTTGTACTTGAGGACATCCATACACAAGCAACCATCTCTTTCAAAATATCAACGATAAAGAAAGCTATCCCTAGCCCATTATTCTCAATCATTGATCCATTCATGAAACACACAAGAATATTAGCTACATCCAATGCACAAGTATGATTATAGTGCTCCCTAGTCGGTGCTTTATAAGAGAAGATGGAGACTCAAATAAAAATAAAAATTGCATAAAGTAAATAGATAGGCCCTTCGCAGAGGAAAACAGAGATTTGTAGAGGTGCCAGAGCTCAAAGCTTAAATTGAGAGATAAATGTTTTGAGAGGCATGCTTTTCCCGTCAATGAAAACGAACGAGAATTCCCAACACTTTCCATGCTACATACATCATAGGAAACTCCCGAAATGAAAATAAAGTTTATTCCTTTTCCACCATTCTTTCACAATCCATGGCTAGCTCTATCCACGGGTGCCTTCCATACCAACACTTTCCAAGGAATTTATTATTGAACAACATAAATCGTTTATTTTTGCATTTCAGGACTCGGCATCCCTATTACCTTTGCCACACTCTCATGCAATGACAATTGAATAAACACTCATCTTGATAATAACACATCTAGCATGGGAAATACTAGCCACCCCCTGCCGCTTCATGAGCGGTACATGCACACAAAAAGGAAATTTATTTTGAAAATTAGAGTTGGCACATACAAATTTACTTGGAACGGCGCGGAAATACTGCATATAGGTAGGTATGGTGGACTTATTTGGCACAACTTGGTTTAAGGAGTTTGGATGCACAAGCAGTATTCCCGCTTAGTACAAATGAAGGCTTGCAAATAGATTGAGAAGCGGCCGACCAAGAAACAAAAATTATCATAAACGAGCATTAAACATAACTAACACTGAATAATACACCACAAGCAGGATCTAACTTCATTTCATAACTATTGACCTTCGTTTTTGCATAGGGAATCACAAACCTTAACACCAATATTCTTACTAAAGCATAATTACTCACCAACATGATTCACATATTATTATCTCCATATCGCAAAACTATTGCTAGGAATCAAAGTTATCATATCCAATGATCTACATGAAAGTTTCCATTATATCCTTCTTGAATATTCATCATATCAGGACCAATTTCAAAGCTTGCGCAAATTTTCATCACTAGTTTAAGGTTCAGTTCCCTATCGGGATTGGGCTCGGAGGCCCACATTGCATGCACGATGCTGACGCTCCCATGCACGAGGATGGAGTGTTTGCGCTGAGCCTCTTAGCGGAAATGTTGGATGCTATGCAGGATGCTGCTATGCCTCTAGGCGCCCCTGCTCCGCAGCAATCAGTCCACCCCCGGGTGGAGGATTTTTGCGCTAAAATCACACGAGTATTGGCTACAATTCTTCAGGGCCAGGTGGCACATAAGGCACCAGCACAATCGAGAAGGCCCCGACGGAAGAGAGCTCCTATCTCTAACCCAAGGAGAAGTGTACGGCTTGCAAAGGGTAGAGGGTCACATGCCACAAAGCAGCAATCAATAATCATCAGTAAGCTTTGCATGGCCAACGAAGGAGAGATCATCAAGGACCAGGCCCTAGAAGCATACGTGGAAATCTTCAAGAAACCCCTATCGGACTCCCATATCACATCAATTCTATGACTGTTTGGCTGGGAACCATTAGTTCTTCCACTCATGGAGCTTCCAGCCGGAGTGGAGCTAGTCCTCTAGTGCCTCCTAAGGATGGTGGATCTGTAGACCTTGCTCATGGCGATACAACCTCTTAAGTTATTGGTATGGAACGTCCGAGGACTAAACTCTCTGGCGCGTAGGCATTCTATCTACCAAGTGGTAAATTCGGCAAGTCCTAGCATTATATGCTTCCAAGAGACTAAGATGGAGAACATCACTGTGGAACTTGTAAGGCAATGTCTTGGTGCTCTCCCGCCTTGATGTTCTCCCGCACCACGCGCCTCTGTTACCTACCCCGCGCGATGCATGCAGCATACGTGGCTAAGGATTAGGGCGTGCTGGGAAGAGTGAATTGGAAGTTTCTCCACCGTGCGTTAAAGTCATTCACGGGCCATTACAATAGTAGCCCCACCACAATTTGCTTTACTTGACGCGTGGAAAAAACCGGAAACTAGCCCAGACGCAAATTAATGAAGAAGCAAAGAAGATATCAAGGGACTAGCCACTTCCACGCACCTGCCTATCCACTTATTAGGGCCTACCCCGACGACACCCGATAGCGCGTTCGGGGAAGGCCCGGGGCTTCTGACAGTGCAACAAACCCTGGGTCCGTTGCCAAGACTGTGCACAGGAGCTAGATCATAACACCAAGGTCAGATTGGGGCACAAGGGATCAGTTCTTCGAAGGACCAACATGCAGCACAAGAAGGCCAAGACTAGCCAAAGAAGCAAGATATTGCTAAGGGAAAAACTTCCCTTGCCGGGCAGGCGAGCCTGGCAAGGATGGGGTTACCCCCGGAAGCAAGCCTCAGGTCGCTCCGGCAGGCCTGCCGAGGCTTATGGAGGCAGAACCAACTCACCGCACCACCTCATCACGACGCACGTCGACGATCGATGCAGTGTCAAGCTCCAAAGTGACTAAGTGGCTACTATTCGCCACATGGCAGCCACTTCCTATAGGAAATACCTCCAGGCGACACCCGTCCTGCGACATGTCGAGCGAGCAGGCATGAAGCTGGCAAAACAGCCCGGCAGGGCCTGCCAGGAAAGCTACGATGTGACGTTGAGCAGCGCATTTAATGCACTCCGTCAGCCAGCTGAGTTAGGTATGATAGCATTGTTTCCTATCTAATCAGAGCACAATGACTGATTTGCCACTGTGGTGACCCCTTTATCTATAAAAGGTGGCCCAGTGCAACCGTAGAAAGGTTGGCTAATCCACCCCCTCACACTCTCATACGCGCGTAGCCGTTTTTGCCCTGAGGCAACCCTATCCGGCAAGCATGTTGCGCCGACCACCATTTTCCACCATCAATCCACCAAAGTATGAGTAGGGTTTTACGCCTCGCGGTGGCCAAAACCTGGGTAAAAACTGCCCGAGTGATCTTTGCCGTGCTGTTCTACGCTCCTCTACTCTTCGTGCAACGTGCCATCCCCCCGCTGAACCAGAAACGGGCACTTGGTCCCATAGGTAACCGTGGTTACCCACGACACATACATGCATAATTTATCGATACAAAAGAAACAGAGAAAGAGATAACAAGCACTCCATCAATGCAAGCTTCCATGAAGTGAGTGAAATCTGCAAAATGGGAAATAAGAAAGTTAGAAGAAGAAGACTAGAAGAAGAAGAAGAAAATGAAGAAGAAGAAGAAGAGTATATGAAATTTATGATCTAACTTAGGTAAAGAATGACATTTATGAGCTAACTTAGGTAAAGAATGACATTTATGAGCTAACTTAGGTAAAAAAGACATTTATGAGTTAACTTAGCTAAAATGGATCATATTGGAACTAACCTAGACAAAATGGATCATTTTGGAGCTAGCCTAGGTATAATGGATCAAGCTAAGCTAACCTAGGTAAAATGAATCATTTATGAGCTAACTTAGTTAAAATGGATCATTTTGGAGCTAACCTGGGTAAAATAGATCATTTTGGAGCTAACCTAAGTAAAATGGATCATTTATGAGCTAACCATGCTAAAATGGATCATTTTGGAGCTAACCTAGCTAAAATGGATCATTTTGGAACTAACTTGGGTAAAATGGATCATTTTGGAGCTAACGTAGGTAAAATGAGTCATTTTGGAGCTAACCTAGGTAAAATGGATCATTTTGGAGCCAACTTAGGTAAAATGGATCATTATTGAGCTAACCTAGGTAAAATGGATCACTTTTGAGTTAACTAAGCATATTATGCCATTTTTGACATAAGTAAGCTAAGTATAGGTATCTATTGAGCTAACCTAGGTAACTTAGCATATTAGAGTTAACTTAGCATATTAGAGCTAACTTAGGTCATTTTGGAGCTAACTTAGGTAAAATTGATTATTTTGGAGCTAATTAAGCTTATTTATGTCATTTTGGAGAAAAATAAGCTAAGTATATGACATATATGAGGTTACCAAGGTTGTTATGCCATTTCAAACCTAAGTAAGCTAATTATGCCATTTTTGACATAAGTAAGCTAAGTGTATGTCATTATTGAGCAAACCTAGGTAACTTAGCATATTATAGATAACTTAGCATATTAGAGCTAACTTAGGTCATTTTGGAGGAATCAAAGCTAAGCATAGATCGTTGTAGATCTAACTAAGGTAAAATGGATCATTTTGGAGCTAAGTAAGCTTATTATGTCATTTTGGAGGAAAATAAGCGAAGTCTAGGTCATTATGGTAATCATATTGGAAGAAATAAAGCTAAGTCTAGGTCGTTATGCATTTGTTAAGCAAAACAGGTCATCATGCATTTGTTAAGAAAAACACTAGAGAAAACTTACCGTCATCACAGTGAAGCACACATGTGGCTTGTCTTGCATACCACACGGAGAAAGATCGTGTGATGCTTATGCGGAGTGCACGCTGCACCAAAGATCATTGCAATGTCTTGTTAGCATGGCGACACTCAAATGTTAATACTAGTAACTAATGACCATTCAAATTAAACTCACCGTGGTCCCGGAGCAATCTACGGCATCGGCGAGGGTCGGCCTTCGGCACCTGACGAAATATTTGGTTTTGACGGGTCAGTCATACTAGTTAGTAATGAAACGAACATTACGTGAATGATTTGGCTAATATGCAGAAGAAACTTACCATGAGGAGCTTGTACATGGATTGGTTTCTGCATGTCATTTCGTGCCCTCTCCTCCTCCATCATCCTTGCCGTCTTCTCCTCCAAATCCCACTGTTTCTCCTCCGCCTGCTGGTCCCTCTCCGCCAGAAGCGCATGGGTTCTATCTCTCTCACTCTGAAGAGCAGCCTACAGCACCACTCCTCATTAGCATTGTAATCATCGATGGCCTCACACACAATGTAATGGAGGAAAGATAGCTGAGTCTGTATAACTAACCTTGAAGGCAAGCTCGACTAGCCGTTGACGAGGCCTCATCTTAGGAGAGGAGCTCCACCGGCGCACCTTGATCTCCGGGAGAGTGCGAGGACAACAGATAAGTCCATCTCCAGTGGCTATTGAGCCATGGGACCTCCTGCCACCAGATATCATCACCAGCTCTGGAACAAACTACTGGCTTGGGTTAAAGTCCTCCCCTTTCCTTTCCTTCCCCTCATCTCTGTACTTCATGAGTTTGTTGTAGGAGGAGATGTTGGTGAAGTTCTTTGGATTATCGAGGTCAGATGGCTCGAATGCCTTGACCTTCTTGTACGGCCCAGTATAGGCCATGGCATAGAGGTCAAACACCTCTGGCACCTCCGCCTTATTGTGTTTTTCATGAAAGAGAGGAACGGAGTAAATTAGTAAACCACATACGAGTTTTGCCCGTACTGAAATAAGTTGGTGCTGCCTTGATGGTGTGGCACACCTTCCATTTGGGCACGCTTGTCGTTGGCATTGTTGTGCTGGGCACACCATTCATTTGAGCACCACTCATCGACCAACACCTCCCAACAATCCATCTGATCCGCACACCATCTTGGGGGCACCTAAGTTAGTAAAGAGAAACGTACTTGAGCGCTACGCCTATGAATCAAATCAAATCTAGGAAACTAAGTACAAGGCCTTAAGAATAGGTAATTACCGTCATGTACGGCTCCTTCTTCAGAAACTTATCGTGGTACGCCGGTTTGGGCTTCTTAATACCACGCGAGGTGTGGTAGTCTCTAACAACCTGCACCCGAGCCTCGTGCCGTAAGATTTATAGTAGAAGCCTGCACTTGGCATCGATAACCTTGCCCGCGGCCTCGTCGTATCCCTCCTCACACATGTAGAAGGTCTGCAATCAAACGAGAGAACATTGATTATTACAATAACTATCTATTTGAAGATTTTTAATTGTGTAAAGGAGAAATTACCAAAAGTGTCTGATCATCATCTCTGCCCTCGTGTGGCACAAGACACCGTCGATCATCACCCCGGGTGGGGCTAGGGCCGCAAAGTAGTTCTCCTAGCTCAATCCTAGCTCTGGAACCTGACCCTCACCGGGAAACATGACAAACCTCGGGAAGTATTGCCGGCAAAGCACACCAAGGATGGAGTTGGGCTTGCGCACAACATCAGTGTCGTGCCAACCCCTGCAGTACGGCAATGCCAACGCGTTAGATATTTGAAGAAACGTGAAGGAAAATGGTACAAAAAGAGTAAATGCACTTACCTCTCCCCATCAGGGAAAATCAACCACCTTTGCTCGCGGGTCGCCGGCACGGGCGGGAGTTGTGTACAACCACGCTGGTAGACGGTGGCCCCCTCACCACCTCGCCCTCGCTATCAGCTGGATCCCCGCAACCATCAGCATGGCCACTCGGCCCCTCAGGCGGACCCCTCCAGGTACCCCATCCTGACTTTTCCTGGGACAGAGTCTCGTGAGGCCAAGTCTCGTGGGCCGAAGGCCCGTCGACCTGAGGCTCGTGGACCGGAGTCCACGTAGCCTCCTCCTCAGACATGTCCAACCTAGCAGTCCTGTGTTCGGGTGAATCAACTAGGGGTGGCAGCAAGGAAGGCGTATGAGACTTGTCAGCGTCCTGGGAACGGGGGTACCCAGACTTGCCTGCCTGTGGCCCATGGCGTGGCTCCATCAACGGCCCGGTACGGCCCAACTTCGGCAGCAACAGCTCAAGACCCTCACGAGGGGCCAAGCCTCATGAGGCGGACGACACCAATACCTCCCTGGGGGTGGCCGCGCCAGGTCTGCTCCCGAGGAGCGAAGATATCAATGCAAGGGGCACCTCGCGAGGTTCACATGACATGAGCCATGACGACCAAGGCGGTGAGGCGCCAGTGACATGATGTACCCGTTCCTCTTTGGTGCTAAAAGCGGTAGCGAGAAAGGAGTCCCGAGGCATCGGACAAAGGTTTCCACATTTGTGCAACAAGACAAAGACCAGCAGGACGGCAGGAAGGAGGTCACCATGGAGCCGACAACAGCATTGTCACGCCCAATATGCGACCCTATCCAAAAGGAACTCGAAGGTCCCACCAAGGATAGACCCGCATATTGAAACGCTTTTGCAAGGTGGATATCATTACATCAACATTACATAATAGTGGGATACATACATAAGGCACAAATGCCACAAGAATACATCAACACCATATACAAGATCAACATCCGACTACGGATGAAACATAAACAACAGCTCAAGCGACATCCACCACCTAGCCCGGGCTGCCGACACAGAACCTATCCCTGATCGAAGAAGAAGCGGAAGAAGAACTCCAATACAAGCAAACATCGCTCTCACGTCATGATCAGCGCACACCACATGCACCTGCAACTGTTGGTGTAGTGTCGTGAGCCACGAGGACTCAACAATCCCATTACCATGGGTATCAAGACTAGCAAAGCTTAATGGGAAAGGAAGGGGTAAAGTGGTGAGCTTGCAGCAGCGACTAAGCATGATATGGTGGCTAACATACGCAAATGAGGCGAGAAGAGAAACAAAGGCGATGCGTCAACTAGTAATGATCAAGAAGTGATCACGAACTCCTACTTCGTCAAACATAACCCGAAACCGTGTTCTCCTCTCGATCAACCCGAAAATAAACACTCACGGTTACACACGGTTGGTGTATTTTAGAAGAGTTTGCTTCAAGTTTACTACAACGGATATTAACAAATTCCCATCGCCACATAACATGCGGGCACGGCTCTCGAAAGTTTATACCTGCGGGGTGTCCCAACAAGCCCATGATAAGCTCTCGCGATCAGCGAAGGATATTCCTTCTCCCGGGAAGACCCGATCGGTCTCGGAATCCGGCTACAAGACATTCGACAGCAATAAAACAAGACCAGCAAAGCCGCCCGATGTGCGACAAATCCCGATAGAAGTCGCGCGTACCTCGTTCTCGAGGCAACACCGGATGAGACTAGCTACGAGTAAAACCAGACCTCGAGTTGCTCAGGGGGCCCATGAGCAGCTCGGTTCAGGCCAGACTTAGAAAGCACGGCGGGGGGCTAAAATAAAGATGACCCTTGGGCTCCGAAACCCAAGGGAAAAGGGCATAGGTGAGGCAAATGGTAAAACCAATGTTGGGCCTTGATGGAGGAGTCTTATTCAAAGCGAACTGTCAAGGGGTCCCATAAATCACCCGACCGCGTTAGGGGCGCAAAATCCGGGAACATAATACCGATATGGCGGAAACTAGGGCGGCAAGAGTGGAACAAAACACCAGGCATAAGGCCGAGCCTTCCACCCTTTACCAAGTATATAGATGCATTAATTAAATAAGATATATTGTGATATCCCAACAAGTAAACATGTTCCAACAAGGAACAACATCTCCATGTTCAACAAGGAACAAACTTCATCTTCACCTGCAACTAATAGCGCTATAAGAGGGGCTGAGCAAGCGGTAACATAGCCAAACAACGGTTTGCTAGGAAGGGTGCAAAAGGTTAGAGGTTCATGGCAATTTGGGAGGCTTGAGCAGCAAGTGATAGGTAGCGCATCATAGCGATAGAAGCGAAACAACTAGCATAGCAATGATAGTAGTGAGATCCAGGGTAGCGGTCATCTTGCCTGAAATCCGCAAGGAAGAAGAACGAGTCCGTGAAGAAGGCGAGCGGATGAAGCGAACCAGCGAGCGAGCGAATCCTCACGATCATAGCGAAACAGGAACTAACAAGAAGAAGCACACAACATGGTAAGCGCACCACACATAGACAAGACATGATGCATAACAAGTATGATGCATGACAAATCTAGATGAGGCTACTCATGGCAAGAGATGATGCAAACAAGAGCAACACATCAAGGCAAGTTTAAATGAGGCGGAAACAACATAGAACAATTCGGTAAGTCCTCATATGCAAATTTCGAAATTGGTCCAGATCTGAATAAACCTTATGTTCAAGTTGTTAAACAGCAAGTTAAGATGCACCACGATGATCTACGAAATTCTAGTCAAGTTACATATAAAGTTCATTTAATTGAGACTACGGCCTAGAAGATATGAGCAAAACAAGTTAAGCATGGCATTGATGCAAAATGCATACAAACATCAAGCAAACACCTCAAAACATGGATGCAACATGATAATATGAAACTACATGCAAAATCAAGCAAGTTTCATATAGAGCACACTCAAAACGGAGCAACGGTTCAACACATACTCTATACAAGTCATAACAACAAATAGGCATATTGCAAGCATCAAAACAATATGCTACAGCACCTCAATATGAAAACAAAAGGCATGGGCATGATGTACAGGTAAAGCATGACAAAACATGAACACTGAGCTATCTCCAGAAATCACTAGAACATGCTCAAACACACATGGCAAGATTGCAAATAATAACAGTTTCAGACTTTGCATAAATAACATCAGGTTGCAATGTTTCGAGCTATCAAACAACATGTTACAGGAACTTATCATGGCAAACAAAGGCATGGCATGAAACTACTAAATGCATAGATCAAAATTCCCTTACTGACCATGAGCCAAAAAAGATCAGAAGATATGATGGCACCCATGTAAACATGGCAAGTTATATTACAGATTCATACATGGCAGGAACAACAATAAGTAGGCATGTTGGTGAGCTTGAACCACTCACCACAGAGCAATACATGGCATGGCAAGGCAACCAACAGTAAGAAGACATGGCATAGAAGCTATACATGGCAAGAACAACATCATAACATGCAGGATCAACTACAACAACCTTGGCAAAATTGAATAACATGTAAACAATCGCGAGAAACATTTTATAGCAAAAGTAGAGCTCGATTGACTCAAGCTATGGCACTCCATAATTGCAAACAAGGGCATGGATGGATATAGCATAACCATATATTCCAAACATCCTTACTGAAGTATCTCAAAATAAGCATGGATCTATCGGTAGCATCGAGTTAACATGGCATAAAAATATCTGCAGAACAGGGGCTGAAATCAGCAACATCATGAAGCCTAGTTTGCATGCTTGTGCTAGTCACCACAGAGATCACAAAAATACATGGCATACACCCCTGGAAAGATGGCATGGCATATTACAAAACACATGTAGGACTCAAGTCCATAGGGTGCACACATCAATCATGGCAAAAATGACAAAAGTGCATGTTCTGATAAGAATCTGAAACTAACATCACATAGCACTCTTCTAACAGCATTTCGGGCATCAAGACAAGCTCAAATGAAAATGATGCAATGAGATAAAATGATCTACTCTTCAAGACGAACAATTTGACATATTACACGCACGAAACGGAGCAATGTGCGAGAGTTATGACATGATGAAAATGCGAAAATATGCAAAATCCGGGACTTAGCGAGAAAAGCGGAGAAGTCAACCTCGTCGCGGATCTCGAGGATGGCCAGCGGATCTGGCGGCGGCCTAGCGCGGCGCTGTGCTCGGCGAGCGAACAGCGCGCGAGCTCTGAGCACACGGCGGCGGCGCGGAGGCGTCGGCGAGGCGGCAGCCAGCGCGATCGCCGAAGCGGCCAGCGGAGCGAAAGTCTTGCCCGGCAGCCCAGCAGCTAAGCGGCCAGCGGGGCGGAGCTCCATAAGCGGCGGCGCCAGGCCGGCGCCCAGCGGAGCGGGCGGTGGAAGCGGCCGGCGGCGAGGATGGGCGAAGGCGGCGGCGAGCCTTGAACGGCAGGCAGCTGCCAGCAGGCGAGCAGCTGGCGAGAAACAGCAGCCTTGAGACAGGTGGCGTGCTGCGATTAAGCGGCGGCGGTGGCGGTTTCGTCGGTGGCGGCGGACATGTCCGGTGTGCCTGATGATGATTTTAGGGTTTGGGACGGTTTGGGCGAGGAGGTGTATTTATAGGTAGAGGAGCTAGGAGAGTCCAAATGAGATGCGGTTTTGCCCGCGATCGTGATCGAGCGACCGAGAAACATGGAGGAGTTTGTTGGGCTTTGGGCCACTTTGAAAGGGTGTTGGGCTGCACACAAAGAGGCTTTTACGGTTACGGTTAACCGTTGGGTATAAACGACCTCAAATGGCACGAAACTTGACAGGCGGTCTACGGTGCTATACCAAGGCGCTTGGCAAGACTTGGTCCATTCGAGCGTTTAACACCGCACACTAAAATAGGTAAAAGGGCGCGGGAGACATAGGAGTGCGGATTGGAAAAGCGGACAGCGGGAAAATGCTCGGATGCATGAGGCGAACACGTATGCAAAATGCAATGCACATGATGACATGATATGAAATGCAGATGATGACATGGCAAAATGCAACACGCAAGCAAATGACATGGCAAAGACGACGAATAACTGGCAGACACCTGGCGCATCGAATCCGGGGCGTTACAAGCATCACCACCAGAGCCTTTGGCAAGCGAAGACCACCTTTTGTCAGGATAGCTTGTACTAGTTGTCTCCCTTCAAAATTGGCCGTTGTGGGATCCCTACCCGCCTACATTCGGGAAGAGGACCGGGGCCTCTATAAATAGGACTAGCCACCACCGTAGGAGGCAAATCATCTTGGATCGAATCCATTCCACCAAGGCTATCTCACCAGCTTATCAAGCTAAAGAACACCTCTCCTCTTGAGGAAGTTCATCCACTATACTAGTTCATCCTTAGCCATCGAGGCAATCCACCACCACTACACTGGAGTAGGGTATTACACCACAACGGTGGCCCGAACCAGTATAAATCTCTGTGTCTCGTGTTCTTTGGGTTCGTCGAGCTAGGCCGTGAGATTGTTGAGCGAGCGAACTAGGGAGAGAGAGTTCTTCGTGCGCACCCCAGAGTTCGAACCTCATATGGGTTTGTCGGAACCCCGAATCCGACATTTGGCACGTCGAAGCCTCGCCTCTCTGCTTGTTGTGTCTCTCCGTCTAGCTCCCGTGGCAAGCGCCACTCCTCTGACTGGATCGATGGGCGCGCGCGGAGGCACCACGGGCCTCCGGGCCTTCACCCCCGCCTTGCGACAAGTGCGGTGGCCGCACAAGTTCAAGCCAGAGACGTCCCCTCGCTACAACGGCACGGCAGATCCGCAGCCTTCCTGTTGGCATACGAGGAGGCCGTTATGGGAACTGGAGGTGACAACAAGGTCAAGGCCAACTGGTTCCCCATGGCCCTCAACAGCGTGCCGCGCGCCTGGTTGCTCAACCTGCCGGAGTCCTCTGTGGCCTCATGGTAGGAGCAGCGCGATCTTTTCATCGCGCGCTTCACCGCACCGGCGCCCCGCGCCGTCGCAGCCCTCCTGGGTGGTTCACATGCGCCGCCCTCGGATCTCCATGTCAAGTAGTTCGTCCGCCAGATGGGCGCCATGCGTTACAACAGGGGGCTCCTCCGGGATGAGCGGCACCCAAGGCCGACCTCACCTTCGACTCGGGGGACCACCCGGCGACCATCGTAGGTTTGGGTGCGCTCCCGATGCTCCACATCCCCACCATCTGCAATGTAGCAGTTACCAAGACCCTCATTGACGGAGGAGCCGGTCTCAACGTGCTCTCCGTGGAGGCCTTCAGCTTGCTCCACGTGCCACTCGGCCGGCTCTGTCACACCAAGCCCTTCTCCGGAGTTGGTGGTGGATCCACCAGCTCCCTAGGGCAGACCCACCTCCCCGTCACCTTCGGCACCTGCGACAACTACCGCACCGAACTTATCGACTTTGACATTGCCCGGATTAGCCTCCTACAATGCCATCCTCGGGTACCCTGCCCTGGCTCAGTTCATGGCAGCAACCTATCCCGCCTACAACCTCATGAAGATGCCGGGGAGCGGCGGTGTCCTTACCGTGGCCGGGGACACCAAGGAGGCCTTGGCGGCCCTAAGGCTCACCCTCAGAACCTCAGCGACAGCTTGCCCCACTGACGAGGCGATGGCTAGGGCCGAGGGGGCCGCACAGGCGAAGAAGAAGCAGTTATTCTCACAAGATCGGGCCAAGACAAAGCAAGTACCGGTCGAGGATGATGGGGCCTCGGGAGCCACCTTCACCATAGGCGCCAACCTCGACCCGAGCCCAAGCAGCTAGTGGGGGTCCCAAGAGGAGTAATCGAGCATCACTTGAGGGTGTGCCCCATTGTCGTGCCCAAGATGGGCTGGAAGGAATACATGTGCGTCGACTTCACCAACCTCAACAAGGCCTGCCCTCAGGACCCGTTCCCGCTCCCGCGCCAGATTGGCGACTCCACCGCCGAATGCGACCTGTTATGTTTTCTAGATGCCTTCTCAGGCTACCACCAGATCAAGATGGCGGTGGAGGATGTAGAGAAGACGGTCTTCTTGACCCCGTGTAGAGTGTACTACTATACCTGCATGCCGTTCGGGCTGCGTAACGCTGGGGCGACCTTCCAACGACTGATGCACATCGCTCTGGCCAACAGCTCGGGAGGAGCGCTGAGGCCTATGTCGACGACATTGTGGTTAAGTCTCGGGAGGCCGGGACACTCATTCAAGATCTGGAGGAGACCTTCGCTAGCATGCGCAAGGTAGACCTGCGGCTGAACCCGGAGAAGTGCGTGTTTGGCGTCCCCTCCGGCAAGCTGCTGGGTTTCCTCGTGTCGCACAGGGGGATCTAGACGAACCCACAGAAGGTCAAGGCAATAGAAGACATGAGCCCGCCGCCGCAGACTCTCAAGGAAATGCAAAAGCTCGCAGGCTGTCTGACCTCGCTGGGGCGCTTCATCTCTGAGCTTGGGGAGCGCGCCCTTTCGTTCTTCAAGCTGATGAAGAAGAAGGGCCCATTCGAGTGGACCCTGGAGGTTGACATGGCATTTCAAGACCTTAAGAGATACCTGACCAGCCCACCGGTGATGGTTGCACCTCGTCCCCTCGAGCCCCTGGTGCTTTACCTAGCCGCCATGCCTCATTCTGCTAGCGCAGCGCTGGTGGCCGTCCGGGAGGAGCGTTAGGCCAAGGGTCTGCCGCACAACGCCGCACCTTCAGCTTGGATGGTGCGGCACCAACATAGCGCTCCTGAAGCCACATCGGCGCTAGCAAATGACCAGGCTCCACAAGATGGCACTCCTGAGACTGTGGTGGCCCCGATGGGCAACTAAGTTGCTGAGGTCCCCCGGCCTCAGGAGGCGCCCCAACCTCCGGGAGCTTCGGACTCCATCGACGCTCCCGTCCTCGTCGAGTATCTGGTGTATTTCGTCAGCATGGTGTTACAGGATGCGAGGGCACGCTATCCGATGCCACAGAAGCGTCTGCTCGTGCTCCTCGTGGCCTCGCGCAAATTGCGTCACTACTTCCAAGGTCACCCCATCAAGGTCGTCTCGGCCTACCCACTAGAGAGGGTACTCCGGAGCCCCAATGCGGCGGGGAGGGTCGCCGAGTGGAACATCGAGCTGCAGGCAGTCCAGCTGGAGTTCAGCACCACCAGGGTCATCAAGGGAGCTGCGCTCGCCGACTTCGTGGTGGAATGGACTGATGCCCCATTGCCCAGTGGCGAGACCGGTCTCTCGTATTTGAGGAGTGAAGCGTCGAGGCAGCTGGGTCATGTGCCAGACAGCGCCTTTGCGCTTGGTAGCGGGGTCTAGAGTCGTGCTCATCTCGCCCACTCAGGACTAGCCCTACTACGCCGTGCATCTTTGCTTCCAGCGGGGCGAGAAGGTCTCCAACAACATCCCAGAGTACGAAGGACTAATCGCCGACCTCAAGGCAGCTGCAGCCTTGGGGGTAAAGCGCCTCACCATCAAGGGCAACTCTCGGCTCCTTC
This sequence comes from Aegilops longissima, assembly GCA_021605205.1. Classification (NCBI taxonomy): domain Eukaryota; kingdom Viridiplantae; phylum Streptophyta; class Magnoliopsida; order Poales; family Poaceae; genus Aegilops; species Aegilops longissima. The sequence goes on from CM038682.1 coordinate 399,673,413, forward strand.
TCAACTTTCCCAACAAGGTGTATGAGCCAAAGGACGAGCACATGGAGGCATACCTCATGGAGGTACGCAGAATGGAGAAGCAATTCTTGGGCCTAGAACTGCAACATGTGCCCCGCGACACAAACAAGGAAGCCGATGATATCACCAAAAGGGCGTCGAAGCGTCAGCCCCAAGAGCCCGGTGTCTTCGAAGAGCGGCTCTTCAAGCCCTCAGCGGCTCCTCCAGCTGCTGAGCCTGCGCCGCCTCATGAGGAACTTCCCCCATCGCCAGCCTCTGGAGCCCCTGCCTGCGGTCCGACCTCAGGAGCATGCCTGCTCCTAGCGCTCGAGCCCTAGGAGGGGAGCTGGACTGAAGAGTTCAGGGCATACCTGATGCAAGGAACACTGCAAGCGAAGGAGGAGGACGCGGAGCGAGTGGCCCGGCAAGCTACCGCGTACTGCATTCAGGATGTTGAGCTATACCAGAAGCGACCGAATGATGTTTCCTTGCGATGCATCTCCAGGAAGCAGGGGTGCGAATTGCTAGCTGACATACACGGTGGAGACTATGGGCATCATTCATCGTCACGCACCATGGTGGGCAAGGAGTTCCACAGCGGATTCTACCGGCCCTCGGCGCTCAACGACGCGACTGAGCTGGTGAGATCCTGTGAGGCCTGCCAGTTCCACGCCAAGCAAATCCACCAGCCTGCTCAGGGCCTCCAGACTATCCCACTCTCGTGGTCATTTACGGTTTGGGGGCTGGACATCCTGGGCCCATTCCCTCGAGCGCCCGGGGGCTACCGCTACCTCTACGTCGCCATCAACAAGTTCACCAAGTGGGCAGAGGTGGAAGCTGTCCACACC
>CM038682.1:399676757-399681757 GCA_021605205.1 Aegilops longissima
TTCTTCTTCTTCTTCTTCTTCTTCTTCTTCGTCTTCCTCTTCTTCGTCTTCTTCCTCTTCCTCTTCCTTCTTCTTCTTCTTCTTCTTCTTCTTCTTCTTCTTCTTCTTCTTCTTCTTCTTCTTCTTCTTCTTCTTCTTCTTCTTCTTCTTCTTCTTCTTCTTCTTCTTCTTCTTCTTCTTCTTCTTCTTCTTCTTCTTCTTCTTCTTCTTCTTCTTCTTCTTCTTCTTCTTCTTCTTCTTCTTCTTCTTCTTCTTCTCTTCCTCTTCGTCTTCTTCTTCTTCTTCTTCTTCTTCTTCTTCTTCTTCTTCTTCTTCTTCTTCTTCTTCTTCTTCTTCTTCTTCTTCTTCTTCTTCTTCTTCTTCTTCTTCTTCTTCTTCTTCTTCTTCTTCTTCTTCTTCTTCTTCTTCTTCTTCTTCTTCTTCTTCTTCTTCTTCTTCTTCTTCTTCTTCTTCTTCTTCTTCTTCTTCTTCCTCTTCCTCTTCCTCTTCCTCTTCTTCTTCTTCTTCCTCTTCTTCTTCTTCTTCTTCTTCTTCTTCTTCTTCTTCTTCTTCTTCTTCTTCTCTTCTTCTTCTTCTTCTTCTTCTTCTTCTTCTTCTTCTTCTTCTTCTTCTTCTTCTTCTTCTTCTTCTTCTTCTTCTTCTTCTTCTTCTTCTTCTTCTTCTTCTTCTTCTTCTTCTTCTTCTTCTTCTTCTTCTTCTTCTTCTTCTTCTTCTTCTTCTTCTTCTTCTTCTTCTTCTTCTTCTTCTTCTTCTTCTTCTTTCTTCTTCTTCTTCTTCTTCTTCTTCTTCTTCTTCTTCTTCTTCTTCTTCTTCTTCTTCTTCTTCTTCTTCTTCTTCTTCTTCTTCTTCTTCTTCTTCTTCTTCTTCTTCTTCTTCTTCCTCTTCTTCTTCCTCTTCTTCTCTTCCTCTTCTTCTTCTTCTTCTTCTTCTTCTTCTTCTTCTTCTTCTTCTTCTTCTTCTTCTTCTTCTTCTTCTTCTTCTTCTTCTTCTTCTTCTTCTTCTTCTTCTTCTTCTTCTTCTTCTTCTTCTTCTTCTTCTTCTTCTTCTTCTTCTTCTTCTTCTTCTTCTTCTTCTTCTTCTTCTTCTTCTTCTTCTTCTTCTTCTTCTTCTTCTTCTTCTTCTTCTTCTTTCTTCTTCTTCTTCTTCTTCTTCTTCTTCTTCTTCTTCTTCTTCTTCTTTCTTCTTCTTCTTCTTCTTCTTCTTCTCTTCTTCTTCTTCTTCTTCTTCTTCTTCTTCTTCTTCTTCTTCTTCTTCTTCTTCTTCTTCTTCTTCTTCTTCTTCTTCTTCTTCTTCTTCTTCTTCTTCTTCTTCTTCTTCTTCTTCTTCTTCTTCTTCTTCTTCTTCTTCTTCTTCTTCTTCTTCTTCTTCTTCTTCTTCTTCTTCTTCTTCTTCTTCTTCTTCTTCTTCTTCTTCTTCTTCTTCTTCTTCTTCTTCTTCTTCTTCTTCTTCTTCTTCTTCTTCTTCTTCTTCTTCTTCTTCTTCTTCTTCTTCTTCTTCTTCTTCTTCTTCTTCTTCTTCTTCTTCTTCTTCTTCTTCTTCTTCTTCTTCTTCTTCTTCTTCTTCTTCTTCTTCTTCTTCTTCTTCTTCTTCTTCTTCTTCTTCTTCTTCTTCTTCTTCTTCTTCTTCTTCTTCTTCTTCTTCTTCTTCTTCTTCTTCTTCTTCTTCTTCTTCTTCTTCTTCTTCTTCTTCTTCTTCTTCTTCTTCTTCTTCTTCTTCTTCTTCTTCTTCTTCTTCTTCTTCTTCTTCTTCTTCTTCTTCTTCTTCTTCTTCTTCTTCTTCTTCTTCTTCTTCTTCTTCTTCTTCTTCTTCTTCTTCTTCTTCTTCTTCTTCTTCTTCTTCTTCTTCTTCTTCTTCTTCTTCTTCTTCTTCTTCTTCTTCTTCTTCTTCTTCTTCTTCTTCTTCTTCTTCTTCTTCTTCTTCTTCTTCTTCTTCTTCTTCTTCTTCTTCTTCCTCTTCTTCTTCTTCTTCTTCTTCTTCTTCTTCTTCTTCTTCTTCTTCTTCTTCTTCTTCTTCTTCTTCTTCTTCTTCTTCTTCTTCTTCTTCTTCTTCTTCTTCTTCTTCTTCTTCTTCTTCTTCTTCTTCTTCTTCTTCTTCTTCTTCTTCTTCTTCTTCTTCTTCTTCTTCTTCTTCTTCTTCTTCTTCTTCTTCTTCTTCTTCTTCTTCTTCTTCTTCTTCTTCTTCTTCTTCTTCTTCTTCTTCTTCTTCTTCTTCTTCTTCTTCTTCTTCTTCTTCTTCTTCTTCTTCTTCTTCTTCTTCTTCTTCTTCTTCTTCTTCTTCTTCTTCTTCTTCTTCTTCTTCTTCTTCTTCTTCTTCTTCTTCTTCTTCTTCTTCTCTTCTTCTTCTTCTTCTTCTTCTTCTTCTTCTTCTTCTTCTTCTTCTTCTTCTTCTTCTTCTTCTTCTTCTTCTTCTTCTTCTTCTTCTTCTTCTTCTTCTTCTTCTTCTTCTTCTTCTTCTTCTTCTTCTTCTTCTTCTTCTTCTTCTTCTTCTTCTTCTTCTTCTTCTTCTTCTTCTTCTTCTTCTTCTTCTTCTTCTTCTTCTTCTTCTTCTTCTTCTTCTTCTTCTTCTTCTTCTTCTTCTTCTTCTTCTTCTTCTTCTTCTTCTTCTTCTTCTTCTTCTTCTTCTTCTTCTTCTTCTTCTTCTTCTTCTTCTTCTTCTTCTTCTTCTTCTTCTTCTTCTTCTTCTTCTTCTTCTTCTTCTTCTTCTTCTTCTTCTTCTTCTTCTTCTTCTTCTTCTTCTTCTTCTTCTTCTTCTTCTTCTTCTTCTTCTTCTTCTTCTTCTTCTTCTTCTTCTTCTTCTTCTTCTTCTTCTTCTTCTTCTTCTTCTTCTTCTTCTTCTTCTTCTTCTTCTTCTTCTTCTTCTTCTTCTTCTTCTTCTTCTTCTTCTTCTTCTTCTTCTTCTTCTTCTTCTTCTTCTTCTTCTTCTTCTTCTTCTTCTTCTTCTTCTTCTTCTTCTTCTTCTTCTTCTTCTTCTTCTTCTTCTTCTTCTTCTTCCTCTTCTTCTTCTTCTTCTTCTTCTTCTTCTTCTCTTCTTCTTCTTCTTCTTCTTCTTCTTCTTCTTCTTCTTCTTCTTCTTCTTCTTCTTCTTCTTCTTCTTCTTCTTCTTCTTCTTCTTCTTCTTCTTCTTCTTCTTCTTCTTCTTCTTCTTCTTCTTCTTCTTCTTCTTCTTCTTCTTCTTCTTCTTCTTCTTCTTCTTCTTCTTCTTCTTCTTCTTCTTCTTCTTCTTCTTCTTCTTCTTCTTCTTCTTCTTCTTCTTCTTCTTCTTCTTCTTCTTCTTCTTCTTCTTCTTCTTCTTCTTCTTCTTCTTCTTCTTCTTCTTCTTCTTCTTCTTCTTCCTCTTCCTCTTCCTCTTCTTCTTCTTCTTCTTCTTCTTCTTCTTCTTCTTCTTCTTCTTCTTCTTCTTCTTCTTCTTCTTCTTCTTCTTCTTCTTCTTCTTCTTCTTCTTCTTCTTCTTCTTCTTCTTCTTCTTCTTCTTCTTCTTCTTCTTCTTCTTCTTCTTCTTCTTCTTCTTCTTCTTCTTCTTCTTCTTCTTCTTCTTCTTCTTCTTCTTCTTCTTCTTCTTCTTCTTCTTCTTCTTCTTCTTCTTCTTCTTCTTCTTCTTCTTCTTCTTCTTCTTCTTCTTCTTCTTCTTCTTCTTCTTCTTCTTCTTCTTCTTCTTCTTCTTCTTCTTCTTCTTCTTCTTCTTCTTCTTCTTCTTCTTCTTCTTCTTCTTCTTCTTCTTCTTCTTCTTCTTCTTCTTCTTCTTCTTCTTCTTCTTCTTCTTCTTCTTCTTCTTCTTCTTCTTCTTCTTCTTCTTCTTCTTCTTCTTCTTCTTCTTCTTCTTCTTCTTCTTCTTCTTCTTCTTCTTCTTCTTCTTCTTCTTCTTCTTCTTCTTCTTCTTCTTCTTCTTCTTCTTCTTCTTCTTCTTCTTCTTCTTCTTCTTCTTCTTCTTCTTCTTCTTCTTCTTCTTCTTCTTCTTCCTCTTCTTCTTCTTCTTCTTCTTCTTCTTCTTCTTCTTCTTCTTCTTCTTCTTCTTCTTCTTCTTCTTCTTCTTCTTCTTCTTCTTCTTCTTCTTCTTCTTCTTCTTCTTCTTCTTCTTCTTCTTCTTCTTCTTCTTCTTCTTCTTCTTCTTCTTCTTCTTCTTCTTCTTCTTCTTCTTCTTCTTCTTCTTCTTCTTCTTCTTCTTCTTCTTCTTCTTCTTCTTCTTCTTCTTCTCTTCTTCTTCTTCTTCTTCTTCTTCTTCTTCTTCTTCTTCTTCTTCTTCTTCTTCTTCTTCTTCTTCTTCTTCTTCTTCTTCTTCTTCTTCTTCTTCTTCTTCTTCTTCTTCTTCTTCTTCTTCTTCTTCTTCTTCTTCTTCTTCTTCTTCTTCTTCTTCTTCTTCTTCTTCTTCTTCTTCTTCTTCTTCTTTCTTCTTCTTCTTCTTCTTCTTCTTCTTCTTCTTCTTCTTCTTCTTCTTCTTCTTCTTCTTCTTCTTCTTCTTCTTCTTCTTTCTTCTTCTTCTTCTTCTTCTTCTTCTTCTTCTTCTTCTTCTTCTTCTTCTTCTTCTTCTTCTTCTTCTTCTTCTTCTTCTTCTTCTTCTTCTTCTTCTTCTTCTTCTTCTTCTTCTTCTTCTTCTTCTTCTTCTTCTTCTTCTTCTTCTTCTTCTTCTTCTTCTTCTTCTTCTTCTTCTTCTTCTTCTTCTTCTTCTTCTTCTTCTTCTTCTTCTTCTTCTTCTTCTTCTTCTTCTTCTTCTTCTTCTTCTTCTTCTTCTTCTTCTTCTTCTTCTTCTTCTTCTTCTTCTTCTTCTTCTTCTTCTTCTTCTTCTTCTTCTTCTTCTTCTTCTTCTTCTTCTTCTTCTTCTTCTTCTTCTTCTTCTTCTTCTTCTTCTTCTTCTTCTTCTTCTTCTTCTTCTTCTTCTTCTTCTTCTTCTTCTTCTTCTTCTTCTTCTTCTTCTTCTTCTTCTTCTTCTTCTTCTTCTTCTTCTTCTTCTTCTTCTTCTTCTTCTTCTTCTTCTTCTTCTTCTTCTTCTTCTTCTTCTTCTTCTTC
>CM038682.1:399686757-399733776 GCA_021605205.1 Aegilops longissima
CGATGAGCGGTGGAGAGGTGCCCGTGGAGGGTGGTTGAGCAGGACCCGTGGTGTGGAGGCTGGATGAACAATAGGCGGTGGAGGGTGCCGTGGAGGGTGGTTGAGCAGGACCCGTGGTGTGCGGTGGATGAGCGATAGATGGTGGAGGGTGGTTGAGCGATGGCCGATGGAGTAAGCGGCGGTGGAGGCTGGATGAGCGAGGAGCCCGTGGAGGTGGAGTGTAACACCGGATGATTAAGGAGCAGTAATCACCCGATTCTTGTGACTTACCTCCGTTGATTGAACCTGGTCTAAAACAAATTCAAAACAAAAGCAAGCGATAAAGCGTTTCAAAAACTAAAACAAAAATGTTAGGGGTTGTCTAAATTAACAAACCTAATTATGGTGGGGTGCACAAAATTTTGTAAAGTGCTTTGATATTTTAAATAAACCAAAGCGAAAAAAAAATAATAAAGAAAATAAAACAAAAGAGGTGGGGAAGGAACCCCCTTGGCCCATCTGGGCCAGCCCTTCCCAGCCCGGCCAGCCCCCAGAACCCTCCCCACCCCCCCCACAGGCCCAGCCTCCTCCTGGCCAGGCCCGGTGGCCAGCCATAGCCCCTCCATGGTGAAAACCCTAGCCGACCACCCCAGCGCCTCCTCGCCTCCCGATCCCTTTCCCCTGCCCCCTTGATCTGGATCGGGCCAGACCCAGCGTCGCCCCTCGCCATGGCCCCCGCCGCCCAACATGGCGCCCTCCACCCCTGCGACCTCGCCGCCGCCCGAGGCCCCCCCTCCCAGCAGGGCACCCCCTGCCAGAGGTCATCCCGGCCTCCCCGCCTCACGGATCCCCTCCCGGCGCCGCGACCGCCTCTCGACTCCCTCCTGCCGGTGCCACGGACTCCACCGCGCCCGCCGCCCTAGACCCCACGGCCCCCCACATGAGCCGCCTCTCCCCGTCGTTCCCTCTCCCCTCCCGAGCAGCCGTCGCCCGAGCCCGTCGCCCGGCTCCGGCCGTTCCGCCTCCTCTCCTTCCCCCTCGCCCGGCGCTCCTCCCCTCGCCGTGCCTACCGCCCGGCCTCCGCCGTGACCTACCCCCCCTCTCTCTGCCCGGCAGGCGCCTCCCCCCTCGCGGTCAGCCGCGCCCGCTTCGCCCAGCCCAACTCCGGTGCCCCGCCGCCCACAGTGCCGTCGACCCGCCCTCACCCCTAGCCTCTGCTCCCCCCGCTCGAATCGTCGCGGGGCAGGCGCCCAGGCTGACCCGCCCTACCCCGGACCCCAACCGCGTCGGGCCATGGCCTCCGCCGTGCTGCGCCTGCCGACCCCCTTCACCACCTGGCCGCGCCTGTTGAGCGGCGCCCGCGCCCGTCGGCGCCCGCGCCCATGTGCGTCCGAAACCAGCCCGTTCGACCTCGAACACGGGCACCACGCCCGCACCCAGCGCCCGCACCCACTATGGCCCCTATGCCCTTTGAGCAGAGGGCCCGACCCTTGGAGCGTTAATTAAAAAAGAGAAGGAAAAATAAATATTAAAATAATAATTAAAATATTAATTAATTAATTAATTAATTAGAAATTAATTAACTTAATTAAACAGTTAGATTAACCTAATCTTTTAGTTAAAGCTAATTAACCTGTTTAATTACTATGAGTCAATGACATGCGGGACCCACATCGAGGTTGACTCGATCAACCTGATGATTGCTTGGCGTCAACATGACATCATCTTGGCGTCATAAATACATTTTCGAATTAATTAAATAATTAATTAAATTCCAGAAATTATTAAAATCTTTTAAAATCATATCTTTTAATCCGTAACTTCGGTTAAAATATTTTCAACATGAAAGTTGCTCGAGCGAAGTAGCGAATCCGGATCATGATCCGTTAAATCGCCACACACCTAACCTATCAGACCTGCAACTTTTCCCCTCGGCTCCTCTGCTGAAAACCCAAAACAGGGATTACTTTCCGGATGTTTCCCCTAACAGTACCCCCGATACCACGTTAGAACACGCCTAGCATCGCTTCTTGGCATATCATGCATCGATATGCATCTGTTTACTTTGTATTCATTGTTTCTTCCCCTCTTCTCTCCGGTAGACTACTGAGACCGGCCTTTGCTGCTTGGCGATTCGACTACTGTTGTTGGCGACCCTCTCTCTTGCCCGAGCAACAGGCAAGCCCCCCCTTGATCACGGATATAACACTCTTATCTACTTTGCTTGCATTAGAGTAGTATAGCATATTCTTGTTTTCGGATACTCTATCTTTGCTGCATAGCTTTGTCCTTGTAACCATTTGTTACCTTACGCAATCCTATATGCTTAGTATAGGATCTTTGGTACTTTCATCTGTGGCCCTACTTTCTTGTCCGTCTGCGTGCTATACTATCGGGCCGTGATCACTCGGGGAGTTGATCACGGGTATATATATACTTATACATGATACATGTGGAGACTAAAATCGGGTTGGTGATGGAGCACCCATGAGTGGATCTTTGAGGCGGGCGGCAGGCGAGTTGAGACCGCCTAGGAGAGAGTGGGCTGGCCTGTTCGGCGTTCGCGATTATAACTGCAGCTGCGAGGTCTTGGTATTTGATCTGGGTTGGCTCACGAGCTTATCGCACTAACCATCTCGCGGGGAGTAGTTATGGGTATCCGGCGGCGTGGCATCGGTAAGCACTTGCCGAGCGTCGGCGGCGCGGCGCGCGGATTGGACTTGAGCGCTGTTAGGCTGAGTGCGCTTCGGCCGCCCTGCAGCGTCTTGGTGTGCTCGAGGCGATGGGCCCGGACCCTGCGGCTTAGGTTTAGAACCGGCGTGTTGGCCTCTCGATGTGCCTAGGTGGGGCTGCGGCGTGTTGATCTTCAGCGGCGGGCATGACCGAGGAAAGTGTGTCGGCCAAATGGGATCAGCGTCTTTGGGTAAGATGGTGCACCCTGCGGTGATTAATCTATTGGATAGCCGTGATCTTGATAACGGGGCGACTTGGGTTGTACCTTGAGCTTATGACAACTAGAACGGATACTTGATAAAACACACCCTTCCAAGTGCGGATACAACGGTGGTCGCTCTCGCTCGAGGGATATGGCGAGGGATTGCCGGGTAGGATTATTGCTATATGATGTTACTTGGAGGACTTCCGTTTGTCCTCTTCTACTGTTGCAAGGCGGTGTCGAGCGTAGTCTTCGCTAAGACTAACTATCCCCTCTTATTACGGCATTCTGCGGTTCGGTCCTTGATATGGCCTTTACACATATATCCATGCATATGTAATGTAGCTCCTTGCTTGCGAGTACTTTGGATGAGTACTCACGGTTGCCTTGTTCCCCTTTTCCCCTACCTCTACTCGATTGCTGCAGCAGACGATGGAGCCACAGGTCGAGCGTGCGCCGCCTATGGCGACTACTACTCGGGCGCCTACTACTACGTGCAGCCAGGGCGGCGACCGGGGAGTAGCTTAGGAGGATCCAGGCGGGAGGCTGCTCCTCTTCGTCTGTATCCCGGTTTGTGCTAGCCTTCTTAAGGCAAACTTGTTTAACTTATGCGTACTCGAGATATTGTCGCTTCCGCTGACTTCGTCTATGATCGAGCACTTGTATTCGAGCCCTCGAGGCCCTGGCTTGTATTATGATGCTTGTATGACTTATTTTATTTGTAGAGTTGTGTTGTGATATCTTCCGTGAGTCCACAGATCTTGATCGTACACATTTGCGTGCATGATTAGTGTCGATTGAATCGAGGCGTCTGAAGATTAATGTCGAGCCATTGCTGTAGAATCCCCTTCCACACTCCTTGGCGAAGTCGAGTCTAGACATTGCAAAAACTTTTACTAACTTGGCTGTGTGCCTTACGGGCCCGTCGCCATCGGGTGGTACTAGGATCTTTTACTCCTCGACCTTACTGCGGGACTCTGTACTCTCTTCTACTCGGGTTAAGCGATTTTACTAACTATCACTAGAATCCCGTGATCGCATTCACCCCAAAGTTGGATATAGCCTTAGTTGTTCTTGGAATTGTATTTGAGCAATTTCCACCTTGTCATTTGACTCCTTTGAAGCGTCTTTGTTTCAGATGGAACCCACGAGGCAGGTCGTGCGCCACCACGGCGGCCATTGGTGCCTCGGGATCACTGCGGTGCTAGCGAGATGATGACCTATCGGGTTATCGGCGGCACCTGAGTACCGTCTATGAGGAGTACCGGGACTATAACCAGGAGGCGATGCAGCGCCATCGTCCACCTCTACTCTCGGGAGATGCAGGTCCACTCTTGTGCTACACACGCACATGGTGTTGGGTGACTATCGATATGGCGATCCACGATCTGCTTATCTTTGCTCGACCGTCTTCGTGCAGTGTCGAGTTGGACACCTCCCCTTCGGGCACATTGCTATCGCGTCGATGTTGGTGAGGAGGTTACTACTGCTGCCTACTCCCTTTGTCACGAGAGCCCTTCCACCATCGAACTTTGTTACGCATCGCGATGGGCTGGATCGAGCTAACGAGCTCTTAGCCACGAGTTGTACATCACCGTCGGCACCTTTACCGTGCTCGGCTGATGCACCTTTGTCCGATCCGGAGAGCTGCGGCGTTCTGCGATCTACCCAGCCGGACCGTGATGCCCCGGGGTGTCGGTTGGCGGGCGTGGGAGGCTACTCTCCGCGCCAGCCCTTTTACGCCCACCGGGGCGTCGGTTCAGCACGAGTATCCGCGGCCCCAGTCGCGGCGTGGAGGACTATCCGCTGCCGCACTACCACTTTGATTTCTCTGACTACCTCCGCGATACCGCGTGGGGTGATGTGAACTTGCTTGTTAGTGTTTGATGTATTCGCCCGAGAGCTGCGTGCCGCCTATGATGTAGTAGTCTATGTCTTGGACTCTATGTATCGAACTCTATGCATGATTCCTTTTGTAAGATATACCAACTACTATGTAGTTCCCATCATCTTTGCTTCATTATGCATGTTTCGTCATGAATGATTCCTGTCTCTTGCTTAAATTCTCAAGTCTTGAACTACCTGTTATATAATAGCGGGATGGTTGAGCAATGAGTCGTGGTCGTGGTGCCAACTTCCCACCACCGCTTTGAGTACATGGCTGGTATGGTCCAACAGCTTGAGATGAATCGCCGATTCATGGAGAACATGATGGCTCAGTTTCCTCGCCCCAATATGAACCAGCACCCAAGCGGAACAACTCTGCGGATTTCATACGCTGAACCCGGCGTGTACGCAGCTCAACTCAGCCCTGGATGCTGATGGTGGCTCCATGACATCACCTATGAGATGGAGTCTGCTGATGTAACCCACCGGCTATGTCACCTTTGCATCCTTCTTCTGAAGGGCCCGCAGCTCAATGGTGGGACAGCCACGGCGTACTCTGCCGGTGGGAACACTCATCACCTAGCCGGACTTCGAGGCTGCCTTCCGTGCCGCTTCATCCCTCAAGGGGTCATGGACGGGAAAAGCGTGAGTTCATAACCTCACCCAAGGCAACAAGGCGATGAAGCTTATCGGAGAGTTCTGGACTTGTCTCGCTATCTTTGAAGAGGACATTACAACCTGATGCTGCCTTGAGCGGGAGAAGTTTCGTGATGGTCTTCAGGCGACATCAAGCTCGCACTCCGAGTGCGCGACTTTGCTGATTTCGCCACCTTGGTGAACAAAGCTATCAATGTCGGCGGCATGCGGGAATACGAGCTCTAACGAGCGCAACCGTGACACGGGCTCATCTTGGGCCCGTCCTCGCGAAGCGCAAGATATGGATTCCCAACGGTATGTACCAGCCGAATGCACCTGCTCCAAAGCAGAACTATCTGCACCTCGTGCGCCTACAACTAAGCAGCCAAAGCTTCCAGCTCCACCCCAAGCTCTGTTCCACCCCAATAATGGTTTGTGCTTGAGGTGCGGACAACGAGCACCGTGCTAGAGAATGCAACGAAACCAGAATCAGCTGGCCCTTCCGGCGGTGGCGGTGGAAACACCCAGCCCATAACAATCTTGCCAAGCCTTATGGTGAGTTCGGGCCAACCCGTTGATCTGAATGAAGCTCAAGACCAACCTGCTCTTTGTGATGGGTACACTTCTCGTAAATTCAGTACCGCATGTGTTTTATTTGATCGAGGGCATCTCATTCATTCATGTGCGAAGATTTTGCATTCATGCATGGCATTAAAAGTGAAGACATGAATGCTTCACTAATAGTACACACCCCAGGGCCAATGTCGGACCTCCATGATTTACAGCAGCGTCCCGTTGAAATCGAAGGGCTGGAGTTCCTTGTCTCTCCCATCATCTTTGAAGTCTTGTAGCATTGACCTCATTACAGGAATGAATTGGTTGAAAGTGCATCTGCGTCAATCGTTTGCGCCACTAAGACCGTCCATCTGCTACACCCTTGGATGAAATAGTCACTTACCAAGCTCATCGGTGCAAAATCTTTGAGGCAAGGCTCTATGCATTGAATGCATTGAGCGCCGCACCCTCGAGGGTATTGAAAACATTCACGTCGTTCGCGACTTCCAAGGCGTCTTTCTGAAGAACTTCGAGGATTCCCCTGCTAGAGTGTCGAATTCGTCATCGACTTGAAACGGCACCACTCCTATAATGGCGACCCTACAAGATGCCGCCGCATGAACTCCTTGAGCTAAAGGAGAAATCGACAAATCTCTTCAAAGTGGTTTCATTAGCCCAAGTTGCTCACCTTGGGGAGCACCTTCTCTCTTTGTCAAGAAGAAGGATGGGACAAACCGATTGGTCCAAGACTACCGTCCTATAAATCAAGCTACCATTGAATAAGTATCCTCTTCCTCGGATCAATGATCTTTATGATCAAGCGGCTGGTTAAATCGGTGTTCTCGAAACTTCGACTTGAGGTTGGGTTACCACCAGATCCGTGTTCGTGAGGAGGATATCCCCAAGACCGCATTTGTGACTCGTTATGGTTCATACGAGTACACCGTCATGTCTTCGGCAACCAATGCTCCAGCTACTTTCTCTGCTTTGATGAACTATATATTCATGGATTACCTCGACAAGTTAAATGCGTGGTTTATCTAGATGATATCTGATCTTTTCAAGAATGAAGAAGAGCATCTTTGAACATCTTAGTCTTGTCTTTGGAAAAGCTACGAGAGCATCAACTGTATGCCAAGTTCTCCAAATGTGAATTACGGCTTCCGAAGTAACCTATCTTGGGCATGTCATCTCTAAGGATGGTATTGCCGTCAACCTGAAAGAGTTCAGGCTATTCTCGATTGGACTCCTCCGAAGAGCGTTAAGCAAGTCGAAGTTTTCTCGGTCTGCTTGACTATTGCCGTCGATTAGTCGAGAACTTCTCCAAGATTGCCGAGCCTCGACTAACTTTGTTGCATAAGGCGTCAAGTTCCAATGGACGAGATAAGTGTCGGGAAAGTTTCCGAGCACTCAAGGACAAGTTGACTTCTGCCCGGTGCTAGCTCCTCCACGATACTAAGAAGGACTTCGTCATTTCTTGCGGCGCTTCTCGTCAAGATTAGGCGGTGTCCTAATGCAAGGCGCAAAGTGGTTGCTTATGCCTCTCGGCAGTTCGCCCTCACGAAGAGAACTACCCAGTTCACGACCTCGAACTTGCTGTTGTCATTCATGCGCTAAGCGGTGGCGACATTACCTTCTCGGTGTCGTTGCGAGATCTTCACCGACCACCAAAGTCTGAAGTATCATTTACTCAGCCAGACCTGAACCTCCGTCGGCGAGATGGATGGAAGCTGTTGCGAACTTTGATTTGGGTATTCCTATCGCCCGAGCAAGGCTAATGTAATGGCTGATGCCTTGAGCATAAATCTTCTGCAACCACCTTGAGTTCACAAAGTTCAGCCCTCTCTTGTTGAAGAATTCAGAAAGCTGAACCTCCATATTGTTCCTCCGGTGCACTCGCTCCCCTCCTCCGGAGTTCCAAAGATGAATCTCCGTGTTGTTCCCCGAGGTTCCCTCTATACCACAGGCTGTTGAACTTCCGATCTCGTGGGCACCATAAAGACAATGCAGGGATTCGACTCGAAGTCTACAAGCTTAAACAAGACATCAAGAAAGAAATCCCTCGTCCTTCACTATTCTTGATGATGGCGCCTTGTACTTCAAAGGCCGCCTAGTGGTGCCGTGTAAGAAGGAAAACCTGAATATGACTCGAAAGGTAATGAAAGAAGCTCATGATCGCCTCTATGTATCCATCTGGCGGTACAAAGATGTATCAAGACATTAGTCGAGAGATTACGGTGGTCTAATATGAAGCGAGGACATTGCTCGCTATGTTTACGAGTGTGGCGTTTGCCGTCGTATCAAGCGAACATCAAAGGCCTCTTTGGAACTCTGCAACCTATCTCTATTCCGGAATGGAAATGGGACCATGTTGAAATGGACTTAATCCTTTGGATTTCCCAAATCGCGAAAGGTAATGATGCTATTCTTGTCGTCATTAACGGCTCTCTAAAGTTGCACATTTTACGGCGGTCGAAAAGCGATCACTTGCTAGTCACTTGCAGCGCTCTATATGTCGAAATTGTTTCACTTCACGGTATTCCACTTGGTTGTCGGTTCGGACCGTGGCAGCTTATTCACTTCAAGATTACGGGAAAGTTTTCAAGAAGCTATGGGGACTCATCTATCTTTCGATCTGCGTTTCATCCATGATCCCAAGGGCAAGTTGAGCGTGTCAACCAAATTCTCGATGACATGCTTGAGCTTGTGTCGTTTCCTTGACAGAAATGGGAGGAATCTCTCCCGTATGCTGAGTTCTCTTATAATAATAGCTATCAAGCTAGTGCGAAGATGGCCCCCTTGAAGTGTTATATGGGCGAAAGTGCGAACCCCTCTGAACTGAGTCGAAGCGGGGCGTCCACTCTTGGTCCGGATATTATCAACATGCGAAGAACAAGTCCGCATTATTCGCGAAAATCTCAAGACTGCTCGATCGCGTCAAAAGTAATTATGACCGTCATCACAAGGACATGGTCTATCAACTTTGGCGAAAAGGCCTATCTTGGCGTTACACCAATGAAGGTGCTCACGGCTCGGGATCAAGGCAAGTTAGCTCCTCGCTATATTGGCCCATTCACTATACGGAAAAGCGTGTAAAAGTGGCTTATCAGCTGGAGCTTCCGTCGAACCTTTCTCGGGTTCACGATGTGTTCCACGTGTCACAACTCGGCGCTGCTTCAAGGACCCAATCCGGCGGTGGACCATGAAGTGCTCGAATTACAAGGGACCTCTCCTATAAAGAGCATCCGGTCCGCATTCTCGACCAAGCTGAGCGCCGCTTTGCGTCGGAAAAGCGATCAAGTTCCTCAAAGTCGATGGTGAATCACTCACGAAGGCGAAGCCACACAGGAGCGAGGATCGTCTTGAGATGAATACCCGCACTCTTTCCTTCTACCTCCTAAATCTCGGGGCGAGATTTCTTGTAATGGAGGAGATTTGTAAAACCGGATGATTAAGGAGCAGTAATCACCCGATTCTTGTGACTTACCTCACGTTGATTCGAACCTGGTCTAAAACAAATTCAAAACAAAAGCAAACGATAAAACGTTTCAAAAACTAAAACAAAAATGTTCGGGGGTTGTCTAAATTAACAAACCTAATTATGGTGGGGTGCACAAAATTTTGTAAAGTGCTTTGATATTTTAAATAAACCAAAGCAGAAAAAGAAAATAATAAAAGAAAATAAAACAAAAGAGGTGGGGGAAGGAACCCCCACTGGCCCATCTGGGCCAGCCCTTCCCCAGGCCCAGCCCCCCGAACCCTCCCCACCTGCCCCCCCCCACAGCCCAGCCTCCTCCCCTGGCCCGGCCCGGCCCGCCAAGCCACTAACCCCTCACGCGGCTGGAAAACCCTAGCCGACCACCCCCCCCAGCGCCTCCTCGCCTCCCGATCCCTTTCCTCTTGCCCCTTGCGTCTGGATCGGGCCGAGCCCGCCCCCCCGTCGCCTCTCATGGCGGCCCACGCCGCCCCCACCGTGGCGCCCTCCACCCCTGCGACCTCATGCGCCCGAGCCACCCTCCCCAGCGCCGAGGCACACCTTGAGGTCATCCCGGCCTCCCGCCTCACGGATCCCTCCCGGCCTTGGCGACCGCCTCTCGACTCCCTCCTGCGCAGTCGCCACCGAACTCCACCGCGCCCGCCCTAGACCCCACGCCCCCCCTGTGAGCTTCGCCTCTCCCCGTCGTTCCCTCTCCCCCTCCCGAGCAGCCCGTCGCCGGAGCCCGTCGCCCGGCTCGGCCGTTCCCGCCTCCTCTCCTTCCCCCCCTCGCCCGGCCTCCTCCCCTCGCCCGTGCCTACCGCCCGGCCTCCGCCGTGGTCTACCCCCCCTCTCTCCCAAGCAGCAGGCGCCCTCCCCCCTCGCGGTCAGCGCCCGCTTCGCCCAGCCCAACTCCAGTGCCCCCGCGCCACTGCAGCCGTCGACCAGCGCCCTCACCCAGCCTCTGCTCCCCCCGCTCTGAATCGTGCTGGGGCGGCGCGCTGGCGGCCCGCCCCACTACATGAAAGTTGCTCGAGCAGAAGTGGCGAAGTCCGGATCGCAGTCCGTTCGTCCGCCACACACCTAACCTATCGACACTGCAACTTTCCCCTCCGGCTCCTCTGAAAACCCAAAACACGGGATTACTTTCGGATGTTTCCCCCTTAACAGATACCCCCCCTCATACCCACGTTAGAACACGCCTAGCATGTCATGCATCGATATGCATCTGTTTACTTTGTATTCATTGTTTCTTCCCCTCTTCTCTCCGGTGACTCTGAGACCGGCCTGCTGCTGGCCGGTTCGACTACGGTGTTGTGACCCTCTCTCTTGCGAGCAACCAGGCAAGCCCCCCCCTTGATCACGGATATCGCCTACTCTTATCTACCTTGCTTGCATTAGAGTAGTATAGCATATTCTTGTTTTTCGAGATACTCTGTCTTGCTGCATAGCTTTGTCCTTGTAACTTCTATTGTTACCTTACGCAATCCTATAAGCTTAGTATAGGATGCTAGTACTTTCATCTGTGGCCCTACTTTCTTGTCAAATGCCGTGCTATACTATCGGGCTGTGATCACTCGGGAGTTGATCACGGGTATATACTATATACTTATACATGATACATGTGGAGACTAAAGTCGAATTGGCTAATGGAGCACCAGCGAGTGGATCTTTGAGGCGGGCGGCAGGGCAGGTTGAGACCGCCTAGGAGAGAGGGTGGCCTGTTCGCGTTCATGGTTACTTAACTGCAACAACGAGGTCTTGGTATTTGATCTGGGTTAGCTCGAGCTTATCGCACTAACCATCTACGGGGAGTAGTTATGGGTATCCGCGTCGTGGTATCGGCGAAGCTTGCCGAGGCGTCGGCGGCGGCGGCGGCGCGCCGGATTGGGCTGGAGCGCTGTTAGGCTGAGTGCGCTTCGGCCGCCCTACGCCAGCGTCTTGGTGTGCTCGAGGCGATGGGCCCGAACCCTGCTGGCGCTTAGGTTTGAACCGGCGTGTTGGCCTCTCTGATGTGCCTAGGTGGGGCTGCGGCGTGTTGATCTTCAGCGGCGGGCATGACCGGAAAGTGTGTCGGCCAAATGGGATCAGCGTGCTAGGTAAGATGGTGCACCCTGCGGAAGTTAATCTATTCGGATAGCCGTGATCTTGATAACAGGGGCGACTTGGAGTTGTACCTTGAGCTTATGACAACTAGAACCGGATACTTGATAAAACACACCCTTCCAAGTGCGGATACAACGGTGGTCGCTCTCGCTCGGGGATATGGCGAGGATTGCGGGTAGGATTATTGCTATATGATGTTACTTGGAGGACTTCGGTTTGTCCTCTTCTACATTTGCAAGGCAATGTCGAGCGTAGTCTTCGCTAAGACTAACTATCCCCTCTTATTACGGCATTCTGCGGTTCGGTCCTTGATATGGCCTTTACACATATATCCATGCATATGTAGTGTAGCTCCTTGCTTGCGAGTACTTTGGATGAGTACTCACGGTTGCCTTGTTCCCCTTTTCCCCCTACCTCTACTCGATTGCTGCAACAGACGATGGAGCCACAGGTCGACGCCGCCGCCTATGGCGACTACTACTCGGGCGCCTACTACTACGTGCAGCCCGCCCGGCGGCGACCGGGGTAGCAGGAGGATCCCAGGCGGGAGGCCTGCTCCTCTTCGATCTGTATCCCGTTTGTGCTAGCCTTCTTAAGGCAAACTTGTTTAACTTATATACGTACTCGAGATATTGTCGCTTCCCCGGCTTCGTCTATGATCGAGCACTTGTATTCGAGCCCTCGAGGCCCTGGCTTGTATTATGATGCTTGTATGACTTATTTTATTTGTAGAGTTGTGTTGTGATATCTTCCGTGAGTCCCTGATCTTGATCGTACACATTTGCGTGCATGATTAGTGTACGATTGAATCGGGGGCGTCACATGGAGGAGGTCGACAGTAGCCCATGTGGAGGCTGGAGGAGGTCGACGTTGGAGATGAACAGTATCCCATGGAGTCCCGTTTTGCGATCGCCCACACCTCCCGATGAACAGGACCCCGTTTTGGCGGTGGAGGTCCCTTTAAATCCGTTTTGCGATCGCCACACCTCCCGATCACGGGACCCCCGTTTGACCGTAGGAGGTCCGTTTCCTCCGTTCTTGATGCGCCCACACCCTCCCGATCAGCGGGACCCGTTGCGAACATAGGAGGTCTGTTTCCTCCATTGTGCAGTACGCCAGGCCTCGTTTCCATCGCCTATTCCGTCCAAGCTGGTTGGCTCCCACGCGTTCCGTTGCCTCCCGATGAAAACGACGAATTTCGTTGCCTCCCGATGAACACGACGCATTCCTTGCCTCCCCATGAACACGATGCACTCCGTTGCCTCCCCATGAACACGGCAGCGATGTTGTTTCTCCGTTCCGACCGAGCATGTATCGAGCCTGGCGTGCGTATCATGCAAGTAGGCGTTGAGACCCGCCCTTATGTACACATACATGGCGTATTTTCTTTCTTGCAACCTGGCGTTATGCGTGCGTGTACATACTACGTCGCGCGCCTCTACTCTGACGGTCGTGCCTCTACAACAACGGTATGTGCGTACCGTTCGTGACCAGAATAACAACGCTTCGTGCGCTTGACCAGGTGGGTCCGGTATCGAGCACTTCCTTGCTGCGAAGATGTAGCTGGTGGGTCCCGGCGATCGAGGGTGGCGAATCGTTTTTTGCCCAGACGCACTTCCTTGCGTGCGAAGATGTAGTGGTGGGTCCCTAGCGATCGAGCGAATCATTTGTTTTTTTGGACGCACTTCCTTGCGTGCGAAGGTGTAACTAATGGGTCCCGGCGATCGAGGAAGCGTTTTTTCTTGAAATCGGTGGCCCGTCCGGTGGGTCCCCGCTGTCGGTGGAGGAATAATTATTTTGCGGCGTAATAAGGAGGCACTTCCTTGCTGCGGCCATGGACGAGCTGTCGGCGTCTCCGCCTGATGCTCTTCCGATGGAAGTCGTTCGTTGACCACATTAACCACGCCGCGCCGAGAGCACCCGCAGCGGTGGACGTGGCGAGGCCTAGGAAGTGGGCGACACGGATGCAGGAAGACTCGGCGGTTGTTTCCCGCAGCGGAGAATCTGTTGTATGAGGTTTTCTTGGTTAAATCTGCCGTTGTCGGAGAATAACAACGGTGTGGGTGAGTAGAGGATGGCTAGGCCAGCGATGGGAGTATGGTGAGGCGATGAGGCCTCTTGGCGGCCTGTTGCGGCAGCGGGAAGGAGGAAGCGGTGTCGTGGATTTGTCACGGCGGATGTCCTCATGAAAGGACTTAGTCGCGGGGCCATCGTTGGGGTTAACCTAGAGGGGTTAATGCGGACACAAGACCGAGAATTATCTTGGTTGGCCCCTTGATGAAGGTAAAACCTCGTCCGGTTGTGATGTGATTGATATGATTGGCGACTAGGGGCAATAGCTTTGCCTTAGCCTCGAATCTCTTGTCCCTAACTTCGCGCGGGTGCGTCCCCTTATATACGGGTTGCTTGCGGCGGCTTCTGAATCCCAATCCGGCTCATCTGAGTCGGTTTGGTCTCTCCTTTCTTGTCTTACAATACAAATTCTGATATTCGGCGGTTTCTGGTATGGATCTTAATTCCCTTACGGGCTCCGGGCCTCCATACGGGCACTGGATCACGCCTGAGTAAGCGGCCCCTCGGGCGGTTCACACTCCGTGGCTGTATCCTCAACATTAGGCCCAGTTGACTTGAACCGGTTCAGGTTAATCTTCCACGTCTTCGAGCAACCCTTGATCTTCCTTGTAAACGCCATCTGCTTGAACGCCGTGACATCATCCTCGATCTTCGTGTCGGGGCCCCGGCGTCATTTTGGACAAAAATCTAAGCGATAAGATTCCCTTCATTAAGGCTATCCGGGAATCGGCGGCCTGCTGCACCTTCCGCCGCTTTTGGCTCCTCAATTCGCGCCTATTGATTACTCGGCCCTTATAAATGGACGGTCGGGTCATTCTCTTCTTCTCCTTCCTCTCTTCTTCTTCCTCGCGACCTGCCGACCACAAGCTCTTGCCGTCACCTTCAACCTTGACCGGCGCTTCCCGGGCCCAGCTGCATCAACGGATCGAGACCCGAGTCTCCGCGCTCCTCCGTGGTTCTGCTTTCGTCCGTAAGGTCATCTTTAAACCCTAGATCTCATCGGAAACTTGGTTAAATCGCATAATCCATGAGTGTTCTTGCCGACCCTGCATGCCTTGTTCCGCCATGGCCGTACGGCTCGGCCGTACCGCTTCTCATATGCAAACGGATGCTTTCACCGTTTACCCGATACTAGGCGCCTTTCCCCCTTGTTCAGATCTTCCATTTTAACATACCTGAACCTTCCTGCGTTGTAGGAGGTTTGTATAGGTCGCAGAAATTCTCTTTACTGAAACCTGGTAGATCTAGACTATTTCCTCTTGCATGGGAAACCTGTTTACATCTATACTTAGCAATTTTTTCATCACTAGCTCTTCCGGCGGTTTAACCCGATAGTTAATCCGACCCTCCATTAGTCCTTAGTTAAACGGACCGGGAAGCCGACCTCGAACTGCGGTTTAACAATATTTACAACGCGACCTGTTTAACGATGAACCGTTTTCTTCCTTTCTTTCGCGCTTAAATCTCCGGAATGGCTCCTCAATTTTACGCTTGCAACGGGTCCGGTCGAGTTACGAGGCGCAGCTCAGCAGCCATGTCACCTTGGCGGTTTGGCTCCAAAAGCGTCCTTCCTTTGGCGTGTCCGGGCGAGTTTCCTCGAGCAGCGGCGGAGAAATGTCGTGTTCATGCATCACTTAGACCGGGGTTACATCGCCCGGTTCAAAATTTTCGGGATGTCGCGCGATCTGCGGCTTCATCCTCGGGACATCGGCCCAAATTGATTGTCAAATATATGCAACTTTCAAGTCTTACGAAGTCTATCTTCAGAAGAACCATCGTGGAGTTGTTAGGGATTTTCCATTTGAACCGCGCCTGAGTTTTCGACGGTCGAACAGCTGGCGGCATGTCGATCGAGAAGAGGAAGAAGTCGATTTTCCACGCGCCAAGCACCACAGCCATCAAAGAATGGAACCAAACCTGGTTCTCTGCGGGAACACTGCCCTGTTGGCGAAAACCCCTTGCCGGGTTACCGTTCTCACCGGCTCAACAACACTCATCCGCTGCCTTCCGGCTTAACGCCGCGAACGGAAAAACCGCACCGCAAATAATCAAGCTCCGGGCTCTAATGGCCAATGGTTTAACGGCGTAGATCTTATGCGTTCTTTGGGTCTCTTGGTGTGTTTTGCCACTAAGCGCCCGGCGGATTGATGCTGCGAGTACACGGCAGCCTCAAAAGATCCTCAAAGCGTCACGAGCTGCCTATAAGCTGAACAGGAGGTCACCGAAATCGTCAAGAAGATGCTTGATGAACCAATCTCGTCTGCAGCCTCACGGATTGGCTCCATTCATGCCACCAACAAACCACCGGTGATGCGTTCTACTCTACATCTTTCAAGCTCTTAATACTCCGTTGATGCCGTTAATCCTTACCCCTTCTCGGGCCGCGGCTCATACGAAGCGAACCAAACCGGTTGGGCGCCTCGTGTAAAGTCAAAGGCCACCAAAAAGCGGGCGAAAAAGACCACGAAACCTCTAATCCGGCGGAGGGCGAAGAATCGGGCGCTGAGGTAAACCCGGCTTGCCGCTTTGTGTTTCTTCCTGCACATGCTTAGTCCTTTTTCAATCTTTTCTTGACAATTTTCTTCCGGGATGATCTTTGAAGCCAGCCACGCCGACCTGTTGAGGTAATCTTACTTTCTTAGAATCCGATCTTGCGCGGTTAAGAGAATTCGTCGCGCCGTCCGGAAAGTGAAAAATACCATTCTGTGCTTACTTGAATCAAATCTTAACTTGAAGACACAACAGGTGACGGCGTCGTACAACCCGGCATAGTAGCCAACAGGTTACTTGGCGGTTTACGGACACCTATCCGGAAGCGTCGGCGGAGGTGACTTGCTCTCCAGCGTTATCCCTTAAAGGTTTCTTCGATGTCCTCTCAATCCGTCGACCCGAATTATCGGGCCTCTTCCAACTCGTCTGGCGGTTCATCCACCACACACTGCCTCCACTTGAACATCGCGCGAGAGTGCGTAATTACTGTTTGCCAATTCAACTCACCGTCACCACTGGTAAATTTGTCTTGATCCGACTCGACTATTGCAGCACCAAGGCTAACGCTTGAGCAAGAAGGCAAAACTCTTGATCCTACCACGGATGTTGATCCGGAAAACATCCCGAACAAACACGAGAACCACAGGCTGCCAAGGAAAGTTACGGCGAAGCGTACAAAAGGCAGCGGCTGATCCGCCCGGAGGTTGAACCGGAGGTCAAGTGAAACTTCCCAACCTGTTCCATCAAATCAAATCCGCCCGGCCGTCGTGGTGATGAACCGCCGAGCCAAAGCAAAGCGATGGCAAGCCCAAACAAGACTGCGAGAACGGCGATGTTATTGTGCGGTACCGGCTACACTGCTCACCTGGCCACCGGTCGCTTTAACAAAGCACAACATCAAAGCGGTTCCACTATTATGAGCAAGGACAAGGGAAGACTGATATGTCGACTACGACAATTTCTCTGCCAAGAGCTTCATTCGGCTTTACGAACGGCTTTACACAAGCAGCGACTTTGAAGCGGTCTAATAAACTCGCATGAAGGACGCTATGAGGTAATGAACTGGCCTCTCTTATATCTTAAGCGCATAGTAGCCCCCAAAGGGTCGGTTTAACTTTGCAAAGTTAAGCCGGGACTTAAGATGTTTTCCCTCGAGCAAAATTGAGATCAACTAGCCATTAGCCCCAAGTGCCAAGTTGAATACTTGTATTAAGCTTGGGACTTGCATAATGAAACCACTAACACTGCTTCCTTTGTCATCAGTGAAATACACCGGCGAGGCTGTGCAACTAAAGGACCTCGAACCAATCTGGAAATCCAAATAACGAAGCCACCAAAGCCAAGGATGAGCTGAAAACTGCCACGACCACCATGGAACAATTTGAAGGTGGTACAAATCCGAGCAGGTCAAGCGGGATACCGAGAAGGCGGTTTAGTAAAGCGAGCGGAGGAAGCTGCGGCCCTTAAACCGGTGTGGAGGAATCGGCGGGACTTAAGCCAAGTGCATGCCATGACCTCGCCATCTTTGGTAAGCAAATTTATCTTGACTATACCTGTGTTAATCGTCGCGGTTTAACAGGCTGTCTAAACACAGTGCGAGCAAGCGTATTGCTCATCCCAGGCTCGGCGATGCGGAAAAACTCAAGGCTTAAATACACTCGATCGAGCAGCTATATACGGCGCCCAGTAGTCATATCGCCACTTCATATGACAACACGGCGCCGTCCCTGATCGGAGAGGCGCTGGACGGTGTCGATGATTAAGGGCAACAGAAGAGATGAAGCGATCCGCAGCCGGTGGCACCTTCTTGCAGCTCGGCGTGCCAAGGCATGGATAGCGGACCTTGATCCGGTGACATAGCTAAAGGTTTTCCTAGCGCTCAAAGAGCGGTGAAGCCTTTGATAACGACACCACAAAGCGGATTACAAAGGAAGTCGTCCGTTGGCGAGTCAGCGGCGGAAGCCAATCTGGAGGTTCACCGATCTTTTATGATGCCAATAACAAGCGGGTGGAATTTGTCATCCCGGAAGTGCGAGCTGATCCCTCAATCCGTAAGCACACTTCGCCCCAGCGTTGATCCGGCGAAGCGATAAGTGAAAAGCTGTCTTCGAGGCCTTAACCGGATTGGTGGTCTACCAACGACTTCGGGCTTTGGGTGAGGAAGAGGAAGAAGCTGAACGGCGCGACACCGTCCCCTCTGCCAGCGCCAACCCGGTGAAGCGGCGTAATCCGTCAAGCGGGTGATATCCAAAGCTTCAAGGCATAACTCCGCGTGAAGCGCCGGACCTCGAAAGGCTTTGTAATAGGATAGCAAGTGTCTTTTATTGAACAATGCTGGTCCAACCTCGGTCGTAAACTTTTGCATGGCGATCTTTGGACCCGTTGGCTTATGTAGTAAACCTGCAACATATTTTGCCTGCAATCACAAGTTCTTAAACCGCCGTGGCGGTTTACACCTCTAGCCAGACTGATTAATATTTATATGATAAAATACCGAGGCACATGATCAAAACTATGTGATACAAACATACCTGCCAGCATCGGGCACACAGTTGGCTTTAGCCAATCCGAAGCGGAGGTCTTATAGACCATCACCGTCAAGGAGAGTAATCTACGTGTGTATAAGACCGATTTACCGTGCAAATCGTGCGGGCGAGATAAGCCCCTGTTACTCCACAATGGGATGTTTAACGGTAAAATCAAACCGGAACAAAAATCGCCAGGTAAAAAGCGTGCCGACAACATAAATCCGGTTTAAAAAATGTGTCGGTTTAAGAAGGCCGACAAAAGCCAAATGATTGGTATCAAAACCACAAAAGCAAAATCAGCGAAAGAATCGTTTTGCAAGAAAAGGCTATCTTGAACGGATGAGATGGTGTTACCATGGTGAGACGGGACCAAGCCCCCTATCTGGCGTAGCGATGGTTCAAGTCAGCGGGTCCCCAAGCGAACTTCGTGGCATGATGCCGATCAAGTGGCATTGCAATGGTTGGGTTCGACCAAAGCCCCAAGTGATTCTATGGCCTTAGGCCAACCAAGGCGTGTTGGTTCGAGACATGACCATGTCCCCAAATGATCTGGTGGCTTTCGCTGCCAAGAGCATTGCATTGGTTGGATCGACCAAGCCCCAAATGACAAAAGTTTACGAAAACAAGGCTAAAGGTTGAACGGAGGCGCTTCACGACAACATCTCCATGTACCCAAACCCGGAAGTTTATGCGAGCAGATACCCGCTTTGGCGAGGATCCGGTTTATTGCTTTTATTCAAAATATATACATTGTCTTAATATGTACATAAGCGGAGCCAATGGCTCGGTATAGTAAGGCGAAGATGAGCAATGTTCCACGGCTGTTGGTCTCTTCCTCGGCGTGCGTGAGTCCTTTACGCTCTCGAACATCGATCGGATAGTAGGAACCGTTGTATAGATTCTTGCTGACCACAAAGGCCCTTCCCAAGGTGGGGATAGCTTGTGCATATCTTTACGATCTTGAATGAGCGCAGCACCAAGTCTCCTTCTGAAAGGTTCTGGTTTTAACCAGCAGGCTGTGATCACAGCGAAGATCCTGTTTGGTAAACCGCCGAGCGAGCTGCTGCCATATCACGCTCTTCATCCAGCTGATCCAGATCATCTTGCCGTGCCGCCTCACTATCTGTCTCAACATAAGCTGCCACTCGGGGCGAGTCATAGCGGATATCCTTTGGGAAGAACGCCTCCGCTCCATAGACCATAAAAACGGCGTATATCCGATGGATCGGTTGGGAGTAGTGTTTATACTCCATATCAGGCGGTAGCTCCTCCACCCAACATCGGCGTCCTCTCTAAAGGGACCATAAGCGGGGCTTGATACCTTCAAAATTTCTGATTAGCTCGCTCCGCTTGACCATTGGATTGTGGGTGGGCTATAGAAGAAACATCAAGCGGATATGCTCTCGTTCACAAAATTCCTTCATAGCTCCCTTGGATAAATTGGTGCCATTGTCGTGATGATCTTGTGTGAAACCCAAACCGGAAAATCACCCGTTTGATGAAGCCCGAACGCCGTGGCTGCATCACACTTGCTAACAGGCTCTGCCTCGACCCACTTGGTAAATTTATCTACAGCTACCAGCAGGTGGGTCTTTTTGTCCTTGGACCTTTTGAAAGGCCCAACCATGTCCACCCCAAGTGCATAGCGGCCAAGTAATTGGAATCATCCTCAATTCTTGGGCGGCACATGAAACTGCTGGAGAACTTTTGGCAACCATCACATCGTCGACTAGATCCTCCGCATCGGCATGGGCGGTCAACCAATAGAAACCATGGCGGAATGCCTTGGCCACGAGGGATTTTGAACGTGGTGACCACAATCCCCTTCATGAATCTCGCAATATCTCACAGCCCTCTTGGGGGACACTGGCAGCTGAAGCCCACGACACCTTGCGGCAGTGCAACTTCGCCATTAACAATGGTCATAGACTTGAGACCGCGAACTATCTGCCGGACCAGCGTCTCATCCTCTCAGTAATTCGCCCCGGTTCATGTATGCCAAATAAGGGCGTCAATCCGGAATAATATGCAAGGCCGCCACCAGTTGAGCCTCCGGATCAGGGATAGCCAAATCAATCTCATCGGGGAGCTTGACCGAAGCGGTTTGTGCGACACATCAAGGAAAAGCGTTAGGCGGGACGGTTTCTGTTGAGAACCCAGCCCGGCTTAAAGCATCGGCCGCCGTTCTTCCGCGATCCACATGGTCTACGATACCCTTTAAAATGTCCTGCCACAACATCCACTTCCGACGATCGCAGCCATGGCGGATCTTTGGAGTCCCAAGTGCGGATACTTGCTTTGGGCCACCAAGTCAAGTCACCAAAGCACTTAACCGGTGAGATTCATTTCCTTGGCCATCCGGAGACCATGGAGCAAGGCTTCATACTCAGCTGCATTGTTAGTACAAGGGAACATTAGGCGGAGAACATAACGAGAACTTGTCACCTCGTGGGGAAGTTAATCGACTCCGACCCAGAGCCCTCAATTGCTGGACCCATCAAAATGGATGGTCCAATAAGTGTGATCGGTTTCTCTTACGGTGCTTGCAACTCCGTCCAATCATTAATGAAATCCACAAGTGCACGGGACTTTATGGCCGTCCGAGACGCGTACTTTAAACCGTGTGGCCCAAGCTCTATAGCCCTTAGCAATCCGGCCGATTGCTTCCGGTTCGATATGATATCGCCTAAAGGGCCGGCTGACCACCGTGATGGGGTGCCCTTGGAAATATTGCTTCACTTCGACTTGCCATAAAGACTCCATATACCAGCTTACGCCAATGTGGATACCTTTGTTTGAACTCGATGAGAACCTCGCTGATGTAGTAAGCGGCGTGAACGGATACTCTTTCCTGCCTCCTTGCGCTCCACCACAATGGCCACACTCACTGCCTGGCATTAGCGACAACATATAACGAGGCGGCTCCTGTCCATAGGGCAGCAAACGGCGGGTTGGCCAGCTGCGCTTTAGATCCTCAAAGCCTCATCGGCGGTGAGCTCCAAGCGAATTGATCCGTCTTCTTGACATCGGTATAAAGGATAGCCTTCTCTCGGAAGTGATAAACCGGCTTAAGCGCGCAATCCGGCCTGCTAAGCGTTGAACATCATTGATGCACTTTGGCTTAGCTAAAAGTGATAGCTGTAATCTTCTCGGGATTAGCTTCAATCCCGGTTTGACACGAAAACCCAACAACTTGCTGCGGAACACCAAAGGCGCACTTGGCGGGTTGAGCATCATCTTGTACACCATAAGTTGTCAAAGGTTTCCTTTAAATCCTCAATCAATGTCTCCTTCTGCCTTGATTTCACGATATCATCCACATAGGCGTGCACATTACGGCCGATCTGCTTATGCAAACAATTCATGCATATGGCGATAAGTTGCTTGGGCACTCTTGAGCCCAAAGGCATGGACACATAGCGAAGGCTCAAAGGGGTGATAAATGCCGTCTTCTCCTGGTCCTTAACCGCCATCTTAATCGATGATAACGAATATGCATCCGAGAAGCTCAAGCGCTCACAACCCGCCGTTGCATCAATGATCGATCAATGCGGGGGAGGCGAAAAGGATCATTGGACAAGCCTTGTTGAGATCATGTAATCACGCACATCGCCAAGTGCCATTTTCTTAGGACCAACACGGATTAGCAAGCCACTCGGGTGAAAGACTTCAGCGATAAACCCTGCGCAAAAGTCTAGCGACTTCTTCTCCGATGGCCTGCGCCTTTCCTCGTTAAACGGCGAAGAAACTGTTTTACGGTTTATATTTGGTCAACATTAAGAGTGTGCTCGTGAGTTCCCTCGATACGCTGGCATGTCGAAGGTTTCCATGCAAAGATGTCCGGTTCTCACGGATGAACTTCGATGGCGCTTTCCTATTTAGGATCGAGTTGGCGATGGTGAACTGCTTGGATGATTAGCGGGCACAAAATCAACAAGCTTCGTTTGATGACGATTTGAACTTCAAGTGCGGATGCGTGTTACGTAGTTGGTTTCTTCAAAGGGGTCATATCCGCGGATCAACATTATCCTTATAATACTTTAACTCCTCCGTGGCACAAACCGACTCGGCATAAGCGCATCACCTTCCTCGCATTCGGAAGCGATCCGGCGGCTCCATGAACCGTTATTGTTCCTTTGTGACCCGGCATTTTCAGCTGTAAGTAGACATAACGAGGCCGTGCCATGAACTTAGCATAAGCCGGCCGCCCAAAGAGGCGTGGTAAGGGCTCTGAATTTTCACCACCTCAAATGTCAGCGTTTACATTGCGGAATCATGCTTTCGTCTCCAAGGCTACCTCGGGGCTATCTTACCAATCGGATATGCCGACTTACGGGCACTACTCCGTGAAACACTTTGTCTTGGGCGGCTTTGAGATGCCTATCTGTGCCCCATCCGTCGGAAAGTTTACGTAGTATAAGATGTTAATGCTGCTTCCTCCATCCATAAGGACCTTGGTAAACTTGTACCCGCCTACAGGGTGCCACCACGAGGCTAAGCGGCCGGTTGTAAACACGGGAGGATGGTCTCTGCTCCACACAATCGGCTGCTCGAGACCAGCGCGATAATGCGGCGCGGCAGTTCAACAACTTGACCGCCCGCCTCTGAAGTTTCGGTCTCGTCGGTCTAAGCTGGTGGTAAAGGCGATGGTCTTGCCGCCATTCAACTGCTTTGGATTGCTCGATAACCCGGCTTCTGCTGTTGTTGATTGTAGCCCCTTAGTTACGGCTGATTACGATTACCTTCATTATTACGATTGCCTTGCCGCGGGATTACCGCGAACCACAGGCGAATTTCCTCCACCGTAACCGGGCGGACCACTGAACGCCGCGGACCCTTGATCATACCGGAAGAGTTGGGTTCTTAAACTCACATAATATAACATCCTTCCAAGGTGGTTCGCGGTGCCTCCTTCGTCCGTGCTTTGGACAAGGTTGATTTATCTGATTCAATCGATCCGGTTATGACCACCCGGTTTGACTGCCTACCGGCGCCGCTGACCCTTGTCCTGCGTGTTGGTGTTAGCCACAAAGCCCATGTTGCCGTTAAACTACGCTTGTGTCCTCCATTGCTGCCGGTGATCTTCTTTGGCTCACGGAATTGCCGTTCTGTTTTCCCTTCCCGCTTCATCATTCTCCGATTCAGGATCCTTGGTACTATCGGAATCAGCGTACTTTACCAAAACACCCATTAGAGTGCCCATATCATGACAAAAGCGCTTCATGCGACCCGACTTCAACTTCAGCAGTTCGAACAAGCGGTGGCTTCAAGGTCATGATCGCGGAACCAGGGGTTGATCGATGCGAAGAATGTAAAACTTCGAGACACGGCGCGCAATGGGTTGTAGACTCTCCCTCCGCTGGGCGCAAATCGCGGATCCACCACCGACATGGGCTGTTTACAGGTGTCCTTGAAATTTTGGATGAACGGGTTCTTAGCTGCGTCCACGAGTGATAGAGTCGGGCGGCAAGTTTTCAACCAGGTTGAGGGCGGTACCTTCGGCATCATTGTGAAGTACTTTGCACATCTTGCTTCATCCACATCCGGCATCTCCATGGCCATCTCGTAGCTTTCTACCCATGCCTGCAGGAGCCAAGTCGGCGATATAGTTGGGCACCTTGCGTGGCCCTTGAAATCCTTGGGCAGCGCCGTTGCGTAAAGCGAGGGCGAGGCAAGGCACCCCAAAGAGCGGGCGTGACCCCGGTTCGAAGATAGTTGGTCGAACCGGCGGGCGGATGATCCTCGCTTGTCTTTGCTAATCCGGCTTCCTCGTGCCCTAGCGCGTACACTACCACTTGAGCATCCTCAAAACGCTGCGGATTGTTGCCTTGGGCGGTCCACGCTGCGCATTGCTAAACGACGGCGGTTCATCAGCGCGTCGGCTGCAGCTCCGACTTCGGGCGAGGGTGGAATGGATCCTATCTCATTTGTCTGATGCGCTTCTTCTTTGAGCCAAGGCGTCTGAGGCTCCTTGACCGGCGTGTCTCCACTTGCTGTGGTGAATCGCCTTCAATTGGGATTGCCTCTAACGTGCGCAGCCGCTACGAGGTTATCCATCGGGTTGGAGTAATGACCGGAGGTGTCTGCGCGATGCAGGGTGCGCCGGTATGATGGCGAGTAGATCTATCATCGAGGCTGAACCGGTGCGGCCGTCCAGTGCTTGGCGGTTTACCAATGGCGGCGGATTCTGGTCCCTGCACAGGGTGTTGAAAAGCTCCCTTCCCTCAAAAGCGGAAGGTAGCGGGACTTGTATTTCCTTCTCATGACTTCACATGCGCGCTCTGGTCGGCACGAGCCTATAAGCTGCGCATCCAGCGGCCCGTTCGCTGCCATCCTTCGTCGCGGCTGCCAAGTCGCTTTAGCTGGTGATCTGTCCCTCACCTTTGCAATCTCCGCGTTGTGAAAATCCTGATCCGGCGGATTAGCCTCCGCCAGAACACAGCTAACAGCGTCAAAAAGCTCGACAAAACTTGAGCGGCGAGCGCCGCGGGGCCTCCTTCCCGGCTGGCACGGCTGTTGAACCGGCGACCGAGGCGCGGATCAAAAGTGGGCGCCTCTGCGTGCCGCCATGAAGACCCGACCGGTTGGGTGGAAGCGAAGGGTCGGAATGCTCTCACCGTCGGAACAGCCCCGATCGGCCATCCTGCAGCTGGTATAAAGACTTCGGTCTCTCCGGCGGCGACTTCGTCGCCCGAGTAAGCAGCGGTCGTCACGGATCTTGATCGGCCTCGTAACCTCCGTGGGCGACTCCACGAAAACATGCTTGACCGCCCGGTTTGGCGAGGCAGGACTCTTCTTCGCCCGTGGCCGTCTCGACAAGGTCGGTCGCAGATGTCGGCCCGAGCCCTGCCTGCGCCCGATCTTGCCGATGAACACGTGTATGCGCCAAAGGGACCCGGTACCCGTACTCAAGCGGCGGCCTCGGGGCCCGATCCGCATCGTCGATGTAGAGCTTGCGCGGCGACTCTTAG
Organism: Aegilops longissima; assembly: GCA_021605205.1. NCBI lineage: Eukaryota > Viridiplantae > Streptophyta > Magnoliopsida > Poales > Poaceae > Aegilops > Aegilops longissima. The sequence continues at coordinate 399,712,393 of CM038682.1, forward strand.
TCATCCGGCCCCTGCGCAACCTTGAGTCGCCGAACTTGCCCTCTAAGATCATCAAACCATCGTGCGATAGCCCCACGGTGGCGCCAAGCGTAAATGGATTTGTCACGGCGGATGTCCTCATGAAAGGACTTAGTCGCGGGGCCATCGTTCGGGTTAACCTAGAGGGTTAATGCGGACACAAGACACAGAATTATCTGGTTGGCCCTTGATGAAGGTAAAACCTCGTCCGGTTGTGATGTGATTGATATGATTGGCGACTAGGGAGCAATAGCTTTGCCTTAGCCTCGAATCTCTTGTCCCTAACTTCGCCGCAGGTCGTCCCCTTATATACGGGTTAACGCTTGGCCGACTTCTGAATCCCAATCCGGCTCATCGAGTCGGTTTGGTCTCTCCTTTCTTGTCTTACAATACAAATTCTGATATTGGCGGTTTACTGGTATGGATCTTAATTCCCTTACGGGCTCGGGCCTCCATACGGGCCTGGATCACGCCTGAGTAAACCGGCCCCTCAGGCGGTTCACACTCCGTGGCTGTATCCTCAACACAGGCAGTCCACTTGGCGCTTGTTTGAGTGGGTTGGGCGGGAAGAAGCGAGATTGAAGAAGCCTGACGGCCGTTGGATGGCCATCCAACGATCCTTTGCTTGTCGTCAACCTTTTAGGAAAGCCTCAAACACTGTGGAAAATAGCATACAACCCATCTGCCATTATTTCTAATAATTTATAGCCCATTTGCTAATTCTTAAGGTTTTTGGAGCCATATTCTTTTTGTTAGCATTACAGCCCATATTGTGGCCACGGTTAAAAAATTATCGAAATTTTGCATATTTAGGTGCGGTCCGAACTATTTTAATCCCGAAATTTGAATCACATTCAAACTGATTTTAAAAATAAGCGTATATCAATATAAAATCAACAAATTCTCACGCATAAAAATAATGTAATTTAAAATCTCGAAATGAAAAAAAGATATTTGAAACTAATTGCGGTTTGATGTGTTCTAAAATGTACAGCCCATTTCTCATTACTAATGGGCCATTTTCTCAACCAACCGAATAAGCTCTCCTCATCTTGAAAGATTTGCAGCCCAGGCACGACAAGCGACTTACTTAACCGTCGAGAAAAAAACTGGGTGTGGTCGTGGACCCAGTATCGACCTCTCCACGTACAATACTCTTCGATGGAATATTGTTGACCACATTGACCACGCCCGCGCCAAGAGCACCAAAGGCGGTGGGCGGCAGCGAGCCTAGGAAGGGGCGGCAGGCCGGGAAGATCGGCGATGGATGCCTGCGAAGAAGAAATCTGAGGTTCATTAGTTCGGCTGCGGTGTGAGGTTGCCATCGCCCGCAGGTCAGCTAGCGGTGGGAGTAGTAGGGGCGATTAGCCGGCGTTAAGGAGCAGGGGTCCCAGACTTGCACTGCGGCTGCGGCGTGGCTCAAAGGAGGCCAGGACAGCCCTTCTTCATCTACACAAGCTCAAGACCCTCGCGAGGCCAAGCCTCATGAGGCGGGCGACCAAACTTCCTCGGGGCGGCCTCGTCAGGCTGGCTCACGAGGCGGAGAGTTCAAGGCGGGTACCTCGCGAGGTGCCCATGGCGTAAGCCATGAGCGACCAAGGCGCCCGATCGGCGCCCGGCCAGCAGCGTCCTCCTTTCCTCTTTGGTGCAAAGGGACAAGCGCGAGCAAAGCATCGAGCAAAGGCATCCGTTTGATTGCAACAAGACCAAGACCAGCCCCAGCGGCTGGAGCAGCGATCACCGTGGAGCCAAGCGGCGTCATCACGAGCCTTTGGCGGCGAGGACCAACTTTAATCGGGATAAGTGTACCCACGGTTCCCCTTCAAAATGGCCAATTGTTGGCGCCCTTCCGCTCAATATTTGGGAGGCCGGGGCCTTCGTCTCTATAAGTAGAGCTAGCCACCATAGTAAAGGGATCGGCGAGGGGCGGAGGATCCGCCATTGAATCGAGAGAGGGCCGAGCCTCAAGCTAGGGGCGGCAGGACACCATAGCAGTTCGCCGCTTCCACCAGAACAGACCCTCGCGAGGCTGTTCTTCCTGTCTTGTTCCTCATCAGCCCAGAGGCAATCCACACCACACCTTTGGGTAGGGTATTACACCACGATGGTGGCACGAACGATATAAATCTTGCGTCTCTTGTGCTGTTCTTGTTAGTAGTTTAGGTCCCTGCGATTGGTGAGGTACCAGACGGTGGAGGTTGGATCTCCGCGCGCACCCAGTTCGAACAAGGTGCGGAACACGAAATCCGACATTTAGCGCGCCCGGTAGAAGTGCGCGAGAATCTGCCTTCGTCGCCTCGTTCTTCCCGACCACATAACCATATCGGCGCTCGTCGGGCTCGCGCTGGCGCCGAGCCGCCCTCGCCTCCCATGCCCCGAGCGGCTCCCGTCGGCGGCGTCCTCGTCGTTCCCGTCACTGTTGTCAGCGCCGCCACCGGCTGGCGAAACGAGCAACAGCGTCGTCGGCACCCGTCCATGAGGCGGGGCGGCCGCCACCGCCACACGCCGCTCAGCCCGCTGGTCTTCGTCGTAGCGCCCAGCGATCGCTCGAAAACCCGAGCTGCACTCGCCAGCGACCAGCGAGCTCTGCGCTACCGCCCGTCGGCAGCGTCTCGAAGAATAGCTCATTGCGTCGCCGAGCTTCGTCCGCGCTGCGAAGCGACCCGCCGTCCGTCTCGCTGCACCGCACCACCGCGAGCGATAAACTCCAGGCGCCTCGGCTGCCTCCTCCTCAAGGCGGCACCACAGCACGGTAGCGCGGCCTGGCGGAACCCGTTCCGCCCGGCGCCCAGCAGGCGAGGCGAAGCTGCCAAGTTCCTCGCCCGCAAGCTGCCAGGCGCTCCCGCTCCGGCCGTCAAGACCTGCGCTGCCCCGGCCGGCGAGGGAGAGCACACAAGACCAAGCTCTCTGCGTCCGGGGGCCCCAGCGGCCTGGCGGGCTGCAGCGCCTTCACTACCAAGCTGCCAGCGTCGCGTGGCCCGCCAAGTTCAAGCGGACCTGCCTCCACGCTCTGAAGGCACGGTGACCCTCTGAGTTCCTCGACTCTCTGAGTGGGCATCGAGCTGCCTGCGGAGATGAAAAAGTCATGGCGAACTGGTTTCCCATGGCGCTCAAGGCGGAGCTCGCTTTTGGCTCCTGAATCGGCCCCGAGCACGACCTCTTCACAGGCCAAGATCGCTTTCCGCTTCATCGCCAACTTCCAAGGTACTCGCGACCGGCCACCGCCGTGGCGACATCGCGCGAATCAGCGGCAGCCGGAAACCTGCAAAAGTACATCCGGTGCTTCAACAACGCCGCCTCAAGATCCCGGGAGTAGCGGAGGAGGCCATCATCTCGCCTTCTCCGGCGGCGTCTTGACGTCAAGATGAAGGAGGCTGGCGATGCATGAAGATCTGTGCACCTCCTGGAGCTGTTCAACTTGGCGACCAAGTGTGCGAGGGCTGAGGGCGCCTCTCCTCCTCGAACTGCACGCGCGGATCCCAAGAGAAGAAGTCAAGGCCAGGGCGTGAAGCGCAAAGGGGCTGCCGTGCTCGCATGCCGAACCGGACACCAGCGCGAAGATCAGCCGAGTCTTCCAAGGGCAGCGATGCTGCGTGTACCATGACCTCCACCCACAACACCAATGAATGTCAAGAGCTCCGGCCCGTCTGCGAAGGAAGGTCGGCCAGCCTCCAGCGCCAGCGGCGGAGCTCTGGCGAGAGGAGGAAGAAATGTGGGGCCCTGGGAAGACGCAGCCAGCGCCAAGGGTGGCGCGACCAACCTCGCGAGGACGGCAAGACCCACCTTGCGAGGGGCTGGAGGATCAGCCTCATGAGGATCGTCTGCAAGGGGCAGGCCTCCTCCGCTGCCGCCACCGCCAAGGAGAATCGAAGCCGTCATCGGGGCCGAGGGGCTGGGGGCTTCACAGGCGCGTGCGATCGCTTTGCATCTGGGAGCTCAAGCCCGACCTCTCACCGCATCTTCAAGCGATTCGCCCGTGAAGTGAATGCAGTCCTCCCCAAGCTTCGAGTCCACGCGCCTCTCGGTGGTCGGCGTGCGCCATCACGTTCAGCTCGGCGGATCAGCTCAAGTGCCCAGCCACGGCGGAGTTCTCCAAATGCTTTGCTCCCCAATCATCGACAACATCTGGTCACCAAGACCCTCATCGGCGGCGGGCGGGGCTCAACATGCTGGTCACCAAGACCCTCATCGGCGGCGGGCGAGACCGGGGCGTGGAGTTTAGCCATCGATCCAGCTTAACGCGTTAAAGGGGGTGCACGAGCATCGCGACTCGGGGCTCCTACCGGCTCTCCGGCCCTCACCCTCTGGTCTTGTCCATGGCATCGCGACTGGCTTGCCGGCGGTAGAGACCAGCCGAGAACCGGGACCGGGGCGTGGGTTGCGTCATCTAACCTAGCTTGCGCGTTAAAGGGGTGCACAGCATCACGACTCGGGGATCTACCGGCTCTCGGCCCTCACCCTCTGGTCTTGTCCATGGCATCGCGACACGGCTTGCCGGCTTGCAGGACCAACCGAAGCCGGGACCGAAGATGTAAAACACGGCATCTAGCCAAATTTGCGGAACACACTCAAAGACAAGGCCCAGAGCCAGGCGCAACCCGCCTTGAGGTAGGGCCTCGTGAGTCCCGCGCTGGCTCACGAGTGCCCCGGCACACCTCGTGAGGCCTCTCGCGCCTCACCAAGGCAACTAACGACAGGACTAACGATCACCCCGGCGAGCTCTAGTTCCTTTTGTGGTGAACCTGCAGGTGTCACAGCCCTAGAATTTGTTTGTCATTAGTTGCATTAAGGCATTCATGTCATCATGTTTAAATCTCTAAGAAAATTTGAAATGGGGATGTTCAAACCCTAGCATCAAAAGGAATTCACTAGGTTCAACTAAAATATTTCGATGAAATCCAAATGACTTCCAAAATGTTCATCATTCTTGGAAAATCTTTGAAGCAGTAACGAGAGGTGATGCACATTTTCCATGACATATTGGGCTATGGATTTAAATCATACCCTATTTGCATTTGGGCATTTAAATTTTATATATTATATTAAATGTCCAAATATTCATGAACTGAAATTCTGGTTATTGGAAATAATCCAACTAGTAGCCTAAGCAGTCTCATGATTTTTGAAAGTGCATAGGTATTTTAATAAAGCCCTAAAATTTACTGAATAATAGAAAACTGAAATAATTAGAAAAGGAGAGAAGCTGACTGGCCCTTACTGGCCGGCCCAGCTTGACCAGCCCAGCCCACCTACCTGCGCTCGTCGTCTTCCTCTGCCCGATGGCGGGCGAGGCGTGGCGCCCGAGGCCCGGCCACCTCACCTTACACTTTCGCCGCTAGAGGCACCAGAGGTGCCACGCCTCCCCTGGACCTTGCACCTCTCCTCCCTCTCCCTCGGCGCTCTTCCCTTCTCTGCCTTTCTTCCATGGCCTTGTGAATGGCGGGCGTGCCGCCCAAAACAACGCAGCCACCAGCCACCACCTCGCCTCCCCAGCGCGTCCCGAGCTCCGCCCGTGCCGCCCTCGTCCTCCCGTCGTTTCACGCGACCGGAAGAGTCCCAGCAGCGTCGCCATCATCGTCATCATCACCGGCGGTCACGGAGATCGCCACGTCGCTCAATCAACCCGGCCTTCCCGAGCTGTCGAGCACTCCATCGAGCGCGTTGTGAGCTCCGGTCACCTTCCCCCTCACCCGTGGCCTATTCCTCCTTGTGGCGCTGATTCGAAGAAGAAGACCTTCGGCGCGCCGTGGTTCCTCACCGCCGTGGTGCGAGCCACCGCAGCTCGCACCAGCGCGTGTCACCATGCTTTCAGCAGACTCGCGAAAACCAACGCCACCTTCAAATATCTTCCGGCGCTTGCGCAACCGCTTTCCCTTTCGAGCCGAGCTCCGGCAGCCACCGCGAGCAAGGTTACGGTGAGCTCCGGCCGCCCAGCTCCATCTACCACCACCACTGGATCGCCCCCGCCAGCTCTCGGTAGCCGCAAACCGTGCGAAATGGTCCTCCGTGGCGCGAGCCGAGGAACTCCGGCGAGCCTCGCGCCGCGAGATGTGGTGGCGGCGCCTAATCGGCGGCAATGGCGTGGTGTTGCCATTAGCGGCTAATCCCCAATTAGCACACTAATAGACACTGACAACGGGCCCCACCACAGGGTCAAACCCGAGTCAGCGCTAGTTTTGACCGTGGTTTAGTCCCTGGGTCAATGACACACGGGTCCCACCGATCGGAGTTGACCTGGTCACCTCGGCTGACCTCTTGTGATAGTGACACAATCTTGATGTCATTAATCATTTTCTCGTTTAAAACTAATCGGAAATTCGGAAAATGCCCAACACTTCTAAAATTCATAGTAATTCAACCGTAGCTCAGTTGAAATAAATTATATTTGAAAAATTATCAGAAAAATCCAATCTATCCATCTGTACCACTTTCATGCATGATTGAACAAGTTAACCTCCTTGAATAGGATGAATCATGATTTGGGCAATTTATGAACTAGCATTTGGAGTTGGAGTTTAACCTTGTTTGAATTCCACTTCAATTAACTTGGCTTCTTTTGCATTAGGTCAATTCAGTCCCTTATCATGACATGTCATTCATTTGTTTGTGCATTGCATTGATTGTGTTCTTTCTTGTTTGCGATAATTGTCCCCTCTCATTGAGCGGCGTCTGAAGCGATGAATTCGATGACACCTATGAAGAACTATATTATCTTGAAGTGCGAGGCAAGCAAAACCCCTTGTTCATTCGATACAATCCCACTCTCGCTCCTGCTCTCTTTTTGCATTAGGACAACAACGATTTATCATTACTTGCTGCGGTAGCTGAACCCCTTTATCCTCTGCATGACCTGTCATTCCACGGTAAATAGATGAAACCCACTAGCATGAGTAGGAGTTGTTTGAGGCTGTTGTGCCTACTCATTCATGCTTGTTTGTCATGCCTACTACTGCTTAGAGTTGAGTCAGTCGATTCATCGGGAATGAATCGGAGGTGTGTGAACATGTCCTCTTGTGTGTGAGCTAAGTGTGTGAACACGATTTGGTAAAGGTAGCGGTGAGAGGCCATGTAGGAGTACATGGTGGGTTGTCTCATTGAAGCCCTCCTCGAGGAGCGTGTTACGTGTTTGTGATCCATGAAACAGTTACTACCACACATTGGGATCCTTAATTGACTCTCTCGGCTTCTTAACCACCCTTGTCCTCTGTCCGGGAGTTGCAACTAGTTTACGGTGTTTGTAGGATATGTGTTGGAGGCCGTGCGTGGCTGACCCTAGGGGTGGGCTATGATGCGGTAGATACACCATGGCTCGGTGTGCGAATGCCCGTTTGGTATCTCGGGAACCTGCACACATCATTCGGGGCCGTTAGTGGAAACCTCGGCGGACTCCCTAAGGATGGAACCGAATAGGCGATAAACCTGGACTAGGGACTTGAGTGTTTAGGTAGGCGTGGCGACACCCTCGCTGAGCTTCCACTTGAAGGTTGCAGTACATGTCGTGTATGCGGCGATAAGTGGTGAGCGTGTGAAGAAGTACACCCTGCGGGGTTAATATAATCTATTGAATAGCCGTGTCAGGAAAAGGACTTACGGGTTGCCTATATCGGTTCGTAGACAAGTGAAAGTGGATACTCTAAAATCGCAAGATAAGCGTGAGTGCTATGGATGGCGTTCTCGTGAGGAGGCGGGGCGGATCCATAGTGGTGTATTGATATGGTGAATATGTGGACTCGTGTGCCCCACCTCAAAAGAGTTACTTGCGATCGTAGTTCGGGATAGCCACCGAGTCAAAGCTGGCTTGCTGCGGTCAAACTCCACCACCCCTTTGTTGATAATGATGCATATGTAGATAGTTCGATGTAAGTCTTCTTTGATACGTTTGTACTCACGTTTGCTATTTTATGTTTTGCGAGAGGCGTCGGTCTCGCTAGTAGTTCGCTTGGACTTGACGTTTAGCTTGTTACCTCAGCTACGATCTTGTGCCCTCGGCGGATCTGGTAGATAGTCGGGCTTCTCGGCCTTTTTCATTTGTAGATGTCGTACTCGGACATGTTAAGCTTCGCTTGTGCTTGTTGCTTGTATGCTCTGAATGTTGGGTCATGAGACCCATGTTTGTAATATCTCGCTCCTCGGGCCTAATGAATAAATATTTGAGTCGTAGAGTTATGTTGTGATGCCATGTTGTATCTACATATTGAGCATATTGTGTGTATGTTTGAAATGCTTGGTATGTGTGGGATCCGACAATCTAGTTGTTTATCCTTGGCAGCCTCTCATATGGGAAATGTAGTCTAGTGCTTCTGGCGATAGTAGTCCGCTACAGCCCGGTTCACGAGTCCTGCTAGCCCGACACTCTGCTTTGGACACTTGGTGGCGGCATGTGTTTCACTTCGTTCCTATATACGTCCCTTGAAATGTCACTGTGGTGACATCAGGAGTCTGCCTAGCACTGCTACGGCCGGGTTGCGAGTCTGTTAGCTCGATGCTACAGCCGGATTCACGTTGATGACCGACATGCTCGATGTGATTCATGTATACTGTCCCCATGGGTTAGTGCCGCTTTGGGTTCACGACTAGCCATGTCGGCCGGGTTCTCTGTCATATGGATGCTAGCGACACTATCATATCGTGAGCCAAAAGGCGCCAGCGGTCCGGGCCATGGTTGGCGACACCGTGTAGAATACCGTGCGTGAGGCATAAAGTGATATGAGGTGTTACCGGCTAGGTCGATGTGACTTAGAATCGGGGTCCTGACAGCGTAGGTATCAGAGCCTGACTGCATGTAGGATTATGTAACGCCCCGAGACCGACGCTCCAGAAGACTTCCAACTATTCCGAGTTTTGTCGTGTGATTTGTTTTGTTTGTGCATTGCATCATGTCATCATGCCTTCATGTCATTTAATTTTTAAAACTCAGCTAAATAAATTGCATAGATCTTTTGATCTATTTAAACCGAGGGAACTCACAGGGTGATTTCTCTTTATAACATATCCTTCCAATATTAGGGAGCTATAATAAAAATATTCCATTGTTTTGGAGATCACCATAACACACTTGCATAATATCCCATGCCATTGTTATCTCAATTCTTGGTCTCCAACTCTGCCCATAATTTTCTTTCATCATTTTCCGGAGCTCCACCAAAAATCCGAACATTTTGGACACTGCGGAATCCTAGTCCTAGTTCAAACCCATTTGAATTAAATTCAAATGTGTTTGAATTTAAATCTTTCAATCATGCCTCTTTCTATTTTCTAGGAGCAGGCATATTTTTGCGAGTCAGGAAATTTACCCGCATGCCCAAATTCTTCCTCTAAACCTTTTCTTCTCTCTTTTCCTTTCTTCCAGTTCTCTGTTAATTTAAAGAATAGAGGCGCCCAGCCAGCCTCTTAGGCGCGACCATCCAAACCCGGCCTCTTGCCCGCAGCCTAACCAGCAAACCAGGCGGCCCATTTGCCACTGGAGGCCAAGGCCCACTCACCGTAACCCTAGCCCGAACCCCATCTCCCTCGATCCTCCTCCTCCTCCTTCGCTCCTCTCCAGGCGCCGCCCGGGCGCCCGCGCCCGATCTCCCTTTCCCTCGATCCATCTCTCTCTCCTCCCTCGCGGCCAGAACCCCCCCGCTCGCTCGCCTCGCCTCCTCCACCATGCATCATGCCCCGCCGTCCTTAGCCTCTCCAGCTCCTCCTCGACCGTTCTTCCCTGCCCGCGCATCTCCTCCGTCCAGCGCTGGCGCTCCTCTACCTCGTGACCCGTCGCCCGGTGAACCTCGTCGCTGGCGACCACCTCCCATGAGCCTGCAGGCCATCTTCCTCCCGTTGGTCGAGCTCCCGTTGGCGAGCTCCTCCTCGTCGCCATGGGCGCCCATGCGAGATCCCGCCTCCTGCGTCCTCCGGCCGTCCGAGCTCCGGCGAGTCACCAGCGCCTCCGACCTCCTCCTCGCCCGTGCCGCCCCACGGAGATCGCGCCAAGTGCAGCGCCGCCTCGCCCAGCGGCGTCGACCTGTTTATTGCGCCTCTGCCGCTGCTTCCTCTAAATCAGCGGCGCCTGCGCCTTGCGTTGACGCGCCCTGCACCCTGCGACCGCATCGAGCGCAACCGCCTCCATTTTTTGTTCCTTGCGGAAAGACCCATGCCCTTCAACCACAGCATGCCCGTTGGGTTGTCTCCGCAAGGCCCGTTTGAATCACTACCAAGGCCAAGACCATCCCGGGCTGGACCTGCGTATGCAGCTACACCCGATGATCGCCAAGTACCACGACATTCGGAACCCTTGGAAGCGTCAAGTTCGACTACGAAAGCGTAAGCGTGTACCACTACCGTCGCCGGCGACCGAGTATCACTACCGGCGACCCTCGAGGACTCCGTGGGCGTCAAGTTCCTCGCCGTGACCACGAACCGCTACCGTCGCGAGAACCGTCTCGTTTGCCGCAGCGTCGAAGGTATAACGCCGTGGAATGAATGCTGTGTTGAGCGAGATGCACCATTTGCACGCGTCCGATTTGTCACTCATTGCCATGCCATCGTCTCGTGGGAACCGGTTGCGGGATCATTCCACCATCTTTACGCATGTTCCTTGCGCTCGTCACTTCTCTTTTGCACGGTATCTCATTTGAGTACGGAACCGATATGTTGCCGTGGCATCATTTTCGGATTCGTTGCCGTGGCACCCTTTTCTTCCACCACGGTGACACAATACTTCATAACATGCTCATGTTAACGTTTTCATAAAAATTGCATAAACTTGCACATGTCATCCGCATCATGATAACAACATTTAAAATGTTTAAAATTGTTGTTTGCATTAATTTGCTTAAATGCCATGCTAAAATGATTTATTTCATAACTAAATAACCGTAACTCGGATTTAAATAAATTATATATGTAAATGGGGTGGAAAAATGCCTAGACTAACATGGTCCACTTTATGTTGCTGTTTAACAACTTTAAAATTGTGTTTAGGGCAGAACAGGACCGAATCTAAAATATTGCTCATGGGGATTTTCGAATTGTTGTTTCTTATTTCGGCCTCATTTAAACTTGCCTAAATAGCTAGTTTAATTATGCTCCACCTATTGCCATGTTTAACAACATTTAATATTGTTGTGTACCTAACGAGAGAGAACTAAATAAGTGTTGTGGTGTTAGTCAATATGCAACTTCGTTGCATATTGAGCTCCACTAACTTGTAGTGTTGTTTGTGCATATTGCCATGCCATGCCTCATTAAACCGGACATGCATCATACTTGTTTGTGCATCATGCCATGTTTATGTGATTGTGTGTTTACTATGTTGTTTGCTTCTTTCGGTTTGCTTCTCTCGTTAACCGGGTTCGTTCCGGAGTTGTGAGGATTCATTCGACTACGTCTGTTTGTCTTCTTCATGGATTCGTTCTTCTTCCTTGCGGGATTTCAGGCAAGATGACCATACCCTCGAAATCACTTCTATCTTTGCTTGCTAGATGCTCGCTCTTTTGCTATGCCTATGCTCGATGCCTACCACTTGCTATATCCGCCACCCACATTGCCATGTCAAACCTCTAACCATCCTTTCCTAGCAAACCGTTGTTTGGCTATGTTACCGCTTTGCTCAGCCCTCTTATAGCGTTGTTAGTTGCGGTGAAGATGAAGTTTGTTCCTTGTTGGAACATGGAGATGTTGTTCCTTGTTGGAACATGTTTACTTGTTGGGATATCACAATATATCTTATTTAATTAATGCATCTATATACTTGGTAAAGGGTGGAAGGCTCGGCCTTATGCAGTGTTTTGTTCCACTCTTGCCGCCCTAGTTTCCGTCATATCGGTGTTATGTTCCCGGATTTTGCGTCCCTAACGGTCGGGTGATTTATGGGACCCCCTTGACAGTTCGCTTTGAATAAGACTTTTCGGCAAGGCCCAACATTGGTTTTACATTTGCCTCACCTAGCCTTTTTCCCTTGGGAGTCGCGCATCCCGAGGTCATCTTTATTACCCCGGGCGGTGCTTGTCTAGCGTTGGTCCAAACTAAACACCGTCGGGGACCATCCCTTAGCAACTTGGGTTCGTCGGTTCTGTCGCTTAGCTTATCCGGTGTGGCACGAGGCGAGATCTGTGCGCTACTATCGGGATGTCGACGCCGGGAGGTCTTCTTGGACTTGTTTTATTCTGTGAAATGTCTTGTAGGCGGGATTCGAGACTGATCGGGCTTCCGGGAGAAGGTCTATTCGCCGTTGATCGCGAGAGCTTATCATGGGCTAAGTTGGGACACCCTGCGAGTTTGAACTTTCGAAAGCCGTGCCAGCGGTTATGTGGCAGATGGGAATTTGTTAATGTCGGTTGTAGAAAACCGAAGTGGATCTCAATTAAAATACACCAACGCGTGTGTAACCGTGATGGTCTCTTCTCGGCGGAGTCAGGAAGTGAACACGATGTTGGAGTTATGTTTGGCGTAAGTAGTTTCAGGATCACTTCTTGATCATAGTTGTTCGACCGTGCTTTTGCCTTCTCTTCTCGCTCTCATTTGCGTATGTTAGCCACCATATATGCTGAGTCGCTTGCTGCAGCTCCACCTCACAACCCTGTCCTACCTTTAAGCTTAAATAGTCTTGATCTGGGTGTGAGATTGCTGAGTCCCGTGACTCACAGATACTTCAAAACCAGTTTGCGGTGCCGATGAAACCGTGCGGTGATGCACTGAGCTCAAGGAGGAGCTCGATGAAGATCTTGTTCATTGTGTTGTTTCGTTTCAGTGATCGATAGTGGAGCCAGTTGGGACGATCGGGGATCTGTGTAGCATTTGGGGTAGTCTTCTTTTATTTTGGTTCCGTAGTCGGACCTTGATTGTATCTGTATGATGTGATGTTTTACTCATGTATTGTGTGAAGTGGCGATTGTAAGCCAACTATGTATCTCTTTCCTTATGTATTACATGGGTTGTGTGAAGATTACCTCACTTGCGACATTGCTTTCAATGCGGTTATGCCTCTAAGTCGTGCTTCGACACGTGGGAGATATAGCCGCATCGAGGCGTTCAAGTTGGTAATCGAGCCTTCCCGACTTAGGAGCCCCCTACTTGATTGTTCTTGGCGTTGTTGAGTCTAGAATGGAAAAAGTTTTGAGTCTTAGGATTATATATATCGGAGTAGGATTCTTTTACTCCTCGGTCCCTTAAATCGCTCTGGTGAGGTATCTGGCGTAGATGTTTTGTCTTTTCTCTCCTCAAATTTCACTAAATTTTTTTAGGATCACGTGGGTATCTTGGAATCGTTCCGATGGTTTTGTGGCGAGAACATTGTTCTTGGTGCCTCGACATTTAGGGGTTGTGGCGGTGTCCGGGAGTTGAGCTCAGGTGTTGTCGTCACAATTTTATCGTTGCGATTCTGGAATACGAGTTTTGCCGACATCGAAATCTCTTTTGTGCGAGTTGTTGGTGAGATAACCACGATAGCCCGATCTTGTGGCGAGTCGGGAGTATTGCCATGACTTGTATAACGGATGTTTTTGAAGGTCGGTACCACGATTTCGGAGATTTCTTGGTTATGTGTTGTGGATGGATCAGGTGGATCTAGGTATTGTTAGTTTGGGTGATATATTTTGTGTCCCTGTCCCCAACACAGTTGCATAACGAGAAAGTTTGGGAGTTTATAGGTGGAATTCTAGTAGCTTACGGGATATCTTTCCGACGGATGTATGATTTGAGATTGGGGTTCAACGTCTAGTGGTCCGCCCATTCACGGTCGATTCTGATGGTGGCGAGGCGTCTTAAAGAATCCTTGGCTATGCTGATTCGGGGCGTCTTGTTTGTCATTAAATGGCGTCCGCTATCGTCGTGTCCGTGTGGGCCCCACCACGAACACTTTGGTAAAATCTCTATCATGTGTTTGTTCGGCTCATTCTTGAAGCCAATCCTTTGTTTTGTTTTGTTTTGTGGTATTGAGTTGCTTCAATGTCAAGTGTTGATTCCATACCTTTCCTAATTGGTGTTCTCATATTGCTATGTGAATACTAATCCTTCTTGATCCTTGAGCTTGTCATGTTAATTCTTTTCCAACGGCGTGCTTCTCTTCAAGTGAATCCGATCATCCCAACATTCGCAAGATCAATTCTAAGCTTTTTCTCAGCGGTGTTCGTTTCATCCGACACAAGTTGTTTTGATTTCCGCCCTCCACCCTTTTTCTTCAAGGACTCAGATTTCTTAATCAAGTATCCATTATATTGAGTGAAGTTTCTTCATTCTTTTCCTTTAGTGTTTTATCGGTGATTTCTCATGAAGGCGCTAAGGAAGCTTTAACCTTATCATTTTCCATTCTAATTTTCTTCTCCGGTGGATTTAAGTCAAGTTTTCGGTGTTGATCGTATTCTTTTCATCATTTCAAATGCTTTCTCATGTCGGTGCATCTCTTAATCATCCACTTCTCGCTATTCAATTGTTAGGAGTGTTGAAGATATCTCGGAAGATTCTAGTTTCCATTCTCAATTCACTCAAGTTCTTTTGAGGATGCTATCTCATTCAAGCCATTTAACTCTACGGTGCAATATCTTTTCAAGCAATTGTTCAGCGGTGGTTCTTTTGAGTGGGCCTTAACCCACAGGTTTTTTCGAGGATCTTACGACTCTTCTAATTCTTTCGAAGCTATTTCCAAATTCTTTTCTAAGTTTGGCGTAAGAATGATTATCATCGATCTTGGTTTTCTCCAAGATCTTCCAAATTATTTTCATTGATTGGTTCAACCTCCTAATTTTCATTCGGTGCTTCAATAATTCATGGTGAGGTTCTCGTCGTCATTCTCGAATTTTGAAGACCGAAGATGAGTTTCTCTTTAATCTCGCTTCTTTCTCTTCAAGATTCATGGTTCTAACCGTGCCATCCTCATAATTGTTTTGATTGTGAGAATTCTTTTAACCCACGGAGCATTTCAGGAATCTTTTCAGTTTGATTCTTGAGCCCATCATCTCAGATTTATTCATTCCAGCTTTCGGCTCTCGTTCTTATTAGTTCACTTCTATCTAAATCCCCTCAAATATCTTCATTCGTTTCCAATTCTTCCGGTGAATGGTGCCTTTAGTACGTTCATTCTCAATTCTTATGGTGGTTTGTTCAAGATTTCACTTCCTTTGTTATCATATCAATTTATTCGTTGTTTCAATCCTACCGGCGGATCGTTGAAGACCTTCCAAAGTTGTGCAATATCTCTCTTCAATCCTTTCTACGAGATTAAGTAGTATGCCAAATCCGTTGCTTGCCATCAATTTTATTGGTGAAGGATCAGCATAATGTAATTCTTATTCTTGTTCCATCGAGTAAATTCAATTCCTTATTCCGGAGGATCATCAAAATTCTTGATTTCATTTGTTCATCTTTCTTTCCGGAGTTCCAACTTTTCTCGGTTATATCATTTCAAAGCTTCATCTTATCACCGCAAGGCTTCACCTTGTGTTGTCAACTTCTCTTTCTTTTATCATCCTTTTGTTTACGGAGTTCTTCATGGAGGTTCTACATGGGTGGTTCGTCAAGGATTCCTTTCATTCTTCAATTGTTCTTCAAGTTTTCTCTCGGAGTTATGATCCGTAAGCTATACTCTAAAAATAAACATGGTGCTCAACACATGTTTTGTTTTGAGGAGTTCAAGCATTCTTCTTCTTGCATTTGAGTGAAATTCTTTCTACCTTATCTCTTGAGGTGGTGTTATGTCATTCTCGACAATTTGAGTTCGTGTTTAATGATTCACATGTTGTCAAGAATGAGGTATTTTAAATCCATCATTTTCTCTTCGTTCAAGAGACCTTTTCAACCAATCAATCTTTTGTTGGAGTTATCTTGGGCTATATTTCACCTAAAGCTTTCCCTAAGGATTGTTGCTATTTATGGTGCTTGTAAATGACCCAAGTTCTTCATTTGTCCTCTCGGTGAAATAAGTTTTCATCTTCTTGTTGATCTTAATCCAATCAATTGTTTCCGTTGGTGGCAGAAGCTCACCTCGTAATTTTGAGATGTTTTCATAAGCCCACTACAAGCTTATCCTTATCGTTGTTGTTTTGCAAACAACTCCGTTCAATCCTACTTCGTAAGGATGCTCTTTCAAATTCATTTATGGTGGAAGATGTTGGTTTCATTCTTCGTTCTATTCATTCCAACTTTCTATCGATCATGCATTGTTTAGGAGGCATTGTGATGTTGCTCTCTTGACCCATCATCTTCTTTTGTCAAGACCATGTTCTTTTCCTTGCTTATCGTTTTAACGGTGTCATGTTTTCATTCGAGTTCTCTCATCTTATCAAGTTTTCCTTCTTCTTTTTAGCAGTGCTGCCCAAATTATATCAATCTTATTCCTTCTCGATCTAGTTTTAACGGAGTGGTTTCAATATCTATCTTATCACTAAACCTCTTGGTTCTCGTCGTATCCTTGTTCCTCGTTTCTATGAGTGTTTCAACTTTCTTCATCTTCATTGTTTTCTTTCTTTCATTTTGTTCAACCTCTCAAGGTTCTTTGGTTTCACTTTCGTTTGTCGGAAGCAACTTTGTTTTACCTCTTCCTCTTCCGTTTTTCTCCGGTGCCATCCTAGATCTCGGGCGAGATCCTCTCGTAGTGGTGGAGTGTTTATGCAGCCCGAGACCGGCGCTCGAAGACTTCCAACTATTCGAGTTTTGTCGTGTGATTTGTTTTGTTTGTGCATTGCATCATGTCATCATGCCTTCATGTCATTTAATTTTTAAAACTCAGCTAAATAAATTGCATAGATCTTTTGATCTATTTAAACGAGGAACTCACGGGTGATTTCTCTTTATAACATATCCTTCCAATATTAGGGAGCTATAATAAAAATATTCCATTGTTTTGGAGATCACCATAACACACTTGCATAATATCCCATGCCATTGTTATCTCAATTCTTGGTCTCCAACTCTGCCCATAATTTTCTTTCATCATTTTCCGGAGCTCCACCAAAAATCCGAACATTTTGGACAACTGCGGAATCCTAGTCCTAGTTCAAACCCATTTGAATTAAATTCAAATGTGTTTGAATTTAAATCTTTCAATCATGCCTCTTTCTATTTTCTAGGAGCGAGCATATTTTTTGCAGTCAGGAAATTTACCGCATGCCCAAATTCTTCCTCTAAACCTTTTCTTCTCTCTTTCCTTTCTTCCAGTTCTCTGTTAATTTAAAGAATAGAGGCGCCCAGCCAGGCCTCTTAGGCGCGACCATCCAAACCGGCCTCTTGCCGCAGCCTAACCAACAAACCAGGCGGCCCATTTGCCTGGAGGCCAAGGCCCACTCACCGTAACCCTAGCCCGAACCCCATCTCCCCTCGATCCTCCTCCTCCTCCTTCGCTCCTCTCCAGCCGCCCAGAGCGCCCGCGCCCGATCTCCCTTTCCCTCGATCCCATCTCTCTCTCCCTCCCTCGCGACCGAACCCCCCTCGCTCGCCTCGCCTCCTCCACTGTGGCATCGCCGCCCGCCGTCCTTGGCCTCTCCAGCTCCTCCTCGGCCGTTCTTCCCCCCCTTGCTGCATCTCCTCCGTCCCAGCCCGGCCTCCTCTACCTCGTGAACCGTCGCCCGGTGAACCTCGTCGCTGGCGACCACCTCCCGCGAGCCTGCAGGCCATCTTCCTCCCGTTGGTCGAGCTCCCGTTGGCGAGCTCCTCCTCGTCGCCATGGGCGCCCATGCGAGATCCCGCCTCCTGCGTCCTCCGGCCGTCCGAGCTCCGGCGAGTCACCAGCGCCTCCGACCTCCTCCTCGCCCGTGCCGCCCCACCGGAGATCGCGCCAAGTGCAGCGCCGCCTCGCCCAGGCGTCGACCTCTTGTTTGCGCCTCTGCCGCTTCTTCCTCTCGTCAGCAGCGCCTCGCCTTGCGTTGACGCGCCCCACACCCTGCGACGCATCCGGGCGCAACCGCCTCCATTTTTTTGTTCCTTGCGGAAGAAGACCCATGCCCTTCAACCACGGCATGCTTCGTTGGGTTGTCTCCGCAAGGCCCGTTTGAATCACTACCAAGGCCAAGACCATCCCGGGCAGGACCTGGGTATGCGGCTACACCCGATGATCGCCAAGTACCACGACATTGGAACCCTTGGAAGCGTCAAGTTCGACTCTGAAGCGTAAGCGTGTACCACTACCGTCGCCGGCGACCGAGTATCACTACCGGCGACCCTCGAGGACTCCGTGGGCGTCAAGTTCCTCGCCGTGACCCTGAACCGCTACCGTCGCGAGAACCGTCTCCTTTGCGCTTGTCGAAGGTATAACCGCCGTGGAATGAATGCCTGTGTTGAGCGAGATGCACCATTTGCACGCGTCCGATTTGTCACTCATTGCCATGCCATCGTCTCGTGGGAACCGGTTGCGGGATCATTCCACCATCTTCGCATATTCCGCGCTCTCGTCACTTCTCTTTTGCACGGTATCTCATTTGAGTACGGAACCGATATGTTGCCGTGGCATCATTTTGGATTCGTTGCCGTGGCACCCTTTTCTTCCACCACGGTGACACAATACTTCATAACATGCTCATGTTAACGTTTTCATAAAAATTGCATAAACTTGCACATGTCATCCGCATCATGATAACAACATTTAAAATGTTTAAAATTGTTGTTTGCATTAATTTGCTTAAATGCCATGCTAAAATGATTTATTTCATAACTAAATAACCGTAACTCGGATTTAAATAAATTATATATGTAAATGGGGTGGAAAAATGCCTAGACTAACATGGTCCACTTTATGTTGCTGTTTAACAACTTTAAAATTGTGTTTAGGGCAGAACAGGACCGAATCTAAAATATTGCTCATGGGGATTTTCCGGAATTGTTGTTTCTTATTTCCGGCCTCATTTAAACTTGCCTAAATAGCTAGTTTAATTATGCTCCACCTATTGCCATGTTTAACAACATTTAATATTGTTGTGTACCTAACCGAGAGAACTAAATAAGTGTTGTGGTGTTCGTCAATATGCAACTTCGTTGCATATTGAGCTCCACTAACTTGTAGTGTTGTTTGTGCATATTGCCATGCCATGCCTCATTAAACGGACATGCATCATACTTGTTTGTGCATCATGCCATGTTTATGTGATTGTGTGTTTACTATGTTGTTTGCTTCTTTCGGTTTGCTTCTCTCGTTAGCTTGGGTTCGTTCGGAGTTGTGAGGATTCATTCGACTACGTCTGTTTGTCTTCTTCATGGATTCGTTCTTCTTCCTTGCGGGATTTCAGGCAAGATGACCATACCCTCGAAATCACTTCTATCTTTGCTTGCTAGATGCTCGCTCTTTTGCTATGCCTATGCTGCGATGCCTACCACTTGCTATATCACGCCACCCACATTGCCATGTCAAACCTCTAACCATCCTTTCCTAGCAAACCGTTGTTTGGCTATGTTACCGCTTTGCTCAGCCCCTCTTATAGCGTTGTTAGTTGCAGGTGAAGATGAAGTTTGTTCCTTGTTGGAACATGGAGATATTGTTCCTTGTTGGAACATGTTTACTTGTTGGGATATCACAATATATCTTATTTAATTAATGCATCTATATACTTGGTAAAGGGTGGAAGGCTCGGCCTTATGCAGTGTTTTGTTCCACTCTTGCCGCCCTAGTTTCCGTCATATCGGTGTTATGTTCCCGGATTTTGCGTCCCTAACGCGGTCGGGTGATTTATGGGACCCCTTGACGGTTCGCTTTGAATAAGACTTTTCCAGCAAGGCCAACATTGGTTTTACATTTGCCTCACCTAGCCTTTTTCCCTTGGGAGTCGCGCATCCGAGGTCATCTTTATTACCCCGGGCGATGCTTGTCTAAGCGTTGGTCCAAACTAAACACCGTCTGGGACCATCCCTTGGCAACTTGGGTTCGTCGGTTCTGTCGCTTAGCTTATCCGGTCGTGGCACGAGGCGAGATCTGTGCGGCTACTATCGAGGATGTCGACCGCCGGGAGGTCTTCTGGACTTGTTTTATTGCTGTGAAATGTCTTGTGGCGGGATTCGAGACTGATCGGGCTTCCGGGAAAGGTCTATTCGCCGTTGATCGCGAGAGCTTATCATGGGCTAAGTTGGGACACCCTGCGGGGTTTGAACTTTCGAAAGCCGTGCCAGCGGTTATGTGGCGGATGGGAATTTGTTAATGTCGGTTGTAGAAAACCGAAGTGGATCTCAATTAAAATACACCAACGCGTGTGTAACCGTGATGGTCTCTTCTCGTGGTCCGGGAAGTGAACACGATGTTGGAGTTATGTTTGGCGTAAGTAGTTTCAGGATCACTTCTTGATCATAGTTGTTCGACCGTGCTTTTGCCTTCTCTTCTCGCTCTCATTTGCGTATGTTAGCCACCATATATGCTAGTCGCTTGCTGCAGCTCCACCTCACAACCCTGTCCTACCTTTAAGCTTAAATAGTCTTGATCTCATGGGTGTGAGATTGCTGAGTCCCGTGACTCACGAGATACTTCAAAACCAGTTTGCGGTGCCGATGAAACCGTGCGGTGATGCACTGAGCTCAAGGAGGAGCTCGATGAAGATCTTGTTCATTGTGTTGTTTCGTTTCAGGTGATCGATAGTGGAGCCAGTTGGGACGATCGGGGATCTGTGTAGCATTTGGGGTAGTCTTCTTTTATTTTGGTTCGTAGTCGGACCTTGATTGTATCTGTATGATGTGATGTTTTACTCATGTATTGTGTGAAGTGGCGATTGTAAGCCAACTATGTATCTCTTTCCTTATGTATTACATGGGTTGTGTGAAGATTACCTCACTTGCGACATTGCTTTCAATGCGGTTATGCCTCTAAGTCGTGCCGACACGTGGGAGATATAGCCGCATCGAGGCGTTCAGATTACCAAGCCAAACTGGTTGAAGTTGTGTCTAGAAATGCTTTAGTTATGTAAGGGAATTGATTGTGGAAGGAGCGTAAGGCTCTTTTTACTCCTTATACCTCATGGCCTTCTAATCTGAGTCATCCTCTTCTCTTCTCTGGGGTTTAAGAACTAGGCTTCTCATCTTTCTATCGAGGATGGCGTGTTACTAATCCATAGACTTTTAAGATTGTTGGTTTCAAGCCTCGGTTCAGTTCCTACTATTTCTATATGTTAGCTTTGTTGATCTCGGAACCTTGATATGATATTGTTAAGTGGCTATGCCACCATTTTGCATGATGTCTCAAATCTTTTTGAGCATTTACAGCCGTTATCTTGTCCGAGTCATCCAGGTCTCTAAATAGTCGATGCATTTGCAAATCCTTTCCTTCCGTTCGATGTCCTTTTGGTCGAATAAGCACACTAATCGGTAAGTTGAGGTACTTGTTGCCTCGGCGTAGATGTTGGAGCTATTATTATGACCCTAGGTGTTAAAAGTCACCTAGTAATTTAGCAATGCTTTTGTATCGATGTGATGATTACGGCCATT